>LR999966.1:43367924-43544936 GCA_905220375.1 Tachina fera
AAATTACTGGAACTAACTGTTTGGTTGGTATGTCTCCACATCCCATAAGAACTACGTAGTCATTACCTAGTCAATTGTTTCAGTGTTACTAGTAGGTTTTCAATGACAAGCACATGCTAAATTCCTATAGCACAAATTATTGTAAAATTAAAGAGTAGTACTGGTGACAAGTCAAAATAGAGTCAGTACATTTTCACTATCGACATTTCCTACAGGGGTATAATGTTTGTCTACCACTACAACAAAAGTATCCGACACCGGAAGACACACAATTAAATAGAAAAACACACACACATATGCACACAAACACATATAAACACCTCACATATACATACATCCATGCACTGTAAGCACAACGTTTCTCTACCATCACAGCAAAAGCTGTGCACATAAGTATACACACACATACACATAAAATGTCAATCTTCCATACACACACATAGCCAAGAAAATCTCAGCATGAAAATCCCCCCATTTGTATTAGGGTCGCCCTCATTTTTGTATTAATGGGGGCGGACGACATGTTTTTTCCCGGCTTTTAATTCATAAAACATTAACAACATGTCCTGCATTGCCGGCCTTTGTTTGACCGGTCTTAAGGATTTTCTCCACCATGGTGTTTCCCGAAACGGCGTGACGTTTGATAGCGTTTTCCTGCATGGCCGACAAAGGGTCTATTTTTACCATTGCATGAAAAGTATTCTCAAAAGCTCTACTGACAACCAGAGGCCTGCGCTGAGCATTTTGATCGGCGTTGGCTGCTAGACGAAAATAGTTCGTCGGTGGCTCAAAACCGGCTCACAAGAAATAGGAATTCAGTTATTTTCAAGATTTTCAATAATAAATTGTTTAAATATTTTAAATTGATAAGTTCTTATAGGAGGTCTATACGAATTTATCATTTTACAAAATGTATACATATGTATATGGATACATATGTAAGTCCGTGCTAAAATTTATACTGAAAATTGGTTTATCTTTAAAAAAAAATGGTTAGCAGATATTATTATTTATTTATTGATACATTTTATACAATCTAAATCAAGAAATAATTACGATGAGGCGAGAGCGATTCAGTAATTTTTGTCTATACATTTTGTCCCTTGCAATAACGATTGCGTGATTCCGAAACTCATTTTTAACGACAGGACGCAGCTGATATTTTCTGTTGATTTTTGTCGATAAAATTAACAGCACATAAACTATTGTCGCTTAAATAACAACACAGCTGACATTAACATTAACCTACAACGAATATCGTTCAAAATGTTACTGAATGACAAACTCGATAAATTTTTGTTTTAATTATTTTAACGATGCGATTATCGGTATGGGATTATTGGTGAATTGCACTACAGAGCTGCTTAACGACTGCAATAAACATTATATATTTTAATCAGAAATAATTTTTAGTCAGGCTTAAGTTCAGTAATTTCAATTCTTATTGAATATAATATTTTTATTAATTAATGTGAGTTTCTAAAGAAAAGAAGAAAAATTAAACTTAGACTTTATTAGCTGGAGGAAATAGCGATATTTTTCAGTGCAGCCACGCACTTCATCAGCACCCACGTCTATCTACTGGGGTAGAGTTTTGTTATCGACATCAGCTATTTAACGCAAATTTAGTATGAAATGGAATATGAGAAATTATTATTGTGTATACAATTATTGATTTACCATTGGTAAATACATTTATAAGTATCACTATTCATTTCCTGCTTTTGCATTTTCTATTTGGTTAGCACGAAGTCGTATCACTCTACCTAAGTATGTTTAAACATTCTTGCTTATATTTTACGATCATCACATTAATTACTTTTACTTATTCGATGTACCGTCAGTACATCAAGTATTATTGTAGTGGCTTATGTTACTTTTTGTTTTTGCTTTCTACAGTTTATTTGACTTTCCAGTGTTCTGCAACTGTGATTGCCAAGTGAACAGTGATTGCCAAGTGAAAATATTTTTTTCACGTGCCCATGATGAATTAAGTGAGACATTTTTAGATTTCAATTGACCTGTAGTGAGTTTTAATCAGAAATAATTTTTAGTCAGGCTTAAGTTCAGTAATTTCAATTCTTATTGAATAAAATATTTTTATTAATTAATGTGAGTTTCTAAAGAAGAGAAGAAAAATTAAATTATTACGTCTATCACTGGGATAGAGTTTTGTTATCAACATCAGCTACGTAATGCAAATTTAGTATGAAATGGAATATGAGAAATTATTATTGTGTATACAATTATTGATTTACCATTGGTAAATACATTTATAAG
Organism: Tachina fera; assembly: GCA_905220375.1. NCBI lineage: Eukaryota > Metazoa > Arthropoda > Insecta > Diptera > Tachinidae > Tachina > Tachina fera. The sequence goes on from LR999966.1 coordinate 43,370,205, forward strand.
TATCACTATTCATTTTCTGCTTTTCCATTTTTTCATTTTCTATTTGTGTTAAGTTTAATAATAAATAATTAAACTCAGGCGTTTCAATGATACAAAAATCAATGATTGCTTTATTAAAAAATTCTTTTGTTTATATACTAATTATGAAAAGTTGTAGACGACATTTCGCTAGACTCTCTCAGTTCTTATTTTTTAATATGACCCACTTAATTTACTTACGTATTATAATTTTGTATTTAACCAGGCATGCGAACATTGCCCTGTTGTCAACAGCGTATATTGACTGCTTTCATTTATTTAGAGTATCCTATTACTCAAAATATTACAAAGTTCACTGAACTGCTTAAACGTGGAGCAAATGAATACAACGTTTATTTAATTATCAACACGCGAATCAAATTCAATTAATCTCAAATATGTAACATTAATGCTGATAAGCGGTTTTTGTTTACTTTTAGTGGATACAGGGTTATACACTCGAAATGAAACAAAGTTGGAAATAGAAGAGCAAATGTGATCGCGAACTTGAAAATGAATTTAGTATATTTTCTTTACATTGAATTGATCTTATCAATACACTACACCCCTGGCCTTTCAGAAAAAAACTTCATAATTTTGTCGATTTAAGCAAAATTATGAAATTTTATTATTACAACTTGTACTGCCTGCATGGTGCGATAATTACAATTTTTTTTATTTAAGTCTTTTTCTTATTTACAATTTTCAAAGCTTAAATGCTAAATATTCTTAATGTTTCAGTATTCCTTATACTTTAATTGTTATTTAAACTAGATATATCAACGGACGACACAATCGCCCGTATTATAGAATCTAAATGTAAATAATTTTAATGAAATTTATTTGACATATTGTCAGAAGTGTAAATACTACAATAATTGAAATTTTTTTGCTGGTGGTTTGACATTTCTATATACGTATTTCATTGGCGCTTGAACAAAATCATCAGTAGACTTCAACCACAAATTTTGAACAGTCACAAACCTCTTACTTTATGCACAGACTTTCATACAGTTGTTGAAAATCTGATTTCGGATGTTATAGATTTCGGCGTCATAAAAAGTATTTCTAGGGAATTAATTCACGTTGAAGCTTCCCTAAATCTCTCGTCCGATAACTCTCCCACGATTGTTACAATCTGTAGCCCACTGAGAAGCGCTTTTCCACACCCATATGTCAAGATGATAAATCGTGTTAATTGGCTGGGATTAAAAAAATATCTTAGTAGTCATTGCACGGAAAATATTACGCCTAGAACACCCAATGATATTGAATCTGACATTGCCAATTTTAACGAGAATATTAAACAAGCTTCTAAACATACCACTACCTCCCACCCGCATACGTGAAAAAAAGAAGAGCTAGAAGGGAATGGCAACAGCACAGATCACCTCAACACAAAATCAGATTTAAAGAGTGCACTAAACGACTTTTAAAAATTATTTGGAAGGCCTTTATGTCACACCAGCATCTAATTTCTCTTTGTTGCGCGCTGCTAAAAAGCTTAAAACACCCGTTGAGTTTAAGCCACCTCTGCGTACATCTACCGGAGGTTGGGCAAGAAGCGATACTGAAAAAGGTAACATATTTGCTGAGCATTTAAAATCCGTATTTACACCAAATACATGTACCGGTGTTGCTGATTTGCCGAGTGTAGTTGCTCTACCGCCTCGACCCTTAAAATTTACGATGTGTGATATACAAAAAACTAATTGCCGAACTCAACCCAAAAAAAGTTCCCGGTATGGATGGAATTAGTAACCGGATGCTGATTAAGTTACCTCGTACTGCAATTAGAATCCTGTTATTCATTTTTAATGCCATTGTACGACTGGAGTATTATCCAGACTGCTGGAAGCTTGCCAAGGTTAAAATGATTCCAAAGCCAGGTAAAGATCTTACCAAGGCTGAGTCATATAGGCCAATAAGTTTACTGTCAACAATGTCAATGCTTTTTGAAAAGCTACTCATGACAAAATTGTCTTCAATTTTAACTGATAATGGGTGCATCCCAGACCATCAATTTGGTTTTAGAAGCCAGCATAGCACCATTGAGCAAACGCATAGATTGGTGCAATTTATCAGAAAAACATTTGAGGAAAAGAAGTATTGTTCTGCCCTGTTTATTGATGTTTCTCAGGCATTTAATAAAAAGTGGCATGAAGGCCTGATTTTGAAATTGAAGACATACTTACCAATAAACGTTCTAAATCTTTTGGAAAGTTACATTCTTGCTCATCAGGTGTGCCACAGGGGAGTATATTGGGTCCATTTTTATATTTGAGTTAAACTTGTGATATGCCTGTCACCAGTAGTATGCATACTTCTACATTTCCCGACAATACAACCTGCCTTAGTATGCACGAAAACCCTGATGAGGCATTCCAAAAACTCCAGGAACACATTAGCCAGATGGAACTATGGTTAAACTTATGGAGAATAAAGGTAAATGAACAAAAGTGTGTCCATATAACATTTACCTTACGAAGAGATACTTGTTCCCGCATTCGGATTAATAATCAAGTTGTTCCTCACCATTCACCTGTGAAATATCTTGGTATATACCTCGATCGACGGCTTACATGGAAACATCACATCAGGTACATTGGCTGATTGGCAGAAATTCAACACTCAGCCTAGACTGCAAACTTTTTATATACAAGTCGCTTTTAAAGCCAATATAGTGTTACAGTATCCAGTTTTGGGGCACTGCTTCTGCTTCCAATGTAGAGAGAATTCAACCAAGACAAAACAAAATTTTAAGGTTAATAACATCTGCTCCATGGTACATTAAGAATTCAAATATACATCGTGATTTAAATATGCCACTAGTGACAGAAGAAATTGCAAAATACGCAGGCAAATATCTAACAAAACTCGAGTCACATCCGAATGCACTTGCTCGTAATATTTTGAACTTTGCTGGACACATCCGCTTAAAAAAGAGAGATACAAGGGCTCTAATACTAAACACTCCGAATGAAGTTGCTTGAAAATACTTTTTTTTGCTTATCACTACTTATGTATTATGTACAACTATCAATTAGTTACGTCTGGAATTGGTCGGGCCTACTAGTTATATTTTATATTTAAGATTTGAATACTTATCGTTAGTTCATATATGAAGATACAATAAATAAATAAAAAACATGCATAAAAAAATTTGCGTAATTTTCTAAATTATATGTGTACCTCTCTTTCATGAATTCTTCCCCCCGCAAAATGGGAAGTTTTCCAAATACACAGAAAAAACTAATTTCCCATTTCAAACACAAAATTCTCTGAATCAAATACTAATTTTTTCAATTTGGGTCCTACAAAGAAATTTGTAAATTCAAATGCAAAATTTTGTAATAATTTGTTTGGAAAAAAACCCCGATTTTTTCAATCAACAGATTGTCTGATTCAATAAAATGTTTTAATGAAAATAAAAATTAAATAAAAAAAAACAGTTGTGTACAGTATGCAATTTCTATATTGGAACAGAAATGTTCTCTTAACAACTTTGTTACAAGTATTACTTTATATTAATTGTATCAACTAGAAATTTTTACTCCATATTGTTTTTTCTTTTGCTTAAAACAAAATTAGATCAAACTATTTACTGGAATAGTAAAAAATATTTACTGAATCAAAATTTTATTTCAAACAAACTTTTGTTTGAAAATTTTTTGGGAACAATTTTTTCTGTGTATTAGGTCAAATGAGTAGTTTGTTTCTACATGTGGAGTTGTATTGTATGAAAAACAATAATAAGGAATCCAATCATTCTAATATTCTTCCTTTACAAACGATAAAAAGTATTCATTCATAACTCTGTGATTCCTTTCCACGAACCAAGTGTTTCATGGTGATAAGGAGTGAAAAGTTAATGGCTTATTTTTAGCAAAGCCCATATTTCTTTTAGAAGTTCATTCACAAATTCTGTACCTCTATCTGATTTAAGAGTTTTAAATATGCCATATTTCAGTACCATGTTTTCAACTTATCACTTTGCACACCGATTTAGCCTCTTTGGTTTCCATTGGAGCTGCCACTACATATTCGGTCAATTCACATTGCATGGTCAGTATGTACCTATAATTTCCAGATGGGCGTAATGGTCCCACTATATCGATAACTATCGCAATTTTATTTGGAATTATTGTTTTTAATAAATTTGAGTTTAAACGAATGACAATGAAAATGCGTATGCATTGGTATTGTTAGTTCTTTTTTTGTAAGTTATTTCAAAATCATAATCTGATTATTCCAAACAAATTCTGGTTAATTTAGAACTTGGGTTCTTATGTGCAAATTATGTAATTAGTGGTCGGTGGTCTGTTACAACAATAAACTTTCTGCCATATAGGTAAGGCGTAAAATATTGTATACTCCAATATATACCAAGCAATTCTTTTTCTATTACCGGCTTATTTATTTCATGTTTATTGAGTGAACGACTCGCGTAGGATATGGGTCTGTCGTTTCCAATCTCTCTTTGTGATAGGATGGCCTTACTGCCATGTTAGAACCATGAGTAGTCAGAATGAATGGTTTTTCAAAGTGTGGGTATTGCAAAATAGGTGGATTTATTAATTTATTTTTTAGTAATTCGAAGGCTTGCTGACATTGTTTCGACCAAATAAATGTTGCTCCCTCCCTACATAAAGCATTTAAACATTTCGTTACTTCTACAAAATTTTTAACAAAACGCATGTAGTGATTACAAAATGCTACAAATCTCTTGACTTCATCAGTGTTCTTCGGTAAAGGGTATTTTGTTATTGCATCATATTTGCCTTTTTTTTATTTATTGTATCTTCATATATGAACTAACAATAAGTATTCAAATCTTAAATCTAACATATAATTATTAGGCCCGAACAATGTCAGATATAACTAAGTGATAGTTGTAAATAATACATAAGTAGTGATAAGCAAAAAAATGTATTTTCAAGCAACTTCATTCGGAGTGTTTAGTATTAGAGCCCTTGTATCTCTCTTTTTTAAACGGATGTGTCCAGTAAAGCTCAAAATATTACGAGCAAGTGGGTTAGGATGTGACTCGAGTTTTGTTAGATATTTGCCTGCGTATTTTGCAATTTCTTCAGTCACTAGTGGCATATTTAAATCACGATATATATTTGAGATCTTAATGTACCATGGAGCAGATGTTATTAACCTTAAAATTATGTTTTGTCTTCGTTGAATTCTCTCTACATTGGAAGCAGAAGCAGTGCCCCAAAACTGGATACCGTAACACCATATTGGCTTCAAAAGCGACTTGTATATTAAAAGTTTACAGTCCAGGCTAAGTGTTGAATTTCTGCCAATCAACCAGTGTATTTGAGATAACTTAAGTTTCATCTGAATTAGCTTAAAGTCAATATGATGTTTCCATATAAGCCTTCGATCAAGGTGTATACCAAGCTATTTCACTTGGGAATGTTGAGAAATATTTTGATTATTGATTCGAATTGGGGAACAAGTATCTCTTCTTAGGGTAAACGTTATATAAACACACCTTTGCTCATTTACCTTAATTCTCCATAAGTTCAACTACATTTCCAATTGTGTAATATGTTCTTGTAGATATCGGGAAGCCTCGTGAGGGTTTTCATGCATACTCAGGCAGGCTGTATCATCGGCAAACGTAGATGTATGGATATTGCTGCTCAAAGGCATATCACAAGTATAGATCAAATACAAAACTGGCCCCAGTATGCTACCCTGTGGCACTTAGGATGATATAGATTCGGGCACACGCAAGAATTCTCCTTCCACAACCGTGAATTTCCGGGCAGTAATGTAAATTTCTAATAAATTCACTAAATTTATTGGTAGATATGATTTTAATTTTAAAATTAGGCCTTCATGCCACACTTTGTCAAATGCCTGAGAAACGTCAATAAACAGGGCAGAACAATACTTCTTTTTCTAAAATGTTTTTCTTATAAATTGAGCCAATCTATGAATTTGTTCAATGGTGCTATGCTGACTTCTAAAACCAAATTGATGGTCTGGGATGCACCCACTATCAGTTAAAATTGGGGACAATTTTGTCATGAGCAGCTTTTCGAAGAGTTTTGACATAGTTGACAGCAAACTTATTGGCCTATATGACTCATCTTTAGTAAGATCTTTGCCCGGCTTTGGAATCATTTTGATTTTTGCAAGCTTCCAGAGTTGTGGATAATACTCCAGTCGTAATATGGCATTAGAAATATACAGCAAGATTCTTATTGCAATATGCAGCAAGTTCATCAGCATCTTGTTACTAATTCAAACAATATCTGGAGCTTTCTTTGGCTTGAGTTCAGCAATTACTTTATGTACATCACGCATCTTAAACTTTAAGGCTCGAGGGGGTAGAGCAACTACACTCGGCAAATCAGCAACACCAGTACATGTATTTGGGGTAAATACGGCTTAAACTCAACGGGTGTTTTAAGCTTTCTAGCAGCGCGCCACAAAGAGTAATTAGATGTTGGTGTGACATCAAGACCTTCCAAATAATTTTTAAGTGATGCAGTTTTTTCAGATGCAAGCAAGTCTTGAAGTCGTTTAGAACATTCTTTAAGTCTGAGTTTATGTTGGGGTGATCTGTGCTGTTGCCATTCACTTCTGGCTCTTCTTTTTTCACATACGAGATGTTCAATATCCCTGGAATAAATTTTATTAAACCCAGACTGCGGATGGGAGCTAGTGGCATGTTCAGCAGCCTGTTTAATAATTTCGTTAAGATTGGCAATGTTAGTTTCAATGTCATTGGGTGTTCTTAACGCAATATTTTCCGTGCAATGACTACTAAGATATTTTTTGAATCCCAGCCAATTAACACGATTGATCATCTTCATATATGGGTGAGGTAAGTCACTTCTTAGTGGGTTACAAATTGTAACGATAGTGGGGGAGTGATCGGAGGAGAGATCTAGAGAAGTTTCAACATTAATTAAATCCCTAGAAATATTTTTCATTACGCCAAAATCAATAACATCCGGAATTTTTCGTACGTCAGTAGGCCAATAAGTGGGCTCCCCACTCGAAATAACTTCTAAGCCCATTTTTTAAATAGTATTAAGCAAAGCTCGACCTCTAGGTGTTACAAGGCGTGACCCCTAGTATGTATGCTTTGCTTTGTAGTCTCCAGCTGCCACGAAACAAGATCCAAGCGATTTGTAGAACTTCTCATACTGATCTTTGGTAAATGCAAATCTGGGAGGTGAGTAAATTGATGATATCACGAAATTAGAAAAAAAAAATTTCTACAAAAATAATCGTAGCTTGCATATATTCTTCACTAACGTTGTCAAGGATATAGTGCTTGAGTCTTGACTTAATTAGAATTGCCGTTCCACCGCATGCTCTCCCGCTAGGGTCCTTTGTATCATGCATAGTGAAGCCATTTATTTTGAAAAAGCTTCTCGAAGTCAAATGTGTCTCATAGACCAACATTATATCAATATTTTTTTTCGTAAGGAAGCGCTCAAGTTCATTTTTATGTTAGCGAATGCCATTTGCGTTCCACAAACATATTTTTAACGTGTTCATGGCTTATTAATTAATGCTTGAAGCAGAGTATTCTGCATTCTCAGCATTTCTTGCATCATGGTTTTCATATTGGTTGTAAAGTTGTTTATAGTTTGCACCAAATTGTCAATAGTAGCTTCAAGGCGACTAAAAATAAAGCTTGAGTTTGCATTCGTTGAATTATTTGGAGGTGGAACATTTTGTGTGGGAATAGAATTTGTTTTAGCAGCATTGGCATACGATACACGGGAAGTAACTGGTTGGCTCATTTGCACAAAAGTGTCGGAGTAAGCGTTTAATGATTGAGATGGAGCTAATTTGGGTTTTTGCACCATAGTCTGTTTGACAAAAGAGTACACAGGACAACTTCTGTAGTTAGCGGTGTGATTACCTCCACAATTACTGTATTTTCTATCACTTTGATCTTTTGGCTTATTGCAACTAGCAGTGACGTGTAATTTGCCGCACACAACAGAAACAGTGGGTAATTTACAGTATGTTTTTGTGTGGCCATATTCTTGGCAATTATGGCACTGTTCGGGACCTGATCGCTTATGTGGCTCTTCAACTGTGATTTTTTTGGTATAAGAGGTATTTTAGGCTATAAATTGGGTGTGTGTCGTTTTTTTTTCAGCTGTATATCATTCGGCTCCAATTCAACACGAAATAGAGGCTGGGGAATCTTCTCCCTATTAATTATGTTGGTAACATTTTTTACCTTAAATCCTTGTATCATGAGTGTATCTTTTGCTTCTTCGGGATTAACATAAGAGTCAATACCCTTCAATACGATCTGCATACCTTTGGCACTCTTAAGCTGGTACGTTAAAAACTTGTTTTATTTTTTTCAAATTCAGTCACAATTTTGCGGAAATTTTTTTCTTCGTATATTTGAATTTTAGTTTCGTCAATATTACCACGCTTTATTGGAATAACATGAAATGCGTTTTCACCAATGGCCGAGACTAATTTTTTAATTAGGGCGTTAGAATTTTTCTCTCTCAAATGTATAGGTGGTGGCTTAAGAGACTTTTGCGACGATGCAGCGGGCTTGTCGTCGGTGACTTGCAATAATAAAAAACGGTTTTGACGATTGGTAGATGATGCGCTATTATCCCTAGACATCTTTGGTGCAGATGAAATTTTTGAAGAATTCGGGCTTCGCCCACGCTTTACCACTGTTATGTATCTGTCCATTCCGACTTGTACCTTGGGTTTTTAGCTACTTTTATCTGTAGTGATAACTTTATTAAGTGATGAACACGAGCCTGAAGGAGATGATATTACTGACTTATATGAAGAAGTACTAGGCAACTGTAATGTTAATAAATCACTATTTGGCATTGGACAAAGCGAAGTTGATCGCTGACGAAAAATTGGATTTGTCGTTAAAAAAATACTTTCATTAGATTTATTATTTGTATTATTTTCATTGAGAGCTTCAGAACTCACAGTAAAATATGCATTTCTTCCATTACAACTCACTTCACAATTTTTTGTATTTGAGGTACTCATATAGAGTATTCCTCAAGGGCAGACTATTTGTGTTTCTTTGTTTGCGGTTATTTTTTTTTTGTTTTTGCAATTTATGATTGTTTTTGAGGTACTCGTATAGAGTATTTCTCAATGTCACTGTTTGTGTTTTTTGTTTGCAGTTTTTTTTTTGTTTTTGTTATTTCCACTATGTAAAAATATTAGGAAAGCACATAAAGCTTATTTATTAAAGGCAGTATGTACCTATTACGAATAATATGCACCACGAATATTTTTTTTGTATAATTTTTTGTTTGTTTAATAAGAATGTAAAAAAATTCCGCTAATCCGTCTAAATGAAAAAAAAATCGCCAAAATCAAAAACATCGCCAAAACGAAATGAAATCACCAAAATTAAAAAAAATCGCCAAAACGAAAAAAATCTCCAAAATTAAAAAAACGCCAAAAACCGAAAAGTCGCCAAAACGAGAAAAAAGTGTCAAAACAAAAATAAGATAAGATAAGAGGTTTGTGACTATTCAAAATGTGTGTTTGAAGTCTACTGATGACTTGTTACAGCAACAGTGAAATGAATATAAACCAAGCTGAACCACAAGCAAATAAATTTCAAATTAAAATATAATTATGACAATATGTCGAATAATAAATTGCTTAATTGTTGTTTTTATTGTAGAAGTTGCTATTAGTGTTATTGTTGTTTCCTTTTTTAGACACATTTTAGCGAAATGATTGAGGCTTCCGCATTTGTAACACTTCGTACCAAATGCAGGGCATTTATGTCCATGCTTTCCACCGCATTTTTTACATCTATGTTGTTGAGAAACTGTGCTGTTAGAATAACCATTCTGCACATGTTGAATTCTTTGATGAAACACTTGTTCTTGTTTTGCCCTTGCCGAGACCTTTTCAGCAATTTTCAAGGCTTCAGAAAATGTTGTTACTTGACTTGCATCAATTGTTGATGTAATTTGAGAATCTGTTAGCCCATTCATGAACGCATTGAATGCTATTTTGCTGTTTGTTGCAATTATGGAATCTTTAGTGGTCTCTCCTTGTTCAGATATTTGTATTTCATTGGGTTCAGCAATGAGGTTTTCTATTTTCATCGCAAATCCCATTACATTATTGTCTTTTTGACTGATTCGTGTTATTTCATTTAATAGGCTATTCGAAGTTTTAAGTGGCTTATATATAGTTCTTAATATTGCTATCAACTCCTCGACAGATGTAGGCACATATATATGTTTTACTCTGTTTTGAACACGCACGTCTAATCGTGACTTGAACACAAAGTTAAAAAATGAATTCTGTTTTTCATTTGGAATCGTTAATGCAACTGGTTAGTTAGTTTTATGTCTAAGTTCGCCATAGTTTTAGTTTGTCCCCTTTCTGAGATATATTTCTTTTTTGTATGTTGTTCCAACAAGTCTATAGCTTCTTTCTTTAATCTATTGAGTGCTAATTTTATAACAGAATTATCCATATAATATATTCATTATTTATTATAAATACCTTTTAAATAATTAAAGAATTGAGAATATATTTTTTAGTTGTGATAAACTATAAATTTGTTCATATATAGTTTTACTTAGTTTTTCGAGACTGTCTTCAATAATGTTTTAAATACTAATTTTAATCCATAATACCAGAATGTATGAAAAAAGCGATATCAGTGAAAGTATTACAATTGTAAGTAATATTATTTTATTCATGTTTACAAAAAAATTTTAAAAATTAATTTTATTGATCTTAAAAACAGTATTAGTAACAACTGTGCTGATAAAAGTACACAAATTAATAAAAGTGTTTTTGTGTAATCATTCATCCTTATTTTTATTCAGATTTTTTTTTTTTTGTTTTTGTTTTCTTTCTTTATTTCTTTTATCTTATTTTTTATAATTGATATTCTTTTTTGTATTTTCTTTAAATTTTCGCCTGTGTTCTACGTTTCCTCGGACTTCAGCACCCTTAGCTCAGTCTTGAGTTTATTTATCTTTCCGCCTCTTGACTTCTGGATGTTGGGAAGTGGGAAAATAGGGAACAATGTGTCCTGATTTTCTTTTTTTGTTTTCAGTCTTCTAGGCATTTGGTAAATAACAATTACTGTTTTTGATAGGTATTTAATTTCCCTATTCACTGCTTTTAGTTGCTATATGGTACATCGAACAGTTTTTAATTTGTAGGCCAGAGTTCTCGTAGTATCTTCATAGTGAATAGTCGATTAGCGGAATTTTTCTTACATTCTTACTAAACAAACAAAAAATTATACAAAAAAATATTCGTAGTACATATTATTCGCAGGAGGTACATGCTGACTTCAATAAATAAGCTTTCTTGCTTTGTTAATATTTGTTACATAGTGGAAATAACAAAAACAAAAAACACCCGCAAACAAAAAAAACATAAAAAGTGACATTGAGGAATACTCTATACGAGTACCTCAAAAACAAGCAAACAATCATAAAGTACAGAAACAAAAAAAAACGAAAACTCTATATAAGTACTCCAAATACAAAAAATTTTTAAGTGAGTTCTAACGGCAGAAATGTCTATTTTACTGTGAGTTCTGAAGCTCTTAATGAAAACAATAGAAATAATAAATCTAATGAAAGTCTTTTTTAAACGGCAAAGCCATTTTTTCGTCAGCGATCAACATCGCTTGGCCCTATGCCAAAAAGTGATTCATTAACTTTACAGTTGTCTAGTACTTCTTCATATAAGTCAGTAATATCGTCCCCTTAAGGCTCGTGTTCATCACTTAATAAAGTTATCACTACAGATAACAGTAGCTCAAAACCCAAGGTACAATTCAGAATGGACAGATACATAACCGTAGTAAAGCCCGAATCCTTCAAAAATTTCATCTGCTCCAAAGATGTCTAGGGATAATAGCGCATCATCTACCAATCGTCAAAATCGTTTTTCGTTTTTTCAAGTCACCGACGACAACCCCGCTGCATCATCGCAAAAGTCTTTTAAGCCACCACCTATATATTTGAGAGAGAAAAGTTCGAACGCCCTAATTAAAAAATTAGTCTCGCCCATTGGTGAAAACGCATTTCATGTTACTCCAATCAAGCGTGGTAATATTGACGAAACTAAAATTCAAATATACGAAGAAAAAAATTTCCGCAAAATTGTGATTTGAAAAAAATAAAACAAGTTTTTATACGTACCAGGCACTCTTAAGCCAAAAGTATGCAGATCGTATTGAAGGGTATTGGCTCTTATGTTAATCCCGATGAAGTAAAAGATGCCCTTATGATACAAGGATTTAAAGTAAAAAAATTTACCAACATAATCAATAGGGAGAAGATTCCCCAGCCAGGGACCCTAACTGTTATGCATTTTATAATAAAAATCAGATTATACTAGTTATTTTTTGATTTTTATTTTTTTGGGCAGAAATAATTGTTATTTTCTGATTTTTATTTTTTTGAGCAGAAATAAAAATCATTTTCTGATTTTTATTTTTTTGAGCAGAAATAAAAATTATTTGCTGATTTTTATTTTTTTAGGCAGAAATAAAAACCAAAAAATTAATTTCTTATTTTTACATTAAATGTAACAAATAATTTTAATATGCACATGTTGTACATTTCACATAAATACATACATACGTATATATATAGGAACTACGATGAGATCAACCTGTTGATATTCCACTAACGATAAATATAAGGTGCACACCAAAAAGGGTCGTATTAGTCTTTTTATCAATTTCATGATATGGGTATCAAATGAAAGGGATTTTTGAGGAGATGACCACAAATGCGATGAAAAAATGGCGGAGGCACCAAAAACTGGACATTATTGTCCATTTATCACTTTCATGATATGGGTATCAAATGCAAAGGATTTTAGAGGAGATGACCAAAAATGCGATGGAAAAGTGGCGGAGTGAAAGGGATTTTTGAGGATATGACCAAAAATGCGATGGAAAAATGGCGGAGGCGCCAAAAAGTGGACATTACTGTCAATTTATCACTTTCATGATGTGGACATCAAATGAAAGGGATTTTTGAGGAGATGACCAAAAATGCGATGGAAAAATGGCGTAGGCGCCAAAAAAGTGGACATTACTGTCCATTTATCACTTTCATTACTCTACTTTTATTTAATAGTTGGTAATATACCGAAAAACGAATGTGGGTTACACAACTTTTGCGCTGATGGCCTCACGTATTTTTCAAGAAAAATTTTTAATTTATTAAACGAAAAAATAAAGATGTAACGAGCATCAATATAATTCTATAAAACAGGATATCACTGTGTTTAATAACTGTCAAGTTGCAATAAGCTACGCAAAAATACATATGTATGTATAATTACATTTTCCAACACTTTTATATACAAAGTTGGTAACACTGTTGCCATCTCTAGAATATCTTGCGCTTGCGATATATTATAAACAGTGATACAATTAATCAGCTCCGAAATATGATTTAGTTTATTTAAAGTACTTTTTTAACCCATTCGGACCTAAATATAATCCAGAAGGAAATTTTGGAAAATAGCTTTATTTCAATAACTATTAGAAGCTTATTAAATATTTTACAGTAAAAAAAATTTTTAGATATTTTTAATTGAACTGTAGTGAATTTTAATCAGAAATAATTCATAGTTAGGCTCAAGTTCAGTAATTTCAATTCTTATTGAATGAAATATTTTTATTAATTAATGTGAGTTTCTAAAGAAGAGAAGAAAAATTAAACTTAGACTTTAAGCTGGGGGAAATACCGATACTTTTCTGTGCAGCCACGCACTTCATCAGCACCCTAGTCTATCTACTTGGGTAGAGATTCTTATTAACATCAGCTATTTAACTTAAATGTACAATGAAACGGAATATGAGAAACGATTGTTGTGTATACAATTGATTTACCTTTGGTAAACACATTTATAGGTATCACTATTAATTTTCTGTTTTTTCCAATTTTTCATTTTTCTATTTAGGTTAGCACGAAATTATTTTACTCTACCTCAGTATGTTTAACTATTCTTACTTATCTTTTTACGATCATCACATTAATTATTTTTTACTTATTCGATGTACCATCGGTACATGCATGTAAAAATTTTTGTATTGGTCTATGTTACTTGTTGTTGCATTCTACAGTTTTATTTTAGTTATTCCAGCCGTCTGAAACTGTGATAACCAAGTGATCAGTGATTGCCAAGTGAACATATTTTTGTCACGTCCCCATGATGTATTAAGTGAGCAATTTTTAGATATTTTGAATTGAACTGTAGTGAATTTTAATCAGAAATAATTCATAGTTAGGCTCAAGTTCAGTAATTTGAATTCTTATTGAATGAAATATTTTTATTAATTAATGTGAGTTTCTAAAGAAGAGAAGAAAAATTAAACTTAGACTTTAAGCTGGGGGAAATACCGATACTTTTCTGTGCAGCCACGCACTTCATCAGCACCCTAGTCTATCTACTTGGGTAGAGATTCTTATTAACATCAGCTATTTAACTTAAATGTACAATGAAACGGAATATGAGAAACGATTGTTGTGTATACAATTGATATACCTTTGGTAAACACATTTATAAGTATCACTGTTAATTTTCTGTTTTTTCCAATTTTTCATTTTTCTATTTTTTAATACATCATGGGCACGTGACAAAAATATGGTCACTTGGCAATCACTGTTCACTTGGTTATCACAGTTTCAGACGGCTGGAATAACTAAAATAAAACTGTAGAGTGCAACAACAAGTAACATAGACCACTACAAAAATACTTACATGCATGTACCGATGGTACATCGAATAAGTAAAAAATAATTAATGTGATGATAGTAAAAAGATAAGTAAGAATAGTTAAACATACTGAGGTAGATTAAAATAATTTCGTGCTAACCTAAATAGAAAAATGAAAAATTGGAAAAAACAGAAAATTAATAGTGATACTTATAAATGTGTTTACCAAAGGTAAATCAATTGTATACACAACAATCGTTTCTCATATTCCGTTTCATTGTACATTTAAGTTTAATAGCTGATGTTAATAAGAATCTCTACCCAAGTAGATAGACTAGGGTGCTGATGAAGTGTGTGGCTGCACAGAAAAGTATCGGTATTTCCCCCAGCTTAAAGTCTAAGTTTAATTTTTCTTCTCTTCTTTAGAAAGTCACAATAATTAATAAAAATATTTCATTCAATAAGAATTGAAATTACTGAACTTGAACCTAACTATGAATTATTTCTGATTAAAAGTAAAAAAAATTTTTAAAAAATTCTTCGGTTTGAAAATATATGGCTGTCCCGAAATAGGGCCAATGGGCTCATATGTGAAACTTTTCAAAACATCCTTTGTCAATGCATAGTGTTTTGATGCCTTTTTTACATTGCCAACGGGCTTTACTGTGGCATACGGCGCATCGTAGTTGGCTAAGCAGCTTTTGGGGGAAGTGTCCAACATTATCTAAGCTCATACCTGATACCACTGGTGAAGGCTTGCGCCGCCTTCCATCAGCTTTTTCACCGTCTAAATATCTCAAATAATTTCTGCATATACTTTGGCGAAACTGAAGCTGGTCCATATTATCTTCGGCAGTCAAGAGATGAAGCCGCCACGCACTAGCCACAGACAAATCTATCATATAGGTAAATATAACCCACCACCATTTTATGCCTCGTACTGGAACAGATTGGTCAGCTTGATCGACGCCTCCCAAGCCTTTGTTGTAGTTCTGGAAGGCATAAGGAATGTTCGCGTCTACTTTTCTCTTTCTATGCAGCTCCATCTTTTCACCTTGCCGAGGAGATTAACAAAATCGTAGTTTGTACCCATGGTACATACACTATTGTCAAGCCATCGCACGAACAAAATTTCATTGGCTGTATCAAATCGGTAGTCAAACTCTGCACTTTCTTTCTTTTTCATATTCTTGACAGACTCCAGTGGGCATTTTTTCATTCTATTTTCTCTGACGGTACCCGTAGCACGATAACCAGATTGGCGTAAATCTCGCAGCAATGCGTGATTGGTAAAAAAGTTGTCGAAATATATGGTATGTTCATGTGGCGTAACATTTGCTTTGTTCAACAAGTTCTTGACCGCTTTCGACCCTAACGGCTCATTGCTCGCTTCTCCTGCTGATTTCCCACAATGCACGTCGAAAGCATAACAATAACCATCGGCACTTGCAATCATCCAATTTTTGTATCCAAACTTATGAATTTCTTGGGTGGATGACGTCCGAAATATTTAATCATTGATTCATCTATTGAAAGATCTTGGTGAAATAAGCCCACTGCTGGAACTTCTTGATTAGCAAATCAGCGAGAGGTTGTAATTTAAACATCTTATTGAGGAATCCGGAAGCAGCCTTATTGTCACAGAAATGTAAAAATTTTTTTATTTCCATAAACCTGTTTCTTGAAATTGCTTTTGAAATTATTGTAACACTGCAGTCTTCATCTAGACTCCAGTATAATCGCTCTCGTGGAAGTGAATGATATCCAGATAAGAGTAGAATACCAACGAATTTTTTGAGCTCATCCACACTGATTCGGAAGTCATGATTATTGTGTTGTGAAGCATACAACTTTGTGTTCAGGGTGATCATGTTAAAAACTTCTTCATCAAATAATTTCTCAAAAATTTCGACTGTTGTTAGACCTACGAGCTCATTTATAGCATTTTCTTTTCGCTTTTGTTCGTTGTTTTCCTCTACTTGTTGGTGTAGGTGCCATCACATTTGCGCCAACGCGGTTCCTGCGTATCAATTTTCCTGTATGATTGTAAGGGATCATCATCACTGCTATCTCATTCATTATTGTTTATATGCTCAATAGCTTCAACTGTCCCTGGGATGTCACGCGGAAGCCCAATCTCTTGAACGTTATCTTTATCACCTTCTTCATCCGTGAGAATACTCGGTTCTGGAGGAATCGTCACTAAATCATAACTAGCATCACAATCGCTGTCTTCCTTCAAAATGCTTTCAATAGCTTCCTCAAGACCTTGATAATCATTTGCTGTATTGAACGATCGTTTTGCCATTGCTAAGAAGTCACTTCTATTACCAAGATGTAAGAAAATGAATACTAAATGCCAAAATGTATTTTTTCATTCAAATCAAAGAGGATTCCCCTAAGTGAAGATAACTTACAACAATACGTATGATATATATATATATATATATATATATATATATATATATATATATATATATATATATATATATATATAGTTGCTGTAATGTATTTAAAGCTGTTGCAATATATTTAGAAGATGATTGCTATGAAATTCAGACATGTGTAGCAGAAATACGTGGCAGACACTTCCAAAAAGTAAACCAAAGAATGTTAGCTTTCTGCCCATTGGACCTGTTGACATTTAGTTCAACATATTATTCCATGACATATAATTTATTTATAAATATTAACAATCACTTTTGTTTGTCACTGTAAGTCGTTTGTTAATATTATTATTAAACATGTCAAAAGCCAATTTACCTTAACATGAAAAGTAGGTCATTTGATTTCCACATTAAACTTATGTCATTGAACTTGCCATTATTCACTTAAAAACAAATATGCCAATACAGCTAATTTATATACAATAATTAAAAATAGGTCGATAAGAATTCACTCGTTGACCAATAATTGATTAAGCATTTTATTTTATTATAAAATTAATTTAAGTATTTTATTATTAAGTTAAAGTAAGCAATTTATTCTTGTTATTATTAAATTAATTTAATTAAGAAAACTTAATGTAGCATTTAATAATATTATTCGGTATGTATATGGTATAAGAAGATATGCACATATTTCGCCATATGTAACATTGCTTTACGGTATTAGTCTTGATGATTATCTAAGATTGAGTATTTTATTGTTTATGCACAAAATTATATATACACAGCAGCCCGTACATCTCCATGAACGTTTAAGCTTCTCTACACTTAATAGAGGCAAAAGAATTTTATCATTTGGCCATCGCACACTGATTTCTAAATACCATTTCTTTATTCACGGCATCAGTCTCCGGAATGGAATCCCCCATAGATTACAAATCTTGAATAACGCACGTCAATTTAGGAAAAATATTTTTTCTCATTTTTCAAGTTGAATATATAAAAATTATGATTGAATAAAAATGTTTTTTGTTTGTGCGCTAACTTTTCACTAGCTTTATAACATTAAATTTTATTAAATTTTAAATTTTATTTTTTAAATTTTATTATATATTTTATTAAAATTACCTACAATTTATGTCAAAATTACTTAATTAAGACTTATAAAGTTTTTTATTTGATTTATTGTATTTGCATATGCTTAGTTCCATACTGCAATATAAGACTTAAGTCTTGTGTATGGGACATCGAAAAGAAATAAATAATAATAATAATAATAATATATATATATATATATATATATATATATATATATATATATATATATATATATATATATATATATATATATAAAAGCAAGAGTTAAAATAAAGAATTTATTAATCTTCTTAAGGCATTTAAAGTGTTTTACTGATTGATCTTTACTACGTTCTTCAAGTTCAAGTGCTTGAAGGACAACCCGGCAAACAAAATAGTGTCAAACAAGTTTATGTGCTTGGATTGAAGTAACTATTGCCAAACATTCATTGGTGATGTGGAATACATAAATGAGGGCCCACTACTTCTGAGTTATTTATGCGGGTTATGTGACCCAATTCTTCATATTGCTTCATAAAGTCAACGTATTGTTGCTTAAGGTCGAGGTTCATCAATAAACGCCTTTCTAGAGCCATCAATCTTGAAAAGGCTAACCTTTTTGTCTCTCCTAGGGGTACACTAATATATGCCCCGTTTCGGTCAAATGTTGTCCTATATTCACAATTTCATAATAATTTGAGTAAAAGACTACATTTAAATAAATCCGGGCTAAAAATTTATAATAGCATCCACGCAAGTATAAAAATTTTTTTTTTTTTTTTTATGCATGTTTTTTTATTTATTGTATCTTCATATATGAACTAACAATAAGTGTTCAAATCTTAAATCTAACATATAATTAATAGGCCCGACCAATGCCAGACATAACTAAGTGATAGTTGTAAATAATACATAAGTGGTGATAAGCAAAAAAAAAAAATTTTTTTTCAAGCAACTTCATTCGGAGTGTTTAGTATTAGAGCCCTTGTATCTCTCTTTTTTAAGCGGGTGTGTCCAGTAAAGTTCAAGATGTTACGAGCAAGCGGATTAGGATGTGACACGAGTTTAGTTAGATATTTGCCTGCGTATTTTGCAATTTCTTCAGTCACTAGTGGCATATTTAAATCACGATGTATATTTGAATTCTTAATGTACCATGGAGCAGATGTTATTAACCTTAAAATTTTGTTTTGTCTTCGTTGAATTCTCTCTACATTGGAAGCACAAGCAGTGCCCCATAACTGGATACCGTAACACCATATTGGCTTTAAAAGCGACTTGTATATTAAAAGTTTGCAGTCTAGGCTGAGTGTTGAATTTCTGCCAATCAGCCAATGTACCTGAGTTAATTTTATTTTCATTTGAGTTAACTTATAGTCAATGTGATGTTTCCATGTAAGCCGTCGATCGAGGTGTATACCAAGGTATTTCACATGTGAATGTTGAGGAACAACTTGATTATTAATCCGAATGGGGGAAGAAGTATCTCTTCGTAAGGTAAATGTTATATGGACACACTTTTGTTCATTTACCTTAATTCTCCATAAGTTTAACCATAGTTCCATCTGGCTAATGTGTTCCTGGAGTTTTCGGGATGCCTCATCAGGGTTTTCGTGCATACTAAGGCAGGCGGTATCGTCGGCAAATGTAGAAGTGTGGATACTACTGCTCACAGGCATATCACAAGTATAAATCAAATATAAAAATGGCCCCAGTATACTCCCCTGTGGCACACCGGATGAGATAGTTTCAGGCATACTCATAAAGTGTCCTTCCACAACTGTAAATTTTCTTGCAACAATGTAACTTTCCAAAAGATTTAGAATGTTTATTGGTAAGTATGTCTTCAATTTCAAAATCAGGCCTTCATGCCACACTTTATCAAATGCCTGAGAAACATCAATAAACACGGCAGAACAATACTTCTTTTCCTCAAATGTTTTTCTGATAAATTGAACCAATCTATGCGTTTGCTCAATGGTGCTATGCTGGCTTCTAAAACCAAATTGATGGTCCGGGATGCACCCATTATCAGTTAAAATTGAAGACAATTTTGTCATGAGTAGCTTTTCAAAAAGCTTTGACATTGTTGACAGTAAATTTATTGGCCTATATGACTCAGCCTTGGAAAGATCTTTACCTGGCTTTGGAATCATTTTAACCTTGGCAAGCTTCCAGCAGTCTGGATAATACTCCAGTCGTAAAATGGCATTAAAAATGAATAACAGGATTCTAATTGCAGTACGAGGTAACTTAATCAGCATCTGGTTACTAATTCCATCCATACCGGGAGCTTTTTTCGGGTTGAGTTCGGCAATTAGTTTTTGTACATCACACATCGTAAATTTTAAGGGTCGAGGGGGTAGAGCAACTACACTCGGCAAATCAGCAACACCGGTACATGTATTTGGTGTAAATACGGATTTTAAATGCTCAGCAAATATGTTACCTTTTTCAGTATCGCTTCTTGCCCAACCTCCGGTAGATGTGCGCAGAGGTGGCTTAAACTCAACGGGTGTTTTAAGCTTTTTAGCAGCGCGCCACAAAGAGTAATTAGATGATGGTGTAACATCAAGGCCTTCCAGATAATTTTTGAAAGATGCAGTTTTTTCATATGCCAGCAGCTCTTGGAGTCGTCTAGTGCACTCTTTAAACATAATTTTATTTTGAGGTGATCTGTGCTGTTGCCATTCCCTTCTAGCTCTTCTTTTTTCACGTACGAGATGTTCAACGTCTGTAGAATAAATTTTATTGAACCCAGTATACGGATGGGAGGTAGTGGCATGTTCAGAAGCTTGTTTAATATTCTCGTTAAGATTTGCAATGTTCGATTCAATATCATTGGGTGTTCTTAGCGTAATATTTTCCGTGCAATGACTACTAAGATATTTTTTGAATCCCAGCCAATTAACACGATTTATCATCTTGACATATGGGTGAGGTAAAGGGCTTCTCAGTGGACTACAGATTGTAACGATCGTGGGAGAGTGATCAGACGACAGATCTAGGGAAGCTTCAACGTGAATTAATTCCCTAGAAATACTTTTTATGACGCCGAAATCTATAACATCCGGAATTTTTCGTACGTCAGTAGGCCAGTAAGTAGGCTCCCCACTTGAAATAACATCCAAACCCATTTTTAAAATTGTGTTGAACAACGCCCTACCTCTAGGCGTAATAAGACGCGAACCCCAGAACGTATGTTTAGCATTGTAGTCGCCAGCTGCAACGAAACAAGGTCCAAGAGATTTGTAAAACTTCTCGTATTGGTCCTCAGTGATTGAAAATCTGGGAGGAGAGTAAATTGAAGATATCACGAAATTTGTACAAAAATTTTCAATGCAGATATTTGTTGCTTGTAGATGTTCTTCACAAATGTTGTAAAGAATATAGTACTTGAGTCTTGACTTTATTAGAATTGCTGATCCACCGCATGCTCTCCCTCTAGGGTCCTTTGTGTCATATAAAGTTTAGCCATTCATTTTAAAGAGGCTTCTAGAAGTCAAATGAGTCTCAGAGACCAACATTATATCAATATTTTTTTCCGTAAGGAAGTGCTCAAGTTCATTTTTATGTTGGCGAATGCCCTTTGCGTTCCAGAAACATATTTTTAACGTGTTCATGGCTTGTTAATTAATGCTTGAAGCAGAGTATTCTGCATTCTCAGCATTTCTTGCATCATGGTAGTCATATTTGTTGTAAAGTTGTTTATAGTTAGCACCAGATTCTCAATAGTAGCTTCAAGGCGACTAAAGTTAAAGCTTGAATTTGCATTCGTTGAATTATTTGGCGGTGAAACATTTGGTGTGGGAATAGAACTAGCCTTAGCAGCATCGGCATACGATACACGTGAAGTAACTGGTTGGCTCACTGGAGCAAAAGTGGCGGAGTACGCGTTTAATGGTTGAGCTGGAGCTAATTTAGGTTTTTGCACCATAGCCTGCTTGACGAAAGAGTACACAGGACATCCTCTGTAGTTAGCGGTGTGATTACCTCCACAATTACTGCATTTTTTTTCCGCTTGATCTTTTGGTTTGGTACAACTTGCAGTACCGTGCAATTCACCGCAGATAACACACACTGTAGGTAAATTGCAGTAAGCTTTTGTATGGCCATATTCTTGGCAATTATGACACTGCACGGGACCTGCACGCTTATGTGGCTCTTCAACTGTGATTTTTCTGTATAAAAGGTATTTAAGGCTATAAATAGGATGAGTCTCGTTTTTTTTAACTGTATATCATTTGGCTCCAGTTCAACACGAAATAGGGGTTGGGGTACTTTTTCTTTGTTAAATATGTTTGATACATTCTTTACCTTAAATCCCTGGAGGACAAGTGCATCTTTTATTTCTTCAGGGACAAGATAAGAATCTATGCCCTTCAATACGATTTGCAGGCCTTTAGCGCTCTTAAGCTGGTATGTGTAGAAGCTTGTTTTATTTGTTTCAAATTCAGAAACCATTTTGCGGAAATCCTTTTCATCATAAATTTGAATTTTCGTTTCATCGATGTTGCCACGTTTTATTGGGACAATGTGGAATTTATTTTCACCAATGACCGAAATTAATTTTTTAATAAGGGCATTTGAATTTTTCTCTCTCAAGTAGATTGGTGGCGGCTTGGATGTTTTATTCGAGGATACATCGGGTTTGTCGTTCTCATCTTGCAAAATTTTAAAACGGTTTTGGCGATTAGTTGAGGATGCGCTGTTGTCTCTAGACATCTTTGGAGCGGATGAAATTTTTGAAGAATTCGGGCTTCGCCCACGCTTTACCACGGTTATATATCTGTCCATACCGACTTGCACCTTGGGTTTTGAAATACTGTTATCTGTAGTGATAACTTTGTTAAGTGACGAATACGAGCCTGAAGGGGATGATATTACTGACTTATATGAAGAAGTACTAGGCAATTGTAATGTTAATGAATCACTACTATTTGGTATTGGACAAAGCGAAGTTGATCGCTGACGAAAAATTGGTTTTGCCGTTAAAAAAACACTTTCATTAGACCTATTATTTTTATTTTTTTCATTAAGAGCTTCAGAACTCACAGTAAAATAGGCGTTTCTGCCGTTAGAACTCACTTCATAATTTTTTGTATTTGAGGCACTCATATAGAGTATTCCTCAAGGGCACTTTTTGTGTTTTTTTTGCTTACGGTTTTTTTTGTTTTTGTAATTTATGATTGTTTGTCTGTTTTTGAGGTACTCGTATAGAGTATTCCTCAATGTCACTGTTTATATTTTTTTTGTTTGCGTTTTTTTTGTATTTGTTATTTCCACTATGTAAAAAATATTATCAAAGCAATAAAGCTTATTTATTAAAGTCAGTATGTACCTATTACGAATAATATGTACTACGAATAATTTTTCGTTTGTTTGTATGTAAGAAAAAACTCCGCTAATCGACTGTTCGCTATGAAGGTACCACGAGAACTGAGTATAAAAAATAATAACATAGATTTGGTCTACAATCTAGTTCTTCACATAAATAAACTTAACCTCCAATTTTAATAAATTTAAGCATATAATCATAAAACTTACTATGTTATTTTAAAGTCACACTCTTTTACAATGTAAATTTGTTTATAAACGGAATATAAAGTAACGGAACTAATTATTGTGGTCATATGAAGAGCCATCCTCATATGAATACACCGGGCGTAAATGGGTTAAGTTGATTCATGTATTCTAATCGCACACGCACATACATACATATGTATATATGTACATATACACATATGTATATATATACATACACATAGTATATAATATAGTATATAGTATTCTATATATATATATATATGTATATATATATATATATATATATATATATATATATATATATATATATATATCTGTATATATTATATACTGTGTGTGTATGCGCGATTAGAATACATGAATCAACTTAAAAAAGTACAGTAAATAAACTAAATCATATTTCGGAGCTGATTAATTGTATCACTGTTTATAATATATCGAAAGCGAAGATATTCTAGAGATGGCAACAATGTTACCAACTTTGTATATAAAAGTGTTGGAAAATGTAATTATACATACATATGTATTTTTGTATAGCTTATTGCAATTTGACAGTTATTAAACACAGTGATATGCTGTTTTATAGAACTATATTGATGCTCGTTACATCTTTATTTTTCGTTTAATAAATTAAAAATTTTTCTTGAAAAGTACGTGAGGCCATCAGCGCAAAAGTTGTGTAACCCACATTCGTTTTTCGGTATATTACCAACTATTAAATAAAAAGTAGAGTAATCCACCCATACAATGAAAGTGATAAATGGACAGTAATGTCCACTTTTTGGCGCCTCCGGCATTTTTCCATCCCATTTTTGGTCATCTCCTCAAAAATCCCTTTCATTTGATATCCATGTCATGAAAGTGATAAATGGACAGTAATGTCCACTTTTTGGCACCTCCGCCATTTTTCCATCACATTTTTGGTCATCTTCTCAAAAATCCCTTTATTTGATACCCATATCATGAAAGTGATAAATGGAAAGTAAGGTCCACTTTTTGGCGCCTCCTCAATTTTTTAATCACATTTTTGGTCATCTCCTCAAAAATCCCTTTCATTTGATACCCATATCATGAAAGTGATAAATGGACAGTAATGTCCACTTTTTGGCTCCTCCACCATTTTTACATCGCATTTTTGGTCATCTCCTGAAAAATTCCTTTTATTTGATACCCATATCATGAAAGTAAAAAAAAAAAACTTATACGACCCTTTTTGGTGTGCACCTTATATTTACTGTTAGCGGAATATCAATAGGTTGATCTCATCTTGGTAGCTATATACATACGTATGTATGTATGTACAATGTACAAAATGTGCATATACAAATCATCTGTAAGATTTAATATAAAAATAAGAAATTGATTTTTATTTCCGCTCAGAAAAATAAAAATTAGAAATTGATTTTTATTTCTGCTCAAAAAAATAAAAATCAGAAAATAACAATTATTTCTGCCCAAACAAATTAAAATCAAAAATTTTGAAATCATTTGAGTTTTGAAAACTCTAATTGAAAACTATCAAAATGGTATGATTCCTAGGCTCTACGATATTTCCTTGTACTTGGTTTTTTTCTTTAAAAATTCCAGAATAACAATTATTTTCAGTCCCTGCCCCCAGCCTCTATTTTGTGTTGAACTGGAGCCGAATGATACACAGCTGAAAAAAACGAGACACACCCAATTTATAGCCTAAAATATCTCTTATACCAAAAAACTACAGTTGAAGAGCCACATAAGCGATCAGGTCCCGTACAGTGCCATAATTGCCAAGAATATGGCCATACAAAAACATGCTGTAAATTGCACACTGTTTGTTTTGTTTGCGGCGAGTTACACGGCAATGCTAGTTGCAATAAGCCAAAAGATCAGAGGGATAAAAAATGCAGTAATTGTGGAGGTAATCACACCGCTAACTGTAGAGGTTGTCCTTTGTACTCTTTTGTCAAACAGACTATGGTGCAAAAACCTAAATTAGCTCCATCTCAATCAGCAAACGGTTACTCCACCACTTTTGAGCAAATAAGGCAACCAGTTACTTCCAGTGTATCGTATGCCGATGCTGCTAAAACAAATTCTATTCCCGCACAAAATTTTTTTCCGCCAAATAGTTCAACAAATGCAAACTCAAACTTGAAGCTACCATTGATAATTTAGTGCAAACTATAAATAATTTTACAACAAATATGACTATCATGATGCAAGAAATACTACGAATGCAGAATACCCTGCTTCAAGCATTAATTAACAAGCCATGAACATGTTAAAAATATGTGTCTGGAATGCAAACGGCATTCGCCAACATAAAAATGAACTTGAGCACTTCCTTAGGGAAAAAATATTGATATAATGTTGGTCTCTGAGATTCATTTGACTTCGAGAAGCTCTTTCATAATTAATGGCTACACTATATACAAACGACCCTAGAGGGAGAGCTTGCGGTGAATCTGGAATTCTAATTAAGTCAAGACTCAAGCACTATATCCTAGGCAACGTTAGTGAAGAATATATGCAAGCTACGAATATTTTTGTAGAACATTTTTGTTCTAATTTCGTGATATCATCAATTTACTCACCTCCCAGATTTTCCGTTACCGAAGATCAGTATGAGAAGTTCTACAAATCGCTTGGATTTTGTTTCGTGGCAGCTGGAGACTACAATGCAAAACATACGTACTGGGGTTCGCACCTTGTAACACCTAGAGGTCGATCTTTGTTTAATACAATTTCAAAAATGGGCATAGATGTTATTTCGAGTGGGGAGCCTGACTGACGTACGAAAAATTCCAGATGTTATTGATTTTGGCGTCATGAAAAATATTTCTAGGGATTTAATTAACGTTGAAACTTCTCTAGATCTCTCCTCCGATCATTCCCCATTATCGTTACAATCTGTAACTCACTAAAAAGTGACTTACCTCACCCATATATAAAGATGATCAATCGTGTTGATTGGCTGGGATTCAAAAAATATATTAGTAGTCATTGCACGAAAAATATTACGCTAAGAACACCCATGATACAGTTTACCTGGGATCCTGAGTCAAGTAATTCGCGTAATTCAATTTATGATGAATCAGTTTTTATTTGAACTACTGCAGTGCCAAAAATCATAGCTGATGTCAATGGTTGACTTGCTGTGTTTAAAGAAGTGGATTTTGATTAGGTTGAGCCCCCTAATGTTGCAGGAGAAGTCGTAGCTTCTAAAATCGTCATTGCACAGGACGATGCTGCCTGTGGTTTTTCTTCATTTAATGGTTTTGAGGGATAGTTCCTGTTTTCTAGATGCAATAACGAGTTATGCTTCTTTTTGCATTTCGTGCAAGACCTTAAGGTTCATTGTTTTGGAGAGTGACCAGATTTCAGGCAATGTACACATAATTTTTGTTTTTGGATGAAATTTAGACGCTCTAGTGGTTTGAGTTGTTGAAATCGTTAGCAACGATATAGCTGGTGAGGGAGGACCTATTTTACAAAACACGCACGAAGGCTCAATTGGTGCAGCTGTTGCACATACTTTCGAAGATGGCCTTTCTTTTTGGCCGATTGCCTCCATTGATTAAAATCGAGTCTCCAGAAAAGCTAGGAAGTGTTTGATTCGCTGTAGCTGTTTTGGATTTGTCATTGATCTTTCATATTGGTTGTAAGTGTTTCTATCCAGTTTCTTTACGAGGAGGTGCATTAGTATCGGGTCCCAGGATGTAATGTCAATTCCAAGATTTTCCAGCGCATACAGACATTCCTGAGTTGTATCATGTAGTTGCTTGATTGATGCAATTGTTTGTCCGACTGCAGGTTGTTTGATCAGCTGATGTATTAATGATGCGACCAGAATTCGTCAATTGTCGTATCGCTCTTTTAGCATTTCGCAGACTGTCTCACAATTTTCTGCAGTCGCTGAAAGGTGGCTTAAGAGCCTTTCAGCTTCACCTGCTACATTAGCTTTTAGGTACCACATTTTTTTTACTGCAGGAATCCGCTGATATATATACAAGTTGCAGAAATAAATCATAGAAGGTCCTCCATTTGAGGTATTCGCCGTCAAAACCAGGAATTGTTATCTTATGCAGCGGTACTCCAATAGACTGATTATATGGAGTCGGTGGTTCGAGAGCCACTTGCGAAGCCTTCTTAAAATTTTCAAATATCTTCGCTTCTAAGGTAGTGTATGCAGCTTTATATTTTTGGCTGTCGGATCCATTGTGAGCAATCGCTGTAGAGACCCCATCATTACATTTTGCCTTCTTATAAAAGCGATAGTTGCAGATGTCGTACTTCCTACCTTACCAGCGGTTTGATTATTGGTGTGGGCTTGTCGGCGATTGGTTGTTGAACTGCCTCCCTTGTAGATGATTTCATCACAGCTGTTTCAAAAATATCATTTTATTTGTCGACAAGCCTGAGATATTTTTGTAGTAATCTTTAGCAATCGTGGAAATTATTATAATAATGAGGCACATTAAAAAAATCATATTTTACAGTGATTCTATGCTGACAGAAAAGTACAAGTCGTTAAAAAACATCTGGTTTCTGCTCATGTAAGTAAATATTTTTTAATATACATGTATTTATTTATTGTATCTTCAAATATGATTGTTAGTTCATTAAGCTAATATATAATTATTGGTTCTGACCAGTGTCGGACATAAACTTAGTGATAGTTATAAATAATACATGATTAGTGACAATCTTAAAGGAAAAATAAATGTATCTTGTCTGCTTGAAAGACCTATCTGGAGTGTTGAGTAACAGACCCCTTGTGTTCAGTGTTGCCAGAATTTCAAAAACTAAAATCTACAAAATTTAACAACTTTTCACGAAAAAATCTTAAAAATCTGCATTTTATTTTTAAAATCTTCAAAAAATCTTTAAAGCAATTTTTAAAACAACTTTTTATACATAATTTAAAAAATTTACATATATATGAATTTACATGTGTAATATAAATATTTTTTTATGAACCCATATTCATAAAATTTAAAATCGGCTTTAAATTTATTTTATTCAAATTTGAAAAAAAAATTTTAAATAATTTCGAACACATTTCATTTTTTTATGAACTTGAGCCTTTTATGTATGATAAATTTGCATCTCGTAAAAAACTTCATATGTTCATAGAACGACTACCAATATGTTATTAAGAATTACGTACACAAACATAATAGAAAATATTCGTTATAATTATTTTCACTTACAAAATGTTCAACAAACAAATTTCCATACAAAGTTTGTTCTGTTAACGTTTTGTAAACCAAAACAATTTTTTATAAATTCGGCGGAATAAGCTTAAAAGATTCAAGTAAAAATATTTACAGGCTAAAATCTTCAATTTTTAATCCACTTTCATTTTTTCATTACCTTTTTACAATGAACTGCCGCATTGGTTGAAGTCTGTTGATGACTTTGGCGGCTTTTGCAAGCGCAAAGTTTACTTTGCAAAGTCTTGAGTTTGTTGAAGAAAAAAGAATATAGAATAACATGTATTTTCTTTTCTTTCCTATCAAACTCAAGCCTTTGTAAACTTTGTTTGTGGACAAAACGTCTTTCTTTAGGAGAAACAAATTTTTTATAGTTATGTGCAAACAATATAAAAGGAAGGAGAAAAGAAATGGGATACATAAAAAATTAATTTAATTTGTTGCATAATTTTCCAAAGGACTTCGAAGAATTGTTTTATTCTGACTGAAAACTCTTTCCACATTTGCTAATAAATGTGGTAAAGACATTAGACTTTGAATTAACTTAGGGCTGCAAAATCATAATCGGAATGAGCTCGTTTTATATCAGATATTCTATTCCAGAAGCTTGCCAAGGTTACTTTTTCTTTTTCTTTAATGATATCTTCTAAGTTCAAAAATTATAACTCTCTAAACTATGAGTCGTTCACACTGTAACGCAGTTTAATTTTCCACCTGAGGTAGACGTCAGCTGCTCCAGGATCTTACCAAAGGTCTGCTTCCTTAGTAAATTAAGACTATGAGATTTTGGCTGTTTTGTTATTTAATTTAACACAGTAGTTTTTATTTACGAAACTAAACTAACGTAACTAACTATATATTTATATATGCATATATGTATATATTGAACTACAATTATGTGCTGATCTCGATGGTTTTGCCCACTTGGCTTCGATTGTTGTCAGGATGCAAATATGAGCCGCCTCCTAGCTTCGGGTTGACGTTGACCGTGTTTCTGAAATGGGTACTAAGAGCTAATAGTTACGAATATGAATGCACGAGTAATGCGGGAGATCGTACACTCGGCTAGATACAGTGTTAATAACTACGAATGTGAATGCACGAATAATGCGGAAGATTGTACACTCGTCTAGATACAGAGTTAATAGTTACGAATATGAATGCACGAATTATGCGGAAGATCGTATACTCGGCTAGACATAGAGTTAATAGTTACGTATATTGTTGTAAATCATTTTTAAACAGCCCTCGTACCCATGCATTGCAATAATTTGTTGACGCAGCAGTAGCCAGTTCAGTCACTTGGCTTCCTTGCGCTGACAAATTGTGCAATATCGATATATCGTAATTGGGTCAAAAGCTAAATAATATTTATGAAATAAGTTATTGTCTAGTTAGCATAAGAAAAAGAATTGTAAGTAAAATATTGTAGAAATATATCAATGTATATTTTGTATAAATAGCTTATAGAAAATAAAAGTGAAGCAGTCAGTTTGCAGTGACAATTGTAAGCGTTTTAATTAAAATAAAGAAACCTGCGATTCCCAAGCTACCCTCCAGGTTATAAATAAAAATACACCATAACATAATTTGGCGCAGCCCGTAAAGCTTTGCATGCTATTACTCTGCTTGTTTCTCGCTTGGAAAGTTTCTGTTGGTACAGCTTTTATAGCTCGCCTTAGAAGCAGTGAAAAGCAACTGCAGTCGGTTTAGTGGCCGCAAATTGATCCTTGCTACCATATAATTTCGTCTGTTTCTGACTTGGAAAATCTCTGTTGGTACAGCTTTTATAGCTCGCTTTAGAGGCAGTGAAAAGAAAGTACAGTCGACTTTGTATACGCATATCGATCATTATTACCATTATAATATAACAAAAATAAGTGTATTTCTTAATTTAAAAAACCTTGCACTGTAGAAACTTTCTTTGTTTGTGTATTTATAAATTTTTCTGTCACGAAAAACTACAAGTCCGGGTTTGGTCAAATCATAAGGATGGTAAGTATAAATTTAATTAAATGGACAGTCCACAAAAACAAACGGACAAACTAATACTACAATTAAATGACTACAACATTAATGTTAATAGTCTTCAAGTGCACGTATGGTCGAAATTGAAAGCCTTTAATTGTGATAGAACATTCCTAGATACTCACAAAGAAATTGTAAGGAATAACAAATTTACTAAGTTATAAGAAGTAGGGTATATACTTGGAGTGATAAGTGAATTAAACGGAAATAAGTGAAAGGAACTCGGAAAGCGTATCGAAGAATTAGAAAAGTCGAAATTAGGTTTGGAGAAATTTAGCAAACAACTAAAAAGTGATATAGATTATACAAATGAGTTGTAAGAACAGCAGGTAAAAGAGAACGAAGAACTAAGACTACAGTTACGACAGAAAGGACTGAGTGAGAAGGAGATTGAAAAACACTTAAAATTAAAATACTTGATTAGCGAAAAGGACAGCTCGATACAAAGATTATTGGTAGCATTGTCAAACGCAAAGAGAGAACTAAATATTGCCTACAGATCTCGTTCACCAACTCCTTCAATTAGTTTGCCAGAAAAATCCACTGTCACGGACTTATCACATACTACTCAAAGACTTCAATCAGTAGTAATTCATATACAACAAGAAATTAGACAAGGCACGAATACAATAGAACATAATAAAAACTTTCTCAAAGAGGGAGAAGGAAATAACTTATTGAATAAAGTGAAAAATTTACTATCAAACGCGAGAAAAACTGTCAACAGAGGATACTCAACAGATACTATAAAAAGAAAACTAGCAGATTTAGCAGAATACGAGAAGGGATTTAAAGAACTGAGGCTAGAAGAAGTTCAGCTTAAAAAAGAATTTTATAAGTACCTACAAGAAGCTAGGAATTCACTAAAGAAGTACCCACTATCCCCTATAATCACCGAAGAAGATTTTAGTAATATAAATACAAAAGCATACAAGATGCCTGCAATATCGACAATTACCAAAATAGTAAACAATATAGTCCCCACATTTTTCGGCACCGAAGGACCAGATTTAACATCGGAAATGTTTCGATTCATTAAAGGATGTAAGCTAGTAGAACGAGAGCTGTCCTCTGAAGAAAATTGAGTCCTAGCACAAGATATTATAGAATGCCTGAAACTGCGATTAATGGGACCAGCTTATGTTCAAATATCACCACAAACATTCGGCACGATAGACATTATGTGATTCAATAAAAAAGGTGTATTTGAAGAGGAAAACTTTAGATCAAATAAGAGAACTCATAGATTTGTGCAAGCAAGGAAATCAAGAGTCAGCAAGCAAATTTGGTAATCGACTTGCAACTCTACTAAATAAAGCCGGGAGTCTAGTTACAAATGAATGGAGTGAAGAAGGTAGCAGAAAAACGATACTGGAAGACTTCAAAAGAATAGCAGTAAGAAGCCTTATCAAAGGTCTTAGGGACCAGGCATTAAGGACTAGGTTTATTGGCGAAGAAAGCGAGGGCTTACAAAAATTAACTCAAATAGTACATGAAGCTGAGCAACTTTTTGGAGAAAACCACATCGCAATAAACACTATTACCCTGACTACTCAATGCAGTTTCTGTAAGCAACAAGGTCACAACAGAACAAATTGTGAACAGAGGCTTAACACTCCATATTGCATTAAATGTGGAGAATATGGGCATGAAATTGGGCCAGAATGTGAATCAAACCGAGACACTAGAGTTGACAAGTGTGATTACTGCAATAATAAGGGACATAAGGAAGTAGAATGTAGAAAACGTTTAAGAGCATTATTCTGCAGGATATGCGGAACGTCCGGACACGCAGAAAATCAGTTCTGTAGAAAACCACAGCAAAGATATTCAGGCAACCCAAGCACACCGCTAAATACAAACTGGCAACCACCTAACAGTAATTACTTCAGAAGAAATGACAATGACCAAAGGCAACCACACAATAGCACGCAAAGTGGTCAACAGTCTACAACACAAAGATCCATCAACGCCAACTTGAATCAAGTATACCATGGCCGTGGGAGAAATGAACCACCGAAATGCTATAATTGTAATGAAACGGGACATCTAAGAACTAACTGCCCAGCACGAAATTCGGGAAACTCGCGGCGGCCCAGCCAAAACTAATGGACTGGGATGCCGACAATTCATGGATACACGAAACAATAGAAAGGAAATCAGCAAACGAAACTTTATTAAACCAACTGAGGGTAGCCATTAAAAAGACTGACAAGAAAATACATTGACATAAAAACATCCATACGTATATACCGGAAAATTATACAGAAAGAAATTATTCTAACTGCAGGTCTGAGTCGAAAAAAAACAAAATCTGCAAGGTGGTAACAATGGAAAAGAGAAAAATGACGCATTTATTGATTTTCCATGCAGTGAAGCACTGGGCAAAAACTTATCCTTACTGGTAGATACAGGAGCAGACACCACATTAGTAAAAGCTGAATCCTTAGCACCACACGTGGAGATAGACTCAAGCAATCAAAAGGACTTGTCAGGCGCATTTGGGGGAAATATTACAACGAAAGGAACTATAACTGCACAAGATGCATGCGTAAAAACACTTCCAGTACAGAAACATGTAGCACCAGAAGGTAGCCGACTTCCAGCAGATGGATTACTCGGTAGAGATGTATTATGGAACAGGACTGTTACCGATACAATTAACAAAAATATTAAATTTTTTGATAATAAGGAAGAAATAGCTTCCTTACCACTGACTACAGAAGGAAAAAACCCCCGGGTGTATATATCCGAAAATTTATCTATCAAGGCGCGTTCCCAGGCAATAATATCGGTCGTAGTTACAACTGCTAAAGGAGAAATTATAGTAAATAAATTGGAAATTTTACCAGGGGTTTTTCTGGGTGAAACTCTAACAACTGTCAAGAAGGGCACCGCATTTGTGCCCATTTTAAATACCAATGACTCTACAATAAATATCAATGAAATAATAGGTTTGAGCTATGAGAACCCGAAAAACTACACACTAAAAGCGACATCAGTCATAAATACAATAGGAACTACTGATAAAGCAGTAAGAAGTAAGTTACTTATTAAAACAGTACCGTTGAGCTCAGATTTGAACCCGGAAGAACAGGCTTCGATCGAAAATATTTTGAATTCATACGACGATGTGTTTCAACTTCCCGGAGACAGTCTTACGTACACCAGTGTACTTAAACACAAAATACCAACTGATTCCTGTCAACCACCAATAAATACTAAGCAGTATAGGCTACCTGAGGTCCATCGAAATGAGATTAAAGTAGTAGTTGAATGTATGAGCCCCAGCAATTAAAATTGTCAAATTTGGGTAATTAAAATCGAAATTTTGTAATTTATGGGCTAAAATTTACATATTAAGGTAATTACTGTCAATGGTGCGAAGTGACGAGGGTTATGGACGGTTTGTACGTAGAAAAGGGTAGTTTGATGTCGGCCCGTCAATGTGTGTTTGTTTTAATTTTATGGTTTGATATCCGTTCGCCGATGCGCATAGTTAATTATGTAGGCACGTGGGGCTTGTTTGTACGTAGTATGTTTTTTCGTTTGTTAAGCGGTTGCAGCAGGTTTATGATTTTATGTTGTGTGTGCGTGTGTGCATAGTTTAGTTTTTTGTTATATTCTTTTGTTTGTACGTAGTATGTTTTTTCGTTTGTTAAGCGGTTGCGGAAGGGTACTTGAGAAAGAAATTGTGTGGAAATCTATGAATGTTTTTTGTTGTTGGTTTTATTTAGTTTGATTTTTCTATTTCCTATAGTTAAAGAGTGAAGAGGTAAACGAAGTATGTAATTTATGAACTTATTTGAAGGTTGGAAAAAATGAAGTGTAAGATATTTATGATTGTCAAAGGGAATTAGAGATGCGTGATCATAGGAGCCAACGTTATGTTCATACGTGTGTATGTTTTTACAATAACTTGAGCGTTGGCAGATGGGTAAGTAGTCGTATATGTATATGTGCAATACCGAGTAAAAATCTGGCATTTTCTTGTATTCTAATCATTTTTTAAAATGTGTGCAACTCCTTTCACATTATGTTTTTTTTTACATGGAATACAAAACGGAAATGATAAACGTTACCATTAGGGCACACTGTTACGATGCAACAAAATATCATAGTGTGCACTCGGCATTACTTTTTGTTGTTTCTAATATTCGTTTTTTTAGCTGGGGACATGGAAGGGT
Organism: Tachina fera; assembly: GCA_905220375.1. NCBI lineage: Eukaryota > Metazoa > Arthropoda > Insecta > Diptera > Tachinidae > Tachina > Tachina fera. The sequence continues at coordinate 43,405,362 of LR999966.1, forward strand.
ATTTTAGAAAGTAATTATGTATGCTGGTGAGATATCAGTGTTTTGTTTTTGTTGCTGTTGTTGTTTGATTTTAATAAGAAATGAATAATGAATGTATTTATTCATTCTTTTCACTTCTTTTGTAAAGAAATTGAAGTTTGTAATATTGAGGATTGTCAAAGATTGGTTGTTATTTTCACTGCTTGCTGACATTTGTCTCTGTCTGTTGTACATACCATATACATATAAATAAATGATTGAACAAAATTTTTTTATAATTTTAATCTACAAATATGTATTTAAAAAAATATCGTAAATATATGTTGTGACAATGTAAGAATAGAAAAATAAAATATATTTTTTTTGTTTATTTCTTGATAAAGTAAATATGCATTTCTTAAGGCAAAAACTCCATAATTGTGATAGCTGCAGTAAAAATATTCTGGATATTTAAGTTGTATTTGCTTAAAGTTGATGCAGCCAATATCCTCGATGTTGAAAACTCTAATTTGAAGTAGTTTTGCAAACCACACCCTTAACATAGATTGAATAATGTTTTAAATTGGATTTTAAAAATTTTACAACACTCTTAAATGATATTGATCCGTCATTCTAATTCAGATGATGAAAGTTTCTCGTTAGCCAATTCGCTTCTCTTTGTTTTGCTATTGATAATCTTTTGAAGTTAAACGGTGGTTTAATAATAAAATTTATGTGCTCCTTATTGTTAAAAACAATTGCTATTTTTTTTAGACTTAAATCCTTGCATATCGATGAAAACTTTATCCCCAGTCATCTTATTTTATTATTTTTTATTTACATTATCTTACGAACTTGACCTTTTAAGGGTATGTATTCTATTATGCGGTCGTGGATGAGTATACAAAAAGCTGATGTATCGGTAGGTATTTTGGAGTCTGTTTCAATTTCAATTTTTATATCAATAGGACCGTTAGAGAGGGCTTCGTTTTGATGACTGACATCTACTACCACTATCGGCACACTATTTTTAAGTTCTTGAGCAGTTAGAAGTGGTTGTGATTCCCTCATGTAGTAGCTTTGTTGAAACCGTAGATACATATCATATAGAATGGCATACCGATCATTTTTAAATTTTATATTTAGATTATCATATGGGTACGATTCGGAATTTAAATGTACTTTTAAATTGTTTAAATTACAATGAACAAACTTATTTTCTTGTCGAAAAGCAATCAACACAAAACGGGGTCGTTCTCTATTTGCAGCCAATTTAACATTCCATATATAGCTAGTTCCTGTATTTAGTTGAGGATTAATGTGACAACCCCAACTGCGAAATGCCATTTGTATAGAAGCACCACTGTTAATAATTTTAATCATATTCAATTCGCTCAGATCGGATAATTGTACATGCGGAATTCTCCATGAGATGTTTGAGATACTAATTTTTGGTTTGTCAGTAGCAACAGTTGAGTATACGAGTTTTTCATCGTTCTTACTACGTAAGAGAACCATTTCATGTTTACCGCTGAGTATAATTTTATTATAGTCTTCAGCGAAACCTAAAAATAGTTTCAGTGGTACATAGAAATTAAAGTGTCCATTTGAAATATCCAAATCATCGAGTTTGTTCCATCCTGCATTGTACAAGCCAACTCTTTCTGTTGGTGATAAGGAAACAAAATTTGTTAGGCTCCTTGTAATCGCTAAATGTCTCGTACGATCAATTTCTATGCCATTAAGTTCATATCGAATTTCGTCAAATGTGCCACAAAGTTATTTTTTAATTTTAGATTTAAAAACGACAACAACATATATGTATCTTTCGCTGGGTAGCACATATAAGTTTTGATTTTGTATTGAAATTCGAATCTCATGTTATTGTTGAAGGATTGTAGGTATGGTGTATATGTGTGATAGTCCTTTTTAATTATACTCTCGTCTGATTGAGGCTTTTCTAGAACATCTAGTATGTAACTCATTTCTTTGTCAATTTTAAATTGAGAGACTTCAAAAATTTTTTATTTTCTTGTGTCAAATGTTTTTTGTGTAATGATCGCTTTAATTGTGGTTTGGTTTGCAATAGTGTTTTATGAGTGTATCCAATTTTATCCTTAGATTGCTTGACGTTGTATATTATCATTATTTGCTAGATCTCAAATGTATTCGTGTTGTAATTTCCTCTCCTCGGAAATTAATTAAATCACCGTTCTGATCAACTATGCGTAGAGTAAGGGAACTTATCTCTCGACAGTTAACTGGCAAATAGATAAGATTTCTAGAAATCTCAACAATTTTATACCCTGGGGGGACATTGGTCGCAAATTCATGTAATGTGTGTGCTTGTGAGTTATTCGTATATGTGTTAACCACTATACTACATTCAACACGCAAGATATTCACGATGAAAATATTGACTGGTAGATCTGAGTAATGGTCTTGGTTAGGAACTAGAATTTTCTTATTGAATCCAAAAAGTTTTCCAATTGTATTATCTTTGTTAAAGTATATGGGATCCTTAGAGCTATTAACTCTAACTTGCATTGTATTGTTATTAGCTTCTATATAAATTTTATTTTCCGGACAATACTGCTTATAGTTATGTTTAATATAATCAACTCAATCATTCAATTCATAATATCCTATTGGTATTTTAATAACGTGTTCACCAATATGAAATATATTGTTACAATCATCTACATTGGGAATGCTATTATATGAATGAAAATCAGTTAGAGCACATTCATATTCACCATCCAAACGAATAGGAGGAAAGTAGTTAGCAGATAACTCAGATGAGTTTGAGCTAAGAGTAAGTCTTATTGACATTATGATTGTCTGATTACAAATAAGTAAAATTAAACACAGCACTTTGTATAAAAAAGGAAGTTTATATTTTATTTGAATATATTAGATACAAATATAGACTTATATATAAACTTAACTACAATATTTCATTTTTATTGATCCAAGAATTATGTTGATTGGAAAATCCTAACAATTTAACATATGCCTTCTCTCCTTTAGTTTTAAGAACTTTTTCAACTAGATATGTATTTGGATATCTAGTTTTTGAAAGTTCTTCATCATAGAACCCACCTTTGATAGGATTACCACGATAGTCTTCTAATATGTATGTGGCTGGATATGTATTTTGAACTCTTTGAATCGTGAAAATTTCTGTGGTCCAATTTGGTGTATATCCTTTTTCAAAAACATGTTTATATTTACTTATGCGCACATGATCTCCCACATTGAACTTTGATAATTTGAATAGTTTTAAGCAGTTATATACCGTGTTTAATAATTTTTTCTCATTTTTATAGTTAACTTGAATCGGTGGTATTTTGAAGGTGCGATGAATTTTTTTATTATATGTATTAATCAAGTCTTTGTAAATGTCGAGTCAGTTATAAGACCCATTAAAGCTAAACTCTTTCCACATCATTTCTTTTAATGTTCTGTTAAATCGTTCTACTATTGATGCTTTCATTCTGCTATATGTTGAGTAGTGATTAATGTTGTATTTATTCATCAATCTTCCAAAGTGTTTATTGAAAAACTCTTTACCATCGTCTGTTTGCAAGTTTTTTGGTATTCGTCCCAGTTGAAAAATATTCTGCATAGCCTGGCTTGTTTCCAATGCAGTCTTTCTTTTCAAGGGTACTGCCCAAGCAAATTTTGAAAATGTATCAATTACGGTCAGCAAAAATCGATAATCTCTATTGTCTGCAGAATAGTTCCCCATTTCAACTAAATCAGCTTGCCAAAAATCATCTATTCCTTTCATAACAACTCTTCGACGTGGAAAATTTTTTCATGCTTGCTTATGCAGTTCATTTACTAAATTTCTTTTTGAAGTCATTATTTAACGTATTTTGAATTTTAAGGGATACGTTGAGTTCAGAGTGGGTTCATTTAAGTACTGTCGACCATCATATTTCTTACATACCCATAAATTAACTCATTTATCTTTTTAATTTCTTTTTCAAAAAATAGTTTCATTCTTAAAATTTTTTCCTGAATTTCATTGAGTTTTTGACTTAAGCTCATGTTGATTTCATCTCGAACCTCTTGAATTTGAGTTTTCAGAAGCAATTTATTAACAACGTCGTTTTCATCCAAAGCTTTTGCCACATTTTTGATGCTTTTGTTTTGAACGTCAATGTTATTAGTTATATCCATAACGAAGCCCAGCAGCTTAGGAACATTTTTCACAAAAACAGTAGCAGTTGTATCATTAAGATAGTGCCCTTGTGATGCTAACAATAGCCTAAGACGATCTACCAACTCATTAGGATTATCCGAGTATATATAGTTAGCTTTGTATGGGTTTAGTTTCATCAAACCCTTACCCTTGTAAAAACTTTTTATGGCATGTAGTGATGACGAAGTTGATGAGTTTTTTCACTTTCTTTCTTAAACAATTAACTGATAATATGCTTATATTTATATAAGCATATAAAATTTGATTTGTCCATCAGGTCTATAATCTCTTTTGTATGCATTTGTGCTCACTAAAATTTTCTTATATATATCTAATTCATGTTTATCATAATATTTTGGTGTTTTGTGAAACAGTAAAGAAAATAAACCTGGTGTAAAGGCCCATATTTGATTTCCAATCACTATTTTATCTTCAGTAAGTTTAATACTACTATTGCCAAACTTCCATTCATTATTTAAACCTTTATGTGGACCGTATAGAGTATCTAATTCGTTTCTGCTTTCCAAGAGTGCTAGGTCAGTATAACTCTTATTATTATCTGAATTGTCTAGATTTTCCGATTGAGAGTAAAAATCATCGTTGTCATCATCATCATCATCAGTATCAACATTATCAAACTTGTTTGCGTTTCGATTACTAAGTGAGACATTTTTATTGCATAATGTTTCTTCAAGAAGTTTCTTTGAAGTACTTGTCTCTAACTTAACTGATTGCTCGTTGAATGGAAAATTTGAATTTTTATAAACTTTCGTTTTAAATTCATCTCTTTCTGATTTAATACTTTTTTATAATTTTTAGAACTGTTCACAAATTCTGTTAATGGTTCTATTATTGGTTTAAATGTATCTTTGAATTGCTCATGTGTATCTGCTTCATCAACTTTTATACTTCGAAATTTTTTCTTTAAAACATTTCTTGTCTTTATTAGCTCTTTTAAAACTTTTTCATAAATTTTCAACTATTACACACCAGATCAGGTATCAGATATTAGATCAGGTATCAGGTATCAGATCAGCTATCCGATCAGGTATCACTTATCAGATCAGGTATTAGATCAGCTATCAGATCAGCTATCAGATCAGCTATCAGATCAGGTATCAGATCAGGTATAAGATCAGCTATCAGATCAGGTATTGGGGTATCAGATCAGGTATCAGCTATTAGATCAGGTAAGAGATCAGCTTTCAGATCAGCTGTGGTAAATACTTTAGGAAATAAGTAGATGTACTATGCGCAAGGCCAAATTAAGTACTAATGTTTTACTTTTATGTAGAGTAATTTATATCGTTATAAAATAGTCGAATTGCTTTCTATAGCGACCATTGTTAAGTCATTATCTTTGCTTATGATAAAAATCCATATTTATCCTTCCAACACTCTCGACAAATTTCATGAAACTTTTCATAACTCATATCGCTGGCAACATGATCACTATAAACGTGCTTCATGTTTGTCTCAACTTGTTTAAACATTATAATCACATTTGCATTGTCTCTTATTAAGTGCTTGGGGATTCTCGTATAAGTTTGGTATAAGTAGAATGAATCAACATCCTTATGTCGCCCCATGCAAAAATATGCTCGTATATTATTTTGCTTCTCGCATGCAACATCATCAAAGATCATAATAGAATTAGTTTTCGCTTCGTCAGGAGGAATAACTTTTTCATTATCTGTAAATGTGTAGTATCAAATCCCTTAAGTTGGTGAAATTAATCGCTTTAAGTATTCATATTTTGGTTGATAAAGGGATTTTGAGTATAAATAGATGTTTTCAAACTTGAGTCCATTAGGACTTTCTAGCAAGCTAATCATAACATTAGTCTTTCCACAATTTGATGGTCCAACTATTAGAGCACGAATAGAATTTGGTAAGAGAGAGCTATGTTTTATTTTAGATCTGATTTTCGTTGAAGCATCAATATTGCGAATCACAATATTTTTATGTTGTTTTACTAATTGCGTTCTTATAACTAATTGCATTTCACAAATGTTACTTTTATTATAGAAGAAAAAATAAAATAAGATGCTTATACATTATAACAAAACGTTTAGTTATAAAAAACCAGCCGTTGGAAAAGGTTTAGTGAATAAAGTAATTAACTCTCTGCCTGTTGAATTACACCTTCCTGGATATCATTTTTGTGGACCCGGAACAAAATTACAAAAACGTTTAGATCGCGGTGACAAAGGAATAAATGTATTAGACGCTGCATGTAAAAATCACGATATTGCTTATTCCAAGACAAATGATTTAAATAGTAGACATCAAGCTGATAAAATTCTTGAAAATAAAGCTTGGGAACGAGTTCTTGCAAAAGATAGCAGTCTTGCAGAAAAATCGTTTGCGTATATGGTTACTAACGCAATAAAAGCCAAAAGAAAACTTGGTATGGAATTGAAGAAGGTTGCAAAAAAAAGTGAACAAAATGGAAAAAAGCTGTTCAGTACATCAATTAAAAATGCAACAAAAGTACTGAAGAAGGAAAAACCTCAAGACATTAACTCTGCAATTAGGATTGCACTTAAGGTTATCAACAAGTCGTTAAGGGGAAAGAAATCGGAAGTTGTAATACCACGCGTAATTAATGCTCCAAAGATTGGTGGATTCTTACCTTTGGTACCTATTCTTACTGCTCTGAGTGCAATTGGTAGTCTTTCTACTGGCGGAGCATCTATAGCAAAAGCAATAAATGCTGCAAAGAACGCCAAACAACAACTTGATGAAGCAACTAGACATAATTAAACAATGGAAGCAGTAGCAATGGGGAAAGGTTCTTAGCTTAAACCATATAAGAAAGGATATGGATTGGTTTGTCAAGAAAAACAAAAAACCAAATTTTTTCGTAATGCTACCCAATAAACCCCTATTGATTTGAGAAACTTTTCAACAAACATTCCATACTTTAGAGGAGTTTTCATGTTGGATACACTACCAAAACGATCGAGAAAAAGAGAATGCGGAATCATTAATTTGGATTTATCAAGAGGACCTGGAACCCATTGGGTAGCATATTATAAAAACAATGAACATAAAGAATATTTCGACAGTTTTGGAAATTTACAACCTCCATTAGAATTAGTTAAATATCTAGGCAAAAATATAAAATATAATTACAATCAATATCAAGATTATAATTCATTTAAATGTGGATATTTATGTCTTCAATTTATTTACAAAATAAGTGAAAAGAATAAATAAATAACACACACACAAACAATTTTTTAAATTTTGCTGTTTTATTAATAAAAAAAAGTTTATAAAATATAGTTTCTATATATATCATCATCCGGTAGCGTGTTGCACCGATTTGGTAAGAACATTATGTTATTTTACAGTTCAATTTGAATTGTGGTGCCGTATTTACTTGTCACCCGTTTAGCATTTTTTACTGTATATTTAGTTGAGTCCTTTAGCTCTTTTATATGGATTAATGTTTTCTTGTTTAAATTGTTGAACTTTGTTATCAAATTTGGTGGATTCATTGTCAAAAATGTTAACTAATTAATTAAATTTAATTTTTAAATATATATTTTTTTTCTTCTTCTCTTTTTGACAGATTGCTCAATCTGCTTTTGTAAACTGACGTATTAAATATTTCTACCAATCTTTAAATAGGTAAAAAAAAAATTCTTAAAAGAAAGATCAGTAACGCAGCTATCTCTTCTTCTCATATTGTAATTATATTTTACGTAAATTTTTTGTTTTGTCACTGATAGAATTGTAGTGAAAGAGATAGTTACATATTTTGACGTTCTAAGGCGTAACTGAAACAAAAAATTTCAAAACAAAAGATCAAGATCAAGAGATAGTTATATTCATGTGCTAAAGTGTAACTGAAACAAAAAATTACAAAACAAAAGATTAGAGAGATAGTGATATTAATGTGCTAAGGTGTAACTGAAACAAAAAAATTTCAAAAGAACTTACAATTTTTTGTGAAATGTTAATTTCACAAGAATATTTTACTATAAATAAGAATGTAAACCTTTCAAGAGTACTAATATAAAAATAGCATTGAAGAAAAAAGTATTCTTTAAAAAAAGAAAATTAAAATAAAAATAAAAAAATTAGTCAAGTACGTGAGCGGTTATTTGAATTCCTCCATTCCTTTGAGGACTTATTACTATATGAGCATAAGGAAAGCATACATTTTTTTATTTCAATGCTGACGGAAAATAAGGACTATGGAGTTATAGAGCAGGAGGACTCTGATAGTGGACATTTTGCCAGCTGCCCTTGGTATAGTGAAGGATGTGAAGAAGGCCCAGACACATGTCGGTGTACCATGTTTCACATTATGAATAAAATAATTTTTAAAATTATAGATACTTATAAAAATTTAAATAAAAAAATTAATGAATAAATATAAAATATATATGTGTGTGTGTATGCTTTTGATTTCTTATTTATTTTAATATAAATATGTATATATAGAGATTAATAGAGCGATAAAACTATTAGTTTAAATATTATTTTCATTGAGGATCGATAAACGTACTTTAAAAATATATTTCACAACAATCAAGAACGATAACCTCAAATATATGATTTGGTTTTTGAGTTTGAATACTTGCTCAATTGGAAATTGAAGATTGCATGTGGATTTTCTACAGCTTTTGGTTTTAAACCAATGATATGGTTGAATTATAAAAATAAGCAATGCATGTGCTATAAGGAGTATATTCATGATATGCTTAATCGTCGAGATTTTTTAAACTCTATAAATATAATTGATAATGAAAGTGAGAGAGATGTTGAATATAAGTTTCAATATAAAAGAGGTGTTTGTTTTTTAGTTATCATACAAGGAAACTTTAAAATAAAAATTGATTCTGACACTTGGAGATCACTAACTCAAATTCGATTATTTTTTACATCAATTTTATGTTGGAACAACATTCTGAGGAAACAAATCCTTCATTTCTATCATCAATACTATATACCAACCTGCTCCGCTTTAAACAAAACAAAACTTCAAATCAATGAAATACAAGGAACACACGAAAGGGATGTAAAGATTGAATTAACACGACTTTGTTATGAGATTGGAGAAAAAATGCAACTCAAGGTTGTAACAGATGTGAAAATTCATAAATTTTATTTAAGGATGTATAATAAATAAAAAAACTGTACACAAAAATATTTGTTTTTAATGTTTTTTGTTTTTATTTATTTTTTATTTTCATATTAGTGTGTTTTATTTAAAAAAACTAAATAACTAGACAATATTTCTTAAATAAAAAATAATTTACAATAGACACAAAGATTTTTACTTAAAATAAAATAGTTTTAATTAGAGAAATAAATTACAGAAGCTTTAATTTGTATACATATTATACTCATCTTCTTGAAGTTTTTCTATTTCTAATAATAACATATCAAGTTCATAATCAGGATTTGTTTCATCAATTTCAATATGATGCCATGCATATGTGTTTATACCATCACTTTTGACTTTTCTCTTGTCATCTTGATAACTTAATATTACTTTATGTATTTGCATAGTATATAATTCATGCAACTTAGACTTAAAAGTGAGCATATTATCATAAACATTTGATCTGTTAAATAAACAATCTCTATACGAACTTAGGCTATACTTATCTAAAACACATTTTTTACTCCTTTAGATTTTTTAATTTCATTTCCATTTTGTACACTAAAGGAGTACATTTTAGACCGTAGTCCCACGAATTCTTCCATAATCATCCCACAATTCTCATCTTTCATCATACCCAGAACTTTTTTGTTTACGAGAGGAATCCCGTAATCATTTGTTTCTGGATAGTCAGAAGTGTCAAATTCATGTTCTATATCATTTTTAATGTCTGCGTAAAAGTCTTCAGTTTGTATTGTGTATATGAATGAGTCAGTATCCATGTAATTTAATTTCAATTTTGACTTGAATTTAGGTTGCATGTATCTATAATGAAAATTATACATCTTCTATTTAGAAAGTTCTAGCACACAAAATCCTAAATATATTGGCTTATTATAACATGTCTTCACTCGATTCTTTTGAATCGCTAACATATCTTCTCAAAATATTGCTAAGCTATGAAAATTTGATTTAGATATCCAATTTTGAGCAACCAAGCGGTTTCGGTTTAATGTAGTCCAACTGGTAACAAACCTCACATCTTTCCTTTTGTCCACATTCTCCATGGTTTTCCCATATACTGCGTTGTTGAGCAATTTAAAAAAAAATTTCAAAGTCATTTCTAGCTTCGGCTGTGTATTTAGTATTAAGATCTTTATAATCTTTCAACCATGGAGACTGCTTAAAAGTTAGAACTCTATGTATTTTTTTCAAAATCAAACCGTTTTCTAGACATTGTTTAAGTACTCTCTAATGAATTATATAAGAATGTTTTGGCGAAAAATCAGTTATTAGTTTTTTATATTTTGATGCTCCAATTTCCTTGTTATTTGCGCAGAAAGGAAAATCGTTATGCATATTATGTAAATAAGAAGGATATTCTAAGCCAACCTCATATACATAACCATCATTTGAATTATCATCTATTAACTGCGGATTAATATTTAGTTCTTCGCCTTTTAAGGTTTATTTTTATCAAAAGTGTCTAAATACTTATTATTTGCCTTGGAGTATCTTTTACAAAATTGGACAATTCCACCTCGTATCCCTCTTTTAAAGAAATTGTACATGTCGATACCGGTTATTAGCTCTAATTCAATGTTTGTATGCTTAAGCATAGCATCCCAAGATAGCCCCGGGGCAGTATAGTATTGACAGGGGTCCAAGCTATAAATTTTTTTACAGACATTTCTAAAATTTTCAAAAATATACGTTAGGAGAAGCACATCTGTTTTCAAATACAATGCCATATAATCTTTCAAAGTTTTGCAGTTAAAAATTGTCCAGACTTCATTCGCATGCGCATAGTCTTCAATAGAACATTCTTTGTTATTAAGTTTATTAAAGAAATCTTTTCTAGGTGGAAGTTGTGTATCATTAAGTTTTTCAAAAGAATCAAGATAATCATAGGGAAAAATTCCTTTCCTCCTTATGAGATTAAATTCTTGGCTTGTTTGAAATTGTGCTCTAATAGTATGAAAATCGTTGACGGTAAGATTATTTGCCAACGATTCCAAACTATCGGCCATAAAACGCATTGTATCAAGAAACCTAAGTTCAAGATCTGTACCATCACTCATATTAATAAATTGAGATAGAGATATATATATAACTCTTTATTTAACGGAAGGACTTTTATATTTGTCGCAACCTTACTTAATTCTTTCACAAAAAGATGAGAATCATAGGATGAATAGTTATGAAAATAAATTGGAATAAACTTGGGTACTTGATAACTTAGGTTGCATCTGTTATGTGCAGCACCTCGATATTTACCGCTTATATGATAATGATCTCTCACACGATCATTATTTAAGTATTGTCCACATATGTGATAAGTTATCGCATTGTAAAATGTTACATTTTCTTCATCTGTCAAGCTCTCCATTTCAATTGTTTTTGTGAGATAATTGTTATATATATCTTGACAAACTTGATTCAAAAATGTAACAAATTTTTCAGAAGCATCTTTACCCGTATAAATACTCAGCTTATCCAATTTATTGTCATGCTTACACTTAATAAAATAGCTGAATGCGCAGGGTACATGTGACTGATATAATTTAGTTTTACTACTTACACTAAAGTCTTTGCAACAGGGAAAACACATTCAAAATCGGCGCATACAAAAAAAAGGGACGTCAATTTTTCTATGGTGGCTCTTGAACCGCAGTATGGAGTCTTCTGCCTTTGGCATTGTGGTAACTATTTTACCACATTCCATTTTATGTTTCTCCATAATATTTTCAAGATGGGTGTATTGCAGACAGCTGTTGCACAATAAGAGTCGTTCACAATGCGTCGTTGTTTGTCTTTTTAGTAGTCTGTAAGACATCAAACACGCGTATTGTATTATTTAATTTTAAAAACTTTCCAATATATTACTTACTTTGAAATATCTTTTATAAAAATATAGTGATGCCCATCCACGTTTTCCAATAGCAATAAGTTAACATGCTTGGTCTTCTCATTTTGGGTTATATAAAATGGTCCAATTAGTTCATCACTCTCGTCGTCATATCCAAACACATTCACACTAACATCATTCTGTCCCTCAAATTCCTTAATATATTTTAGTGACATCGGAAATGTTAAATTTGAAAAATCAATTGTAGTTCCATCTTGAAGCGAAATTATATTAGCACTAATATCTTCAATGTTATATGAAGAGCATCGATTCGGAAAATTGATAGCCGAGGTACTCATTGCCGCAATTAAAACAGTAATTATCACTGTTTTCAATGTTAATGCAAGCACCACGACTAGCAAGCTTCTGCGGGGTGCTAATCCAATGAGCTCCTCTTACCAAAGAAGATTTATTAATATTTAGTTCAGCTCGAACTATGCGAACAAGAGTCCATCCGGAATCTCTTTCCTGAAACTCAGACATTTTATTTTGAATTTCTCTGACCTGCTTACAGAAAAATTCATTCACGTCATCTGCTCTAGTCAACAAGCTCATTTTTGCTGTATGTACTATTATTATTATTTCTAATTCTTCGCCCACAATTTTTAGATATTCTGCAACTATACTTACATTAAATTTCAATATAGTATGTTTCTTCAAATGGTACTCAAGCCTCTCTATAAAAGTCGATTCATTTTCGACAGCAAAATCTTCAAAGAGAAGTTGATCCTTTTTATTTTTTATTCCATAAGAAATAATATTGTTTTTAAATGCTCTTCTGATCTCATAATATTTCATACACTCTCCATCAATGTTGATATTATTTGTTGAGCTACTTCCTAAATCCTGTAAACCTTGCTCTTGTTGTTGTTGTTGTTGTTGAGGGTGACGTTTTACTGTTTGGTGTTGGTCAATATTTGGATACCAATGTATTGGAGTAGGAAGTTGCTGCAAATTTGGGTACCATTGCATGGGAGTAGCACTTTGCTGCCAATACATTTGTAGTTGTGGTTGCTGTTGTTCTTGATGAGGGTATTGCTGATAAATATATTGTTGATGACGATATTGATGTTGTTGTTGTTGAAGACATTGTAGTTCTAGTTGTTGTTGTTCTTGATTAGGATATTGTTGATAAGGATATTGATGCTGTTGTTCTTGAGGATATTGTAGTTGTTGTTCTTCATGAGGATATTGTTGATAAGGATATTGATATTGTTGATCATATTGTAGTTGCTGAGGATAAGTGAAGCCTGTATTATTCCGTGGTAGTGGTCGTTCTTGACTTGAGTCTCTATTTATGACCACTTGGTTCGCTACACCATGATTTTGGATGTGATCCAAAAAGCATTTTTTGTATTTATATACCTTTTTAAACACATTGCACTCATAAGATAAAGAACTCATTTTCTTTTTTTTTTTAGTTTATACAATATTATTATATATATAAATATATATTTAATGTTATTATATTTAATATTTTTTATTCAAAAGTCACTTTGATTATTTACGTATTAACAGCGAAATTATTGAGGATTTGACACTTGTAGAGACAATGCTTTACTTGCTGCTAGAATAGAAAACTTCTCAATTTATACGAGTTACGATTAAGTCATATGAACAATGTAAAAGTCAATAGACAGAGACAAATGTCAGCAAGCAGTGAAAATAACAACCAATCTTTGACAATCCTCAATATCACAAACTTCAATTTCTTTACAAAAGAAGTGAAAAGAATGAATAAATACAACACGCATAAATTGTATATTTTATTCATTTCTTTAAACTATTTACACATAAAAAAATTAAAATCAAACAACAACAACAACAACAAAAACAAAACATTGATATCTCACCAGCATACATAATTACTTTCTAAAATACCCTTCCATGTCCCCAGCTAAAAAAAACGAATATTACAAACAACAAAATGTACACACTATAATATTTTGTGACATCGCAACAGTGTGCCCTAGTGGTAATGTTTATCATTTCCGTTTTGTATTCCATATAAAAAAAAACATAATGTGAAAGGCGTTGCACACATTTTAAAAAATGATTAGAACACAAGAAAATGCCAGATTTGTACTCGGTATTGCATATATACATATACGACTACTTACTCATCTGCCAACGCTCAAGTTATTGTAAAAACATACACACGTATGAGCATAACGTTGGCTCCCATGATCACGTATCTCTAATTCCCTTTGACAATCATAAATATCTTACACTTCATTTTTGCCAACCTTCAAATAAGTTCATAAATTACATACTTCGTTTACCTCTTCAAACTCTTTAACTATAGGAAATAGAAAAATCAAACTAAATAAAACCAACAACAAAAAACATTCATAGATTTCCCACAAGCATACCTAATTTCTTTCTAAAATAATCTTCCATGACCACCAGCTAAAAAAATAATATTGTAAAAAGACAAAAGCAACATTTTTCTCTATGCACACACGCACTTACACTCTAAAATCATAAACCTGCTTCAACCGCTTAACAAACAAAAATAAATTCCATTCAAAATTAAAATTAAAACAAAAACATACATAAAATCCTTCGTACCTACATAATTAACTATGTACATCGACGAACGGATATCAAACCATGCTTATCTCACAAACCATATATTTTATTCATGTCTTCGAACTCTTTAAACATAGGAAAAAAATAAATAAAAATCAAACTAAATAAAACCAACAACAAAAAACATTCATAGATTTCCACACAGTTTCTTTCTCAAGTACCCTTCCGCAACCGCTTAACAAACGAAAATACATACTACGTACAAACAAAAGAATATAACAAAAAACTAAACTATGCACACACGCACACACAATATAAAATCATAAACCTGCTGCAAGCGCTTAACAAACGAAAAAACATACTACGTACAAACAAGCTCCCACGTGCCTACATAATTAACTATGCGCATCGGCGAACGGATATCAAACCATAAAATTAAAACAAACACACATCGACGGGCCGACATCAAACTACCCTTTTCTACGTACAAACCGTCCACTACTCTCGTCACTTCGCACCATTGACAGTAATTACCTTAATATGTAAATCTTAGCCCATAAATTACAAAATTTCGATTTTAATTACCCAAATTTGACAATTTTAATTGCTGGGACTCATACATTCTACTACTACTGATTAATAGTCAAGTGGGCCAGATGATCAAAGATGGAATAATATCTTCCAGCACTTCCCCTTGGAATTCACCAATCTTTCTAGTACCCAAAAAGGCGGGAATGGATGGAAAGAAAAAATGGCGTTTGGTGGTCGACTTCAGAAAATTAAATGACGCTACTATAAAACAAGTTTTTCCCATACCACGGATTGACGAGATCCTGGACCAGCTGGGATACAGCAGATACTTTTCGACTCTCGATCTAGCAAGCGGGTACCATCAAGTTTTAGTGGACCCAAGCGATAGACAAAAAATCGCATTCAGTACGAATTTGGGCCATTTTGAGTTCAATCGTATGCCTTTTGGCTTAACAGGAGCACCAGCCACTTTCCAGAGAATCCTGAATTCAATATTAACCGGTCTACAGGGTATCGACTGTTTTGTATATTTGGACGATAAAGTAACATACGGAAGAAATCTAGAGGGCCACCAGATACGATTAAAGCGAGTACTACATGTCTTAAGAAGGTATAATCTCAAGTTACACCCCAAAAAGTGTCAGCTTCTCCAAAGGGAGGTAGTTTATCTAGGTCACCAATGTTCAGAAAAGGGAGTCTTATCAGATCCCAGTAAGACAAGAGCAGTAAAGGACATACCGCCGCCCAAAAATAACAAAGAACTACAAGCATTTCTGGGACTGGTTAACTATTATAGGAAGTTTATACCAAACTCCTCAGACATAGCACTACGACTTAACAAATTATTAAGAAAGGACGTGAAATTGGAATGGACTCAGCAGTGCCAACAAGCCATGGACAAACTAAAGGCAGCAGTTGCAAATCCCCCTCTACTACAATACCCTGATTTTACAAAACCATTTATTCTTACCACTGATGCTAGTAATGAAGCCTTAGGAGCTATTCTTTCTCAAGGAGAGCCAAGTAGTGATTTACCAATTTACTTCGCGCGCAGAGTACTAAGCGTCACAGAAATGCAATATTCAACAATAGAGAAGGAACTACTTGCCATGGTATGGGCAGTAAAGACGTATAGCCCTTATTTGCTAGGCCGACCCTTTACGGTCTCCACAGACCACAAGCCCTTAAAAGGCATTGCGAATCTTAAGAATCAGGAAGGCAGATTAGGCCGCCTAAGACTTAAACTACTGGAATACGACTTTGAAATACGTTATAAGCCGGGGAAAAGCAATCAGAACGTGGATGCTCTGAGTCGTCTCCCACTAGAAGAAGTGAATATAGGAGCAGTAACTAGAGCAAAAGCAAGAGAGCTACAAGTAAACTCGAATAAGAGAAGTGAATCACAAACCGATGAGATGGATGAGAACGAAGATATGGAACAGGAAGACACCGCAGCGTATTTAACTAATAAAGAAGATATTAAGAGAGTAATAAAGGCATTCCACGATACACCTTTGGGGGGACACCAAGGGCCACTGAAAGCATACCATTGCATTAGAAATCAGTATAAGTGGTATGGTATGCAGCGACAAATTAAATACTATGTTGCTACCTGTAAACTTTGCCAACGAAACAAAAGTTCAAAAGTAAAAAGAATGCCGATGATTTTAACAAAAACACCGAGTAGACCATTTGAAAGACTTTATATAGATATTGTTGGGCCGTTGCCAGAATCTGCTAGGGGCAATAAATATATAATTACATTTTTGGACGATTTCTCTAAATTCCTAGCATGTGCAGCCGTCTCGGACATGGAAGCAACCACGGTGGCAAAAGAGTTCTTCAATGAAATAATTTCCCGTTTTTTCATACCCAAGGTTTTGGTGACTGATAATGGTACAAATTTTACTTCGAAACTATTTAGAGAAGTTTATAAGTTGTTAAGAACAAAAAATATTAACACTACCCCATATCACCCCCAATCCAATAGATCATTGGAAAGAACTCATAGACCTTTGGCAGAGTATTTGAGAAGTTTCGTTAAGATGGATGGCACTAATTGGGATGAGTGGTTACATAATGCTATGCATGTACACAATAATACGAGGCATATGTCTACCAAACAAACACCAAATAGAATCCTATATGGATTCGAGTTTGAAGTATCTATTAAACTAAAACAAAAACCGTCACCAGTATATAATGCAGATAATTTTAGTAAGATCCTAAAATACCAGATACAACAAAGCTATCAACTAGTAAAACAAAATCAAGATCAAGCCAAGGCCAACTCCAAGAAACATTACGACAAGGGGACAAAGACAAGCACATTCAAGGTAGGACAACAAGTATGGCAGAAGAACCAAGCACGGAAGAACAAATTTTCACCCATTTGGTTAGGACCTTATGAAGTTTTACAAGTTCCAACACCTGTAAATGTTATGTTGAAAATTAGAAATTCCGAGAAGGGTTTCCATAACAACTTGGTAAAACCATGTGTAGGTTAATTATTTAGGTGTCTTAATAGTGGTAAACCCGCAGAAAGACCTGCCACTCCAGGGAAGATGACATGAATTTAGATGGAAAAACAAAAGATTCCAAAGTAATGAGAAAACAAAAGGGACGACATTTGACAAGACACAGTAGAAGTTATGAAACATGAAACAGTACACAAAACAACAACAGATATAGAATACATTAACAAGCAACCTCTTCCAAACTGAATATAATAAAAAAGAAATGCTAAAAGAAAATGAAAACTCTAAAACTAAAAGAACTAAGGATAGGAGCTACTCAGGAATAGCTTAGAACTAGTTCAAAAGAAGACCTATCACTTTATTTCCAACCTTAGTGAACTTTGGCTCGAAACCAAATGTTCACGGCGAAATAGAAGTGTAAGGCAATGTAACAATAATAATGAAGAAAAGCAGAAATTTAAAGTTGCAAAAAATATATATGCAGCCGCATATACGAAGAAAAAGAGAATAAGATAAGAAAATAAATAAATATGGAGGATATTCAAGCTCAAAGGAAAACCTGTCACTCCATTTCCAACTTTAGTGAACTTTGGCTCGAAACCAAATGTTCAAGGCGAGATGGAAGTACATGATATAACAATAATAACAAGAAAGAAGAAAATTAAGATATAAATCACACATATGCAGGCGCATATAAGAGAAAAAAGGAAATATAAAGTAGATTAAATAAAATCATGATCGCTAGTTTAACGACATGGTAGAGCATGTGAAGATATGACAAAGGTAGTCTACCTATTATACATACATACTTACATAAATATAATAATAATAAAACTATTAACAGCAAAGGAAGAGAAATGCAAACACTGTAGGAGGATGAAACAAATTTTTTTTAAATAAACAGACAAGTTGTATGTTAGTGTTCAGTAATATGTTAATGATTGTCTTATATTACAGAAAAAGAGGTCACAATGATTTAAATGTATCCATTAAACTTTCATTCACTAATTGTCTTGCATTATTATAAAACAAAGGTTTAAATAATTTTCATAGAGATCATTAAACTTTCATGGTTTCATATTTGAAATTTAATTAAATTTTTTTTTGTTTTGTTTTATTGTCTTTCGTCATATTCAAAAGTAGAACATTATTTTGTCACTACAACAAAATTACAAGCACAAAAAAAAAGAAAAAAATAAACAAAAATAAACCAAACCATTGAACAATTGCTGAGTAATCATCAGTACATGCATACATACATATGTATATTGAATTTAATTTTTTTTTATTTATTTTTATTTATCAAAACAATATAAATGTAATTTTTATTAAGTAATTTGAGTTTTCAAGGTTGGTAAAATCTTAGGCTAGGTCGGTAAATTTTACAGTGTAACAAGGCAATTACGAAAATAATTTAATGATGCAACCGCCAGTAACTTTTTTGCAAAAAGGGGAAATTATAAATACGTATATGTATATGCATATTTGTATGTATTATAAATATATATATAACAATTTAAATATTTGTATTATTAAAAAAATAATAATTGAATTTTCACTAATACAATTAAAAATTTGATTGAAAACATTATTAATACTTTTTTCTGTATCAGATTTTACGTAAGCATATTGGTAAAATTTTATTATTTACTTGCAAATTTAGAATTTAATCTACAATTGACCGAAAACATTAATTGATGAATACTTTCTTTTGTATTAGATTTTATGTAAACATATGATTGGTACAATTTTAGTCCATTTTTTGTTAAATTTATTTAGAATTTAATTTGCAAGTTTTGAAATGAATCAAAAGGAAAATTTGTATTGTAAGCTAAAATTCAATTTATATTTGAATAAGAATTTTTTGTAAGAGCATATACATACATACATATAAAAAAAACAAAAAAAAAAACATTAACAATAACAAAACTAGTAGAACTATAACAAAGTTAAACATCTCATAAATAAGTTTTTTTAAAGCAAGTAATCTGTTTAAAAGAAAGAAAACCAACAATAATCATAAACGCGTAAATAATAATATTCTACTTTTACTTTTTAAATTTGTTTTTACATTAAAATTACAGGTGAAGAAAAGAAAAGTATATGGAAAAATGTATTTCATACTAGTTGTGTTTGAGTACCCTTCCAATAACAATTATTCAGTAAGCTTGGACTAATTGGTTCACATTTGAAATTAAACAAAAGTGCACACATTGTCACAGTTATCAAGTACTCAAGCACATCTCTTGATTATAAGGAATACAAATCATATTCTTGCGTCAGTGAAATTTTAGTTCTTAGGATTATATTAATAGTAAATTGAAATATATAAACAATGATTGCGTATAAAAAGAAAAAAAATCTATTTTGTATTTGAAATATAAAAACACAAATTAAATTTATTGTAAACCAAGTTAAATGCAACCGCGGATCAACTACAACCCCCCGAACAAGAAGATTGGCATACATGCAGTGAAGACAACAAACGTAACAACAACATCAAAACAACAAGAAAAATTGCAACCATCATCTAAATTTAACAACACAAGGCGTATAGTCTCTTGCAGCCAAAAGTTAAGTAATATCTGAAGCGATAACTTTACCTCAGCAATAACAACATAACCGATGAATTTCTAAATCAAAAGCCTGCAACACACACCATAAAAACAGCAGCTGAAACATCAAGTAATACTCTTATCTAACGAGTGTAGTACATTGAGATGAATTACTGTAGCCACAACAGGACTCCCAATAATATGCACGATCAGATTATTCTGGGAAGTCAAGGCCCAGCAACACTTAAAAAAATCTTTGTATAGATTACAACCCTTTGAAATCAACTATACCGCATTGACATTTCTCTATCCATCCACACGGAGTGGGATGATACTGGTTCCGTTGCTATCATCAATACTGTACACGGTTTGAGTACAGCTTAACAGCTTACATGCTGTTTTGTAATCCAATAAACTAAGTGAGATAGTTCTTCGTACTGTTATCCAAAAATTTAAAAAAAAAAAAGTATATTGTATTCGTTCCACGATGGCTGTTCACGTTGTGATACCGATGGCCGTCATTTTATATATGAACTGGCCATCTATTACACAAGTCGTAGTCTTTGACCATTAAAACATCTCAGCTCAAGTGAGAACACCTTTATTGGCGATGCTGGTTTCTTGATACACTCTTACTCAGCCGAAGACATTAGTTCGTGGTTGTTGTGATTTCACTGAATACATAAAGGTGCCATAAATTTCAACACATAAGGATAAACAAAACCACGTCAACCTAACTTAGATGTCAAGAATCAAAACATCAACAGAAAATGCGGCGCATTTTCTTTCCGCCAAGAGGGAAGGTATGTTAGGAGTCGAAGGCACTTACTTATGTATTTCATAGAATAGATCACCTACATGTCACTTGCTTAAATATTTTATATTATATAGAATAAGATAAAGCATTTTGATCCAATTACTATACTTAGAAAACATATATATCGAGATGTTTTCTTCCGCCAAGGGGGAGTGATGTTGTGAATCATTTTTAAACAGCCCTCGTACCCATGCATTGCACTAATTTGTTGACGCAGCAGTAGCCAGTTCAGTCACTTGGTTTCTTTGCGCTGACAAATTGGGCAATATCGATATGTTGTAATTGGGTCAAAAGCTAAATAATACTTATGAAATAAGTTATTGTCTAGTTAGCATAAGAAAAAGAATTGTAAGTAAAATATTGCAGAAATATATCAATGTATATTTTGTATAAATAGCTTATAGAAAATAAAAGTGAAGCAGTCAGTTTGCAGTGACAGTTGTAAGCGTTTTAATTAAAATAAAGAAACCTGCGATTCCCAAGGGTCCCTCCAGGTTATAAATAAAAATACACCATAACAATATGAATGCACGAATAATGCGGTAGATCGTACACTCGGCTAGATACACTGTTAATAACTACGAAGGTGAATGCATGAATAATACGGAAGATCGTACACTCGGCTAGATACAGAGTTAATAGTTATTCTTGTAATACTATCAATAGTTCCTTCTGTTGGCGGGTCATCATCTGATTCATAATGACAGAGCTCAGCGACGAATATTCTGCAAAAAAGTTAATTTCTGGATTTCTTAGCTTTCGTTTTTGTACTGTCACTCATTAAATATAATCCTTAATCATATCGTTGGCAACAGTACTATTGGCTTTTATTAAATTATTAAATAAAAACTTAATTATTTATTCTAGTTATAGTACCAGAGGCTCTAGTTAAACTCTTCTATAGCCATGCCCAAGGATTAAGAAGAAAAGGTTTTACTTAAGTTAGGATCACTAACCACACTTCTTTGTTTGTCCTCGTCCAGACTTGCATAAATTTCTACATTAGAAAATTCTAGGTTTGCAATTATGTATGTATGTATGTATTCTATTACACCACAAATTTTCTTGAAAAACTAACCATTCTATTTAATTTTTATTATATTTTTTATTTTTCACACAGTTAATCGGGTAGCAATTAATCGATATATATATATATATATATATATATATATATATATATATATATATATATATATATATATATATATATATATATATATATATATATATATATATATATATATTTAATAAAAAACAAAATTTAAAAACAACATTTTTTTTCCATTTCTTGTCGAATAGTATCTCGTATAGTATTTCCTCTGACAGCTTGTTCAATTTCATGGTATTCTTCTTGAACTTTATTGAATTGAGTGTCATCTTTTCCAGCAATATTATGTAGTACACAGCAAGCACGAATAAAGTGGCACAAATGTTTTATTGCACGAATTTTGCAGTAATACAGTTGTCTGAACCGCTGTTTTAATATACCAAAACAATAGTGCTCTCTGCACGACCAGAACTTAGTTTCATATTAAAATTTCTTTGGCTTCTGGATAGATGCTCATTGTCGCGATAAGGAGTGATAAGATATGAACTGCAAGAATAAGCTAAGTCACCTTATATCAGAGTTCGTATTTGCACATGAGTGTACCAAAATTGGTGCACACGCACATGTGCATTTGACCATTTTTTAATATTTTAATGCACACGAACATGAGTGTGCAGCAAATGTAGAAACTCATGTGCGCTTGTTCATGTGCAAACAAAAACTAGCATACTCATCCTCACTCACCAGCATCCATTTTTGTTTTTAACAACATTAAATACCGTGTTGCCAGAGCAGCAAATTTTTCTGCATTTTGCTGATTTTAAATCTAATATGTAAAATTGGTAAATTGTGGCTGAAATTGTTTAATTTGGGTAATTAAAATTTGGAAATTGGTAAATTCTTGGAAATTTGTAAAATTTGATACCTATGATGGGTGGTTCAATAAGTGCGTCTAGTTTTTTGTTTACATAATGATTTTTTGGTTTACACAAGGAATTTTTGATTACATTAACTTTGTGGGAACGGGTGATTTATTTTGGGGTTACATTAATTGTGATAACGGGTGATTTTTTGTGGGGTCAGATTGAGGGGTTTAAGATTAATAAGATTAAGATTTCATAAGTATATATGCCGACGGGAAAATCATGAAAATGATTTTTCCTAATACCAAAGGGGAAAATTTTGAAAATTAATTTTTGCTAATCACTACGGCGAAACATGCTTATTTTTTTCCTAATGCTGACGGCAAAACATGATTATTATTTTTTCCAAATGCCGGAGGCAATACATGATTAATATATTTTTCAAATGCCGACGGCAAAATGATTTTTCCAAAGGAAAATTGTCAGTGTTGCCAGACTATAGAAATTTGTTATCGTAATACTATATCAGTAATATCAGAGAAAATAGATTTGATGACTACTAGGTGATTCTCATATGAATCGTGGGAATGTGTGTGTGTCTGATTTCCTCATGCTAATAAATTGTTTATAAATAAAATAATTAAATTAATTAATAAACAACTTATTTAATTATTTTATTTATGTATAAAATGTTCTCATGTATGTGAACACCCCTAATACTTGTGTGTGGGTGGTACAGCTTGTTTGCCGCTGGTATTTTGTTTATTTGCTTAAGAAATAAATTTTGTATGTATGTTTAATGCCATTTATTTATGTGAGATATTGTCAGAAGTGTAAATACTAAAATAATTGAAATTTATTTGCTGGTGGTTTAGCATGTCTATATACGTATTTATTGGCACTTGAACCAAATCATCATTAGACTTCAACCACAAATTTTGAACAATCTACTGATGATTTGGTTCAAGGGCCAATGAAATACGGATATAGACATGCTAAACCACCAGCAAATAAATTTCAATTACTGAAGTATTTTGTATGTATGAATATTTGTATGTAGGTATATATATATATATATGACTAGGGGTGTTCGCGCATGGAATATTTTGTGACTGTTTAGAATAAAAACGTTATATGTGTATACATTTATATTTTGCGACGTAATTATTTCTTTTGACTATGATTATTTTAAAGCAGCAGAATTTCAACTAAGTACAGTCATCAGCAGGGAAACATAAAAGAAAAAAATTATGCATGCTGCAAGGATACTACTACTCATTTTCATATAAAAACGCCAACTCTTCTAACCAACAAAGTACTTTATTGTATTTACAACCATCATCAGCAACTTATTAACATCACGTATCTTAAACTTTAAGGCTCGAGGGGGTAGAGCAACTACACTCGAAAATCAGCAACACCAGTATTTGGCGTAAACACGGATTTTAAATGGTCCGCATATATTTTACATTTTCCGTATCGCTTCTTGGCCAACCTCCGGTAGATGTGCGCAGAGGTGGCTTAAACTCAACGGGTATTTTAAGCTTTCTTTCCAAAAAATTTTTAAGAGATGCAGTTTTTTCAGATGCAAGCAACTCTTGGAGTCGTTTAGTACATAGTCGGAGTTTATGTTGAAGTGATCTGTGCTGTTGCCATTCCCTTCTAGATTTTCTTTTTTCACACACGAGATGTTCAATATACCTGAAATAAATTTTATTGAACGCACTCTGCGGATGGGAGGTAGTGACATGTTCAGCAGCCTGTTTAATATTTTCGTTAAGATTGGCAAACCAAAATTAATGCTCTGAGATGCACCCACTATCAGTTAAAATTGGGGACAATTTTGTCATGAGCAGCTTTTCGAAGAGTTTTAACTTAGTTGACAGCAAACTTATTGGCCTATATATTCTAGATTAAGTATTGACTTTGGCAAGCTATCAGAGTTATATGGCATACAACTCGTAATATGGCATTAAAAATAAACAGCAGAGTTCTTAATGCATTATGCGCCAAGTTCATCAGCATCTTGTTACTAATTCCATCAATACCTGGAGCTTTCTTTGGCTTGAGCTCAGCAATTATTTGTACATCACGCATCTTAAACTTTAAGGTTCGAGAGGATAAAGCAACTACACTCGGCAAATCAGCAACACCAGTACATGTATTTGGGGTAAATATGGATTTTAAATGCTCAGCAAATATTTTACATTTTTCCGTATCTCTTCGTGCCCAACATCCAGTAGATGTGCGCAGAGGTGGTTTAAACTCAACGGATGTTTTAAGCTTTCTAGCAGTTCATCACAAAGAGTAATTAGATGTTGGTATGATATCAAGACCCTCCAAAAAATATTTAAGAGATGCAGTTTTTTCAGTTTATGATGCCATTCTTTTCTAGCTCTTCTTTCTTCACCCATAAGATGTTCAATATCCCTGGATCAAATTTTATTGAGCCCAGTCTGCGGATGCGAGGTAGTGGCATGTTCAGCAGCCTGTTTAATATTTTTGTTAACATTGGCAATGTAAGTTTCAATATCATTGGGTTTTCTTAGCGTAATATATTTCGTGCAATGATTACTAAGATATTTTTTGAATTCCAGCCAATTAACACGATTGATCATCTTCATATATGGGTGAAGTAAGTCACTTCTAAGTGGGTTACAGACATTAACGGTAGTGGGGTAGTGATCGGAGGAGAGATCTCGAGAAGCTTCAACGTTAATTAATAGAAATAGAAATATTTTTCATGACGCCAAAATCAATAACATTCGAAATTTGTCGTACGTTAATAGTAAGTTCGCTCTTCACTCCAAATAACATGTAAGCCCATTTTTGAAATTGTATTAAACAAAGCTGGACCTCTAGGTGTTACAAGGCGTGAACCCCAGTACGTATGTGGTGCATTGTAGTCTCCAAATGATTTCTAGAACTTCTCATATTGATCTTCGGTAACTGAAAATCTGGGAGGTGAGTAAATTGAAGATATCACGAAATAAGAAAAAAAAATGTTTACAAAAATATTCGTAGCTTGCATATATTCTTCACTAACGTTGTCAAGGATATAGAGCTTGAGTCTTGACTCAATTAGAAATGCAAATCCACCGCATGTTCTCCCTCTACGGTCCTTTGTATCATATATAGTGTAGCCATTAATTTTTAAAAAGCTTCTAGAAGTTAAATGTGTCTCAAAGACCACCATTATATCAATATTTTTTCGCTAAGGAAGTGCTCAAGTTCATTTTTATGTTGCCGAATGCCGTTTGCGTTCCAGAAACATATTTTTAACATGTTCATGGCTTGTTAATTAATGCTTCAAGCAGGATATTCTGCATTCGTAGCTTTTCTTGCATCATGGTAGTCATATTGTTGTAAAATTATTTATAGTTTGCACTAAATTATCAATGGTAGCTTCAAGGCGATTAAAACTAAAGTTTGAGTTTGCATTTGTTGAAATATTTGGCGGTTTGGCTTATGTGGCTCTTCAACTGTGATTTTTCGGCATAAGAGGTATTTTAGGCTATAAAACTTGAAATAGAGACTGGAGGATCTTCTCCCTATTTATTTACATAACATAACATAACGTAACATTTTTTACTTTAAATTCTTTTGTGATGAGTTCATCTTTTACTTCTTTGGGGTTAATATAAGAGTCAATAGCCTTAAATACGAACTGCATACCTTTGGCACTCTTAAGCTGGTACGTATAAAAACTTGTTTTATTTTTTTTCGAATTCAGTCACTATATTTCGAAAATCTTTTTCTTCGTATATTTGAATTTTAGTTTTTTAGTTTATTGGGGTAACATGAAATGCGTTTTCATCAACGGCCAACATTAATTTTTTAATAAGGGCGTCAGAATTTTTGTCTATTAAATATATAGGTGGTGGCCTAAAAGACTTTGATGATGCAGCGGGCTTGTTGTCGGTGACTTGCGGTAATGAAAAACGATTTTAACGGATGATGATGCGCTATTATCCCTAGACATCTTTGGAGCAGATACAATTTTTGAAAAATTCGGGCTTGGCCTACGCTTTACCGCGGTTATATGTCTGTCCATTCCGACTTGTACCTTGGGTTTCGAGCTAATATTATATGTAGTGATAACTTGATTACGTAATGAACACGAGCCTAAAGGGGATGATAGTACTGACTTATATGAAGAAGTACAAGGTAACTGTAATGTTAATGAATCACTATTTGGCATTAGACAAAGCAAAGTTGATCGCTGAATTGGCTTTGCCGTTAAAAAGAAGACATTCAGTAAATTTATTATTTCTATTATTTTCATTAACAGCTTCAGCACTGACAGTAAGATAGGCATTTCTGCCATTACAACTCACTTCACAATTGTTTGTATTTGAGGTACTCATATAGAGTATTCCTTAAGGGCCACTCAGACTATAATACAAGTATTAATACTTTTGACGAAAATGCATCCCTGGTCTTATATTTGTTTCAAAAGTTTCAAAAAAACAATAACAACTCAACATGTCAGAGCTGCATTTTCCACAAAAGTATTAATACTTGTATAATAGTCTGAACGGGGCTTTAAGGGCACTCTATTTGTGTTTTTGCTTTTTTTGTTTGCGTTATTTTTTTGTTTTTGTATTTCCACTATGTAAAAATATTAGCAAAGCACATAGCTTATTTAGTAATCGGGATGTAAGTATTACGAATAATATGTACTACGATTATTTTTTGGTATAATTTTTTATTTCTTTAGTAAGAATGTAAGAAAAATTCCGCTAATCGACAATTCACTATGAAGGTACAACGAGAACTCCATTGTGTTAAAGTGAAATAATAATAATAAAATAATTAGAAATTATTTCTTCAGGTTATCAGTATAAAAGATGTCATAAGGTATATAAATACAAAAAGTTCTTTTTGAACCATGTCAAAAATCATAGTGTGCAGGATCAAGTGGTCGTAAGCCGGGAAAGAAATCAAGAACAACCGCAGACATCTCTTCGAAATCATCAACAACAGCTAAATACATTTCATTACCAGCAACATCCTTCTCTACAATACCCCCAATATCAGTTACCAATGAATTATCAACGATCTGGTATGCGTAACTGTTACCCTACACCAATTTCATATAATAACCAGTTTTCGGGATCAGGAGTACCAATGCAATATGAGTATGCAAGTTATAATTATAATCCCGTCACACGAGATAATCAAATAGAGCAGTATTCAAATTTGATGCAATGGCTGCCTCTTACTTATCATTAACAAGAGTAGTACAACAACAACAAACTCATCAACAAGGCGTGGATATCCTTGGAGGGACTTATATAAATATGTATATAAGTTTACCGGAAAGTGACAAAGAAGTAGAAGAAAGAAAACAAGAAGTTGTGCCAACTCCAATGAGTACTTCACATGCTAAGACAGAAGAAGTCAAAGAAAACGTAATATATTTCAAAATATCGAAAGCCTTCAAAAATTATATCGCCACATATGCAATTCTAAATAAAAAGATCAACTTCTCTTGGAAGAGTTTATTAAGAAAAACAAAAATATTTTTATGGAGAGTCTTCAAACGAATTTAACAAAGCATACAATAATTAAATTTCATGTGAGTATTATGGCGGAGTACATCAAAATTGTTGAAGAAGTTGTTGTTGTGCATAATATCACATGTAGCCAAAATGAGTTTGCTGACTAAAGCAGACAACGTACAAAAAATATTCCGTAAACAGATTGAAGAAATTTAAACCAAAATGTCTGAATTTCAAGATCCCGATTCTGGTTGGACTTTGTCACGTATAGTCCAAGAAGAAATTAATATCAACAAGTCGTCGCACGTCAAAGGATCAAGTTCAATATCCACACCTCAATAATTAGAAAGAAAAAAAGTTTGCATCAACATACAAAACGATGATGAATACTGATTCAAGTGGTGTATGATAGCTGCACTGTAGTTCTTATAATATTCAGGGCATTGCTGCAGAAATTATTTCTACGCGAAATGGTGTAGTGCTAAATTAAATAAAATTTAGGCTTCCCATTAGCACTAAACAAAA
Organism: Tachina fera; assembly: GCA_905220375.1. Taxonomy (NCBI): domain Eukaryota; kingdom Metazoa; phylum Arthropoda; class Insecta; order Diptera; family Tachinidae; genus Tachina; species Tachina fera. The sequence goes on from LR999966.1 coordinate 43,434,412, forward strand.
TTAATGATTTTGAGGGAAACAATTTTACAATAAGTGCTAATGTTTTCGGATATGATGAGGGGGCAAATCAGATCATTAGTCTCTATTATTTGAGCAAGTATGAGAAAATGATCCTTGTGAACTTACTGCTTTTGGAGAATAGTGAAGTTCATCACTACATATTGATAAAGAACATATCAAGGTGAGTTAAAAAATTGACAACACATTAATTCAAAGAACACATATACTTGTTTTATATGTTTTATAGAATATCTACGTTTTACTTATCGTTTATTTTATTTTTTATTATTCACAGACTTTTACGAAGTCATATAACTCACCACCATGATAAATTACATTTCTGCAACACCTGTCTCCAGTACACTCATAGTGAGAGTGGAACAAGTAATCATAAGGCGGAATGAGGCAAAATCGTTACAACTATGCCATCAGGTTCGGATGCAATTCTCAGCTTTAAGGAACATCAAAGGAAAATTGATGTCCCCTTTGTGGTTTAAGCGGGCTTCGAGTGTATCTTAGAAGACATTAGTGATAATGTAAGTAATAAAACTAGTCTAGTCAAAAAGCATACCCCTTGTGCATTTAGTTATTATATTAAGTATCTCTTTAGCAATAAGTTAAGAATATATACAGGAAAAGATGCCTCAAAAAAATTCCTAAGTTAAGATAAGTAATGATATTAGTGGTAAATATAGAGGTACAGCCCACAATAACTGTAATTTAAATTACAAAATACCCAAGTTTATACCAGTTTAATTTTACAATTACTCAAATTATGACTCACATCTTTTTATTAAAGAACTAGGTGAAACTTCTATGCAACTGAAACTCCCTCTCAATAAGGAGCTTTATATAACCCTCTCCCAATTTACTGAAATGAGTGATGGTCATAAGCTTGAAATAAGATTTCTTGATACAATACGCTTTATGGCTGAGAGTTTAGGTTCATTAGCCTGCAATTTGTCGGATACTGATTTCAGCACCATAAAATCCTTATTTCAGTCACAAAAACAATTTCAGCTTATTAAGAAAAAAAGGTATTTTCCGTATGAGTACATAAATTCATTCCATAAATGAGACGAGTTTCAGCTCCATTCACGCAGTGATTTCTTTAATTTGTTGAACAATAAAGAGTGTTATTTAGAGGATTACTCACATCCTGTAGTGGTATGGAATACTTTCGGTTGCAAAACAATGAAAGATTACATTGAACTTTACCTAAGAAGAAATGTCCTCTTACTGACAGACATTTTCGACAACTTAAGAAAAGTTTGCAAGGGTATTTATGAGCCAGATCCATGTCAATTAGCGGAATTTTTTCTTACATACCAAACAAACAAAAAATTATACAAACAAATATTCGTAGTACATATCATTCGTAATAGGTACATAATGACTTTAATAAATAAGCTTTATTGCTTTGATAATATTTTTTACATAGTGGAAATAACAAATACAAAAAAACGCAATCACAAAAACATAAACAGTGACATTGAGGAATACTCTATACGAGTACCTCAAAAACAGACAAACAATCATAAAGTACAAAAACAAAAAAACCGTAAGCAAAAAAACACAAAAAGTGCCTTTGAAGAATACTCTATATGAGTGCCTCAAATACAAAAAATTATGAAGTGAGTTCTAACGGAACTGTGAGTTCTGAAGCTCTTAATGAAAAGAATAGAAATAATAAATCTAATGAAAGTGTTTTTTTTAACGGCAAAGCCAATTTTTCGTCAGCGATCAACTTCGCTTTGTCCAATGCCAAATAGTGATTCATTAACATTACAATTGCCTAGTACTTGTTCATATAAGTCAATAATATCATCCCCTTCAGGCTCGTATTTGTTACTTAACAAAGTTATCACTACAGATAACAGTATTTCAAAACCCAAGGTGCAAGTCGGTATGCACAGATATATAACCGTGGTTAAGCGTGGGCGAAGCCCTAGTTCTTCAAAAATTTCATCTGCTCCAAAGATGTCTAGAGATAACAGCGCATCCTCAACTAATCGCCAAAACCGTTTTAAAATTTTGCAAGATGAGAACGACAAACCCGATGTATCCTCGAATAAAACATCCAAGCCGCCACCAATCTACTTGAGAGAGAAAAATTCAAATGCCCTTATTAAAAAATTAATTTCGGTCATTGGTGAAAATAAATTCCACATTGTTCCGATAAAACGTGGCAACATCGATGAAACGAAAATTCAAATTTATGACGAAAAGGATTTCCGCAAAATGGTTTCTGAATTTGAAACAAATAAAACAAGCTTGTACACATACCAGCTTAAGAGCGCTAAAAGCCTGCAGAACGTATTGAAGGGCATAGATTCTTATGTTGTCTCTGAAGAAATAAAAGATGCACTCGTTTTCCAGGGATTTAAGCTAAAGAATGTATCTAACATAATGAACAGAGAAAAGGTACCCCAACCCCTATTTCGTGTTGAACTTGAGCCGAATGATATACAGTTGAAAAAAAAACGAGACTCATCCTATTTATAGCCTAAAATACCTTTTATGCAGAAAAATCACAGTTGAAGAGCCACATAAGCGTGCAGGTCCCGTGCAGTGTCATAATTGCCAAGAATATGGACATACAAAAGCTTACTGCAATTTACTCACAGTGTGTGTTATCTGCGGTGAAATGCACGGTACTGCAAGTTGTACCAAACCAAAAGATCAAGCGGGACAAAAATGCAGTAATTGTGGAGGTAATCACACCGCTAACTACAGAGGATGTCCTGTGTACTCTTTCGTGAAGCAGGCTATGGTTCAAAACCTAAATTAGCTCCAGCTCAACCATTAAACGCGTACTCCGCCACTTTTGCTCAAGTGAGCCAACCAGTTACTTCACGTGTATCGTATGCCGATGCTGCTAAGGCTAGTTCTATTCCCACACAAAATGTTTCACCGCCAAATAATTCAACGAATGCAAATTCAAGCTTTAACTTTAGTCGCCTTGAAGCTACTATTGAGAATCTGGTGCTAACTATAAACAACTTTACAACAAATATGACTACCATGATGCCAGAAATGCTGAGAATGCAGAATACTCTGCTTCTGACAACGAATGGGACATATATGTCCCATTTGGTTTTTTCGTCATTACAGCCGCATTTTCTAATGGATTCTGAACTGATCGGAATTGGTTGATAAAAAACACATACATTCTTTGGTATTCGCGTTATTAATAAGGCTTTGTTGTTTCAATTGGGCTTGGGGGCTTCTCAAAGTCAGAAATTTGATTTTTTTTGTTGCAATTTTAGTTTGCTAATATCACGGGTTCTAATTTTAATTGTTGGATAAACTTATAGTACTACATGTACCAATGCCTTATGCGAATTTATTGACCAACACATTTTAAATTGGCTCTATAGTTTTCTCGGGGGAGGTGAAAATATGGTGGGACATATGTGTCCCATTCGTCGTCAAAGGTAAAAATAAAGGATATTTTTTTATTTCATTTTTATTTTAGTTAATAGTTTATAACTGAAAAAAACAAAGAAAACAAAAACAATTCAATTGAAAACAGTGACATAACTCAAAAAATTAATTTAAAATTATATTACATAGTTCATGTACATATGTAAACTAAATCAAAATCGAACTTAGTTGTGATCAATTGCAAAACAATTTCTGTTCATAGTAAAGCACATTGGTTTTTTACATGCGAAACAAATTGTGTTTGTTCGACTTTCGATTCCGTTTTTTGTGCAAACGACACATCGCTTCCTGACTCCCCCTTCCATTCTTGTTTGGTAATGTCCAGCTAAATTCGGCACTGCCCGCAGTCTTGAACGTGCAACAGATTCTCGTGGTGTCGATGTAATACCAGCTTTTCGACTACAAAAGCTATCTATTAACTGGGTAGCCAACTGTGTGCGTGTGTGTCGAACTCACAAACTGTATTGAACACTTCTAAAACAGATGGGACTTCCTCATTACCTTTGTTTACCTTTGGGTTTAAAACCTGTCCGTATATGTAATCAGGGTTGGTATAAACTGGCGAAATGTAATTTTGATTAACTTTTTTCCACTGAAATTTAACAAAAAGCTCTTTGGCTGTTTTAGGTTTGGGAACACGTTCTGCAATTGACACATCAGTCATAGAATTTTTGCTCGTTGAAGGTTTTTCGGTCTGCAGAATATCTTCAATGTCGATTTCGGGAACACCTTTTTCAATTGGCGCATCAGTCTTAGATTTTTTGCTCATTGGTGGCTTTTCGGTCTGCAGAATATCTTCGATTTCGGTTCCGATCGCTAAATCCGTAAAATTATCCAGAACACTTCTATCCTCGATATCTAATTCCAACACATTTTCATCATCTTCACTATCCGATGTGTTCAAAAGTTGTACAATTTCACTCTCAGTTTTATAAAACCGACGTAATATGCTCATTTTCAAAAACAGCTTATCTTAGTATATAGTTTATAACACTTAAATATGTACGTAGAAAAGAAGTTTTCAAAGCGCAATTAAAAGCACAAATTTACGCGCAAATCGCGGCATGCAAACTGTTGGAAAGTTAATTAGAAACTAATAGCTTGAATTGTTTTTGTGTGCTTTTCAATGTAAATAAAACAACAAACATAATCATACAAACTATTGTACGAACGATCAGCAACTCATAGCTAGAATGGTTTGTGTTTTTTTTTTGCAATGTAAATAAAGCTATACGTTAGTGCATGCGTTGTCATGTTCACTTTTTGCAACGAAAAAATAGTTTTAAATGATCAAGCATTTGTTCCCAAATGTTTACCTTTGACGACGAATGGGACACATATGTCCCATGATTTTTCTCGTAGAAGGAGTAACAATTTTTAAATTTTGACAACACTTGAGTTTTGATATGTTGCGTTTCCGAGTAAGAATCCTAAATAAAATCTTAAAAATTTCCAGCGGAAAATTCTTTGTCGCCAAAGGGTTAACAAGCCATGAACACGTTAAAAATATGTTTCTGGAACGCAAACGGCATTCGCCAACATAAATATGAACTTGAGCACTTCCTTACGGAAAAACATATTGATATAATGTTGATCTTTGAGACTCATTTGACTTCTAGAAGCCTCTTTAAAATGAATGGCTACACTTTATATGATACAAGAGACCCTAGAAGGAGAGCATGCGGTGGATCAGCAATTCTAATAAAGTCAAGACTCAAGCACTATATTCTTGACAACATTTGTGAAGAACATCTACAAGCAACTCATATCTGCATTGGAAATTTTTGTACGAATCTCGCGATATCTTCAATTTACTCCCCTCCCAGATTTTCAATCACTGACGACTAATACGAGAAATTCTACAAATCTCTTGGACCTTGTTTCGTAGCAGCTGGCGACTACAATGCTAAGCATAAGTTCTGGGGTTCACTTCTTATTACGCCTAGAGGTAGGGCGTTGTTCAACACAATTTCAAAAATGGGCTTGGATGTTATTTCGAGTGGGGAGCCTACTTACTGGCCTACTGATGTACGAAAAATTCCAGATGTTGTAGATTTCTGTAGCCTACTGAGAAGCGATGATAAATCGTGGCTGGGATTCAAAAAATATCTTAGTAGTCATTGCACGGAAAATATTACGCTAAGAACACCCAATGATATTGAATCGAACATTGCAAATCTGAACGAGAATATTAAACAAGCATCTGAACATGCCACTACCTCCCATCCGCATACTGGGTTCAATAAAATTTATTGTACACACGTTAAACATCTCGTACGTGAAAAAAGAAGAGCTAGAAGGGAATGGCAACAGCACAGATCACCTCAACACAAAATCAGATTTAAAGAGTGCACTAAATGACTCCAAGAGTTGCTTGCATCTGAAAAAACTGCATCTTTTAAAAATTATCTGGAAGGCCTTGATGTCACACCAGCATCTAATTACTCTTTGTGGCGCGCTGCTAAAAAGCTTAAAACACCCGTTGAGTTTAAGCCACCTCTGCGCACATCTACCGGAGGTTGGGCAAGAAGCGATACTAAAAAAGGTAACATATTTGCTGAGCATTTAAAATCCGTATTTACACCAAATACATGTACCGGTGTTGCTAATTTGCCGAGTGTAGTTGCTCTACCCCCTCGACCCTTAAAATTTACGATGTGTGATGTACAAAAACTAATTGCCGAACTTAACCCGAAAAAAGCTCCCGGTATGGATGGAATTAGTAACCAGATGCTGATTAAGTTACCTCGTACTGCAATTAGAATCCTGCTATTCATTTTTAATGACATTATACGACCATTATATGCCATTATCCAGACTGCTGGAAGCTTGCCAAGGTTAAAATGATTCCAAAGCCAAGTAAAGATCTTACCAGGGCTGAGTCATATAGGCCAATAAGTTTACTGTCAACAATATCAAAGCTTTTTGAAAAGCTACTCATGACAAAATTGTCTTCAATTTTAACTGATAATGGGTGCATCCCGGACCATCAATTTGGTTTTATAAGCCAGCATAGCACCATTGAGCAAACGCATAGATTGGTTCAATTTATCAGAAAAACATTTGAGGAAAAGAAGTATTGTTCTGCCCTGTTTATTGATGTTTCTCAGGCATTTGATAAAGTGTGGCATGAAGGCCTGATTTTGAAATTGAAGACATACTTACCAATAAATATTCTAAATCTTTTGGAAAGTTACATTCTTGCACGAAAAATTACAGTTGTGGAAGGACACTTTATGAGTATGCCTGAAACTATCTCATCTGCTGTGCCACAGGGGAGTATACTGGGGCCATTTTTATATTTGATTTATACTTGTGATATGCCTGTGAGCAGTAGTATCCACACTTCTACATTTGCCGACGATACCGCCTGCCTTAGTACGCACGAAAACCCTGATGAGGCATCCCAGAAACTCCAGGAACACATTAGCCAGATGGAACTTGGGTTAAACTTATGGAGAATTAAGGTAAATGAACAAAAGTGTGTCCATATAACATTTACCTTACGAAGAGATACTTGTTCCCCCATTCGGATTAATAATCAAGTTGTTCCTCAACATTCACATGTGAAATATCTTGGTATACATCTTGATCGACGGCTTACATGGAAACATCACATTGACTATAAGTTAACTCAAATGAAACTAAAATTAACTCGGGTACATTGGCTGATTGGCTGAAATTCAACACTCAGCCTAGACTGCAAACTTTTAATATACAAGTCGCTTTTAAAGCCAATATGGTGTTACGGTATCCAGTTGTGGGGCACTGCTTCTGCGTCCAATGTAGAGAGAATTCAACAAAGACAAAACAAAATTTTAAGGTTAATAACATCTGATCCATGGTACATTAAGAATTCAAATATACATCGTGATTTAAATATGCCACTAGTGACTGAAGAAATTGCAAAATACGCAGGCAAATATCTAACAAAACTCGAGTCACATCCAAATCCGCTTGCTCGTAATATTTTGAACTTTACTGGACACATCCGCTTGAAAAAGAGAGATAGAAGGCCTCTAATACCAAACACTGCGAATGAAGTTGCTTGAAAATTTTTTTTTGCTTATCACTACTTATGTTTTATTAACAACTATCACTTAGTTATGTCTGGCATTGGTCGGGCCTATTATTTATATGTTAGATTTAAGATTTGAATACTTATTTTTAGTTCATATATGAAGATACAATAAATAAAAAAACATGAAAAAAATTAATTTATGTGATTATCCCTCTCATTTACACGACTTGCATAATGATATTCCTTTTTTCGCTGAAAATAAGAAACCTATGCAAGCGAAATATAGCAAGTTGATAACCGATTTCTCTACAAAGCAATCATATATGATACATATGATGAGTTCTACAACAGTGCTTAGAACTCATCGAATTCTAGCATTTAAATAATCTCCATTGTTAAAATGCTACATTGACTTAAATACCAAACATAGGCCACTGCTAAAAATGCTTTTGAAACTAATTTTTTCAAACTACTCAATAATGCAGTGTATGGTAAAACCATAGAAAATGTGGATAAGAAAAGAAATGTTAAAATTGTCAACAGTTGGGAGAGATATAATCGAAACCATTTGGGAGCACAAGATTGGATATCAAAACTAAATTTTCATATTTCATCTATATTTTCCGAAGACCTGGTAGCAATCGAAATGACTAGAGTCAAAACCTGCTACAATAAAACAATTTACTTAGGATTTTGTCTACTCGAGCTGTCCAAATGGAAAATGTATAATTTCCATTATGGGTACATGTAGCATAAGCTTGAGACAAAACACTCCTTAAACTATACAGACACGGAATCTTTTATATATTCAAAAAGACTTTTACGCTGACATAAAAAATGATATACAAGTACAATTTGATACATCGGACTATCTTACAGACAATATTTATAGTTTTACACTAGTAAATAAAAAAGTTATTGGTATGATGAAGGATGAAAATGCGGTAAAATAATGACAGTTTGTTGGATTTCGATCAGAAATGTACTCATTTAGTGTAGAAAATCAAAATGACATTAAAAAATTGCAGGGGGTAAAGATAGCCATATTAGATAAATATAGTTTAGCTACTTATAAAAATTCTTTATTCAATAAGACTAATGTATATGATAACATGTTAACATTTAAATCTAAGCTGCATCAGATATATACTAGTCAGCTAAATAAGGTAGTATTAAGTTATGGAGACGATAAGAGAAACATTAGGTCAAATAACATTAACACATGTGCCTGGTATCATTTTCGTATTAAGGAAGCTAACCCTGAATACGAACTTGACATGGAAAAAAATTTATAATATTAATTAATTTTTATTTAATTAGCTAATTTTTAAATTGTGTATAAAATCTTACCCCTTTATGCCAAAAAATATTTTACTATAGCTTTAAAGTTCATATTAGTTGCCAAGCACTTTAAGGCTAACATTGCTTTGTTTAAAAATTGTATGCAAGACACAACTTTAATTATTTTGTTATTTAATAATAAATACTGGTAACACCACTGTTTTCAACAACCACTTCACAGCTTATGATGTACAAAATTTAACAAAATTTCATTCGGGTATTCGAATATTTTTTTATTTTATTAAATACATTTTTCTTTTCTTGAAGTAAAGCAGCATAATTTAAGCAATATGAGCTTCTGTCATGGTAGGAAAACAGATAAACATTTCTGTAAAGTATATTAAAAAAAATGTGAGGAACAAAGAAGAATTATCATAATTTCTTTAATTCGAATGAAATAAGTATTTGAATACCCAGCTTTTTTCGATGTGTTTTGATTGTATGTACATCACTAAAACATTTTTGTACAATTGTATTTATTTTAATATTTTTTATGGATTTTACGATGTATTTTAAATCAGTTAGATAATTTGATGATGATTTCCATTACATGACAGAAACAGTAAATCTAAGCTAAGAGCTAACATTTTTAGCTTCATTTTCAGATGTATCATGAATCAATATGTGTTAAATTCAAAAAAAAAATATTTGAGGTTTTGAAAATATCAACTTAAAATAGTCTTAACAAACGTGGGGACGTACTTTAAAAGTTTTATATAATAATCTTTTTAGAATACAACTTTACTTAACATTGCTTTGCAAAGCTTTGTTAAGTTTTTTTGCATAAGACCCTTAGTTATTAACAAAAAATTATTGTAAATAAAATCCTATTTATTGAGAAAAATTTTTTTAAATGAAATCCTATTTGTTAAGAAAAATTGTTGTATATAAAATCTTAGTTATTAAGAAAAATTAATGTATATAAAATCTTAGTTATTAGGAAAAATAAAATAAATAGTAATGTACATATGTATGTAATTAGAAACTAATAGCTTGAATTGTTTTTGTGTGCTTTTCAATGTAAATAAAACAACAAACATAATCATACAAACTATTGTACGAACGATCAGCAACTCATAGCTAGAATGGTTTGTTTTTTTTTTTTTGCAATGTAAATAAAGCTATACGTTAGTGCATGCGTTGTCATGTTCACTTTTTGCAACGAAAAAATAGTTTTAAATGATCAAGCATTTGTTCCCAAATGTTTACCTTTGACGACGAATGGGACACATATGTCCCATGATTTTTCTCGTAGAAGGAGTAACAATTTTTAAATTTTGACAACACTTGAGTTGTGAAATGTTGCGTTTCCGAGTAAGAATCCTAAATAAAATCTTAAAAATTTTCAGCGGAAAATTCTTCGTCGCCAAAGGGTTAACAAGCCATGAACACGTTAAAAATATGTTTCTAAAACGCAAACGGCATTCGCCAACATAAATATGAACTTGAGCACTTCCTTACGGAAAAACATATTGATATAATGTTGATCTTTGAGACTCATTTGACTTCTAGAAGCCTCTTTAAAATGAATGGCTACACTTTATATGATACAAGAGACCCTAGAAGGAGAGCATGCGGTGGATCAGCAATTCTAATAAAGTCAAGACTCAAGCACTATATTCTTGACAACATTTGTGAAGAACATCTACAAGCAACTCATATCTGCATTGGAAATTTTTGTACGAATCTCGCGATATCTTCAATTTACTCCCCTCCCAGATTTTCAATCACTGACGACTAATACGAGAAATTCTACAAATCTCTTGGACCTTGTTTCGTAGCAGCTGGCGACTACAATGCTAAGCATAAGTTCTGGGGTTCACTTCTTATTACGCCTAGAGGTAGGGCGTTGTTCAACACAATTTCAAAAATGGGCTTGGATGTTATTTCGAGTGGGGAGCCTACTTACTGGCCTACTGATGTACGAAAAATTCCAGATGTTGTAGATTTCTGTAGCCTACTGAGAAGCGATGATAAATCGTGTTAATTGGCTGGGATTCAAAAAATATCTTAGTAGTCATTGCACGGAAAATATTACGCTAAGAACACCCAATGATATTGAATCGAACATTGCAAATCTGAACGAGAATATTAAACAAGCATCTGAACATGCCACTACCTCCCATCCGCATACTGGGTTCAATAAAGTTTATTGTACACACGTTAAACATCTCGTACGTGAAAAAAGAAGAGCTAGAAGGGAATGGCAACAGCACAGATCACCTCAACACAAAATCAGATTTAAAGAGTGCATTAAATGACTCCAAGAGTTGCTTGCATCTGAAAAAACTGCATCTTTTAAAAATTATCTGGAAGGCCTTGATGTCACACCAGCATCTAATTACTCTTTGTGGCGCGCTGCTAAAAATCTTAAAACACCCGTTGAGTTTAAGCCACCTCTGCGCACATCTACCGGAGGTTGGGCAAGAAGCGATACTGAAAAAGGTAACATATTTGCTGAGCATTTAAAATCCGTATTTACACCAAATACATGTACCGGTGTTGCTAATTTGCCGAGTGTAGTTGCTCTACCCCCTCGACCCTTAAAATTTACGATGTGTGATGTACAAAAACTAATTGCCGAACTTAACCCGAAAAAAGCTCCCGGTATGGATGGAATTAGTAACCAGATGCTGATTAAGTTACCTCGTACTGCAATTAGAATCCTGCTATTCATTTTTAATGACATTATACGACCATTATATGCCATTATCCAGACTGCTGGAAGCTTGCCAAGGTTAAAATGATTCCAAAGCCAAGTAAAGATCTTACCAGGGCTGAGTCATATAGGCCAATAAGTTTACTGTCAACAATATCAAAGCTTTTTGAAAAGCTACTCATGACAAAATTGTCTTCAATTTTAACTGATAATGGGTGCATCCCGGACCATCAATTTGGTTTTATAAGCCAGCATAGCACCATTGAGCAAACGCATAGATTGGTTCAATTTATCAGAAAAACATTTGAGGAAAAGAAGTATTGTTGTGCCCTGTTTATTGATGTTTCTCAGGCATTTGATAAAGTGTGGCATGAAGGCCTGATTTTGAAATTGAAGACATACTTACCAATAAACATTCTAAATCTTTTGGAAAGTTACATTCTTGCACGAAAAATTACAGTTGTGGAAGGACACTTTATGAGTATGCCTGAAACTATCTCATCCGCTGTGCCACAGGGGAGTATACTGGGGCCATTTTTATATTTGATTTATACTTGTGATATGCCTGTGAGCAGTAGTATCCACACTTCTACATTTGCCGACGATACCGCCTGCCTTAGTACGCACGAAAACCCTGATGAGGCATCCCAGAAACTCCAGGAACACATTAGCCAGATGGAACTTGGGTTAAACTTATGGAGAATTAAGGTAAATGAACAAAAGTGTGTCCATATAACATTTACCTTACGAAGAGATACTTGTTCCCCCATTCGGATTAATAATCAAGTTGTTCCTCAACATTCACATGTGAAATATCTTGGTATACATCTTGATCGACGGCTTACATGGAAACATCACATTGACTATAAGTTAACTCAAATGAAACTAAAATTAACTCGGGTACATTGGCTGATTGGCTGAAATTCAACACTCAGCCTAGACTGCAAACTTTTAATATACAAGTCGCTTTTAAAGCCAATATGGTGTTACGGTATCCAGTTGTGGGGCACTGCTTCTGCTTCCAATGTAGAGAGAATTCAACAAAGACAAAACAAAATTTTAAGGTTAATAACATCTGATCCATGGTACATTAAGAATTCAAATATACATCGTGATTTAAATATGCCACTAGTGACTGAAGAAATTGCAAAATACGCAGGCAAATATCTAACAAAACTCGAGTCACATCCAAATCCGCTTGCTCGTAATATTTTGAACTTTACTGGACACATCCGCTTGAAAAAGAGAGATACAAGGCCTCTAATACCAAACACTGCGAATGAAGTTGCTTGAAAATTTTTTTTTGCTTATCACTACTTATGTTTTATTAACAACTATCACTTAGTTATGTCTGGCATTGGTCGGGCCTATTATTTATATGTTAGATTTAAGATTTGAATACTTATTTTTAGTTCATATATGAAGATACAATAAATAAAAAAACATGAAAAAAATAAATTTATGTGATTATCCCTCTCATTTACACGACTTGCATAATGATATTCCTTTTTTCGCTGAAAATAAGAAACCTATGCAAGCGAAATATAGCAAGTTGATAACCGATTTCTCTACAAAGCAATCATATATGATACATATGATGAGTTCTACAACAGTGCTTAGAACTCATCGAATTCTAGCATTTAAATATACATAGGCCACTGCTAAAAATGCTTTTGAAATTAATTTTTTCAAACTACTCAATAATGCAGTGTATGGTAAAACCATAGAAAATGTGGATAAGAAAAGAAATGTTAAAATTGTCAACAGTTGCGAGAGAAATAATCGAAACCATTTGGGAGCACAAGATTGGATATCAAAACTAAATTTTCATATTTCATCTATATTTTCCGAAGACCTGGTAGCAATCGAAATGACTAGAGTCAAAACCTGCTACAATAAAACAATTTACTTAGGATTTTGTCTACTCGAGCTGTCCAAATGGAAAATGTATAATTTCCATTATGGGTACATGTAGCATAAGCTTGAGACAAAACACTCCTTAAACTATACAGACACGGAATCTTTTATATATTCAAAAAGACTTTTACGCTGACATAAAAAATGATATACAAGTACAATTTGATACATCGGACTATCTTACAGACAATATTTATAGTTTTACACTAGTAAATAAAAAAGTTATTGGTATGATGAAGGATGAAAATGCGGTAAAATAATGACAGTTTGTTGGATTTCGATCAGAAATGTACTCATTTAGTGTAGAAAATCAAAATGACATTAAAAAATTGCAGGGGGTAAAGATAGCCATATTAGATAAATATAGTTTAGCTACTTATAAAAATTCTTTATTCAATAAGACTAATGTATATGATAACATGTTAACATTTAAATCTAAGCTGCATCAGATATATACTAGTCAGCTAAATAAGGTAGTATTAAGTTATGGAGACGATAAGAGAAACATTAGGTCAAATAACATTAACACATGTGCCTGGTATCATTTTCGTATTAAGGAAGCTAACCCTGAATACGAACTTGACATGGAAGAAAATTTATAATATTAATTAATTTTTATTTAATTAGCTAATTTTTAAATTGTGTATAAAATCTTACCCCTTTATGCCAAAAAATATTTTACTATAGCTTTAAAGTTCATATTAGTTGCCAAGCACTTTAAGGCTAACATTGCTTTGTTTAAAAATTGTATGCAAGACACAACTTTAATTATTTTGTTATTTAATAATAAATACTGGTAACACCACTGTTTTCAACAACCACTTCACAGCTTATGATGTACAAAATTTAACAAAATTTCATTCGGGTATTCGAATATTTTTTTATTTTATTAAATACATTTTTCTTTTCTTGAAGTAAAGCAGCATAATTTAAGCAATATGAGCTTCTGTCATGGTAGGAAAACAGATAAACATTTCTGTAAAGTATACTTAAAAAAATGTGAGGAACAAAGAAGAATTATCATAATTTCTTTAATTCGAATGAAATAAGTATTTGAATACCCAGCTTTTTTCGATGTGTTTTGATTGTATGTACATCACTAAAACATTTTTGTACAATTGTATTTATTTTAATATTTTTTATGGATTTTACGATGTATTTTAAATCAGTTAGATAATTTGATGATGATTTCCATTACATGACAGAAACAGTAAATCTAAGCTAAGAGCTAACATTTTTAGCTTCATTTTCAGATGTATCATGAATCAATATGTGTTAAATTCAAAAAAAAAATATTTGAGGTTTTGAAAATATCAACTTAAAATAGTCTTAACAAACGTGGGGACGTACTTTAAAAGTTTTATATAATAATCTTTTTAGAATACAACTTTACTTAACATTGCTTTGCAAAGCTTTGTTAAGTTTTTTTGCATAAGACCCTTAGTTATTAACAAAAAATTATTGTAAATAAAATCCTATTTATTGAGAAAAATTTTTTTAAATGAAATCCTATTTGTTAAGAAAAATTGTTGTATATAAAATCTTAGTTATTAAGAAAAATTAATGTAAATAAAATCTTAGTTATTAAGAAAAATAAAATAAATAGTAATGTACATATGTATAAGAAGTTTTAAGAAAAAATGTAAAATAAAATATTGAATAAAAATTAATTATGTGAATGATTTTTATTTCTTTATTATCTTTACTTCGTTGGATCAAAAAATTTTTTGTTTACTAATTTGTAAATTCTTGTTTTCATATCCCTTAAACATGTACAGTCTTGTTTTCATATCATTTAAACATGCTTGTCTTGTTTTCTTTGAGAAAATATTTTTCAATTGAGGTGAATACCAAAAAACTTACAAACAGGTGATTCCTAGTTTTCCTTTAGAAAAACTAATACAAAACAAGCAATATTTTAATAATAGAATTTTATTTGATATTTACTTCTTTTGTTTCTTTTAATAATACAATTTAATTTTACATTTATTTCTTTTTTTATATTTATCTTTTGTTTCTTTTAATAATACAATTTAATTTTTATTTATTTGATTTATAATGCTGGAAACATTTCATAGTATCCAAATATTAAATTTTCTAAAATAATTTTCCGTAAAAAATATACTGTACATCTATGAGTATCAGGTCCTTCCTCACACTCAGGATTTGAAGTGTCATTCTGTGTTGTCTTCATCTTTCATAATTCCATATTCTTCGTTCTCATACAACATATTTTGGAAAAAATTTATCATCTCCCAATGATCAAAAAGCATGAAGCTTTCAAAATCTCTCATAAATTGGTTTAGATTACGTCTAATTTGGCTCATTTTATTTGCTGATAAGTAAATGATGATGAATGTTGGAATGTTTCTTAAAGACTAATTTGCTCTGTAAATTTTTAAAGTAGTATCTCCTAATCTTAAAAAATCTACACTGGCATCTCTATTCCATATTTCTTTTTAGCACTCTATATCTCTCTACCCCTTTTCTTTTTATAACTATCTCTTTCTGTCTGTCACTATCCCCCAATTATTCACTATTTCACCATAATTATTCTCGATTAGCCTTCTTGAAGTAATCATCGCTACTTTTAAGATCATTTCCAGTTAAACATTTAAATTGAAAAGAACTAAATAAAAAAAATGGACTCTACAATTAATCTAATTTCAAAATTTAATTCTCTAAATAACAAAACTTTAATCCACATAAAGGAGCTTGAAACATCCATGATATATACTATTCAAAATGTAACGAAAAGTTTTCAATTACCTGTTTGGCAATAAAATATATTAATTATGTATTTTAAATTATGAATAAAAAGACATTTAAGAGTTTTGTAAAATATAAATGTTTGTGTTTTTATTTAATACTTTCAGTTATTTCATAAAGAAATTTTAGACATAAATGACCACAGGTAAATTTTTTAAAATTCTGATGTTGATGGTATTTGTATTTTGTATTTGTACCAACATAATTGACTACTCCTGAAGGAGGTTGTAAGTTTAAAAAAGCTGTCTAAATATTTTTTTCATTGTTGTTTTTATAATATGCTACCTAATGTGTACCAGGTCCTGTTGATACATGTAAATTAATTATTCCACATTATATTTTCTTTACTCCTCTAAAATATGGAATATTTATAGAGAAACGGTTTAGATCCACATCAGATAGTGGTCTGGTGGGTAGCATCTCTAAGAGTTTTTTGATTCCTCTTTGTAAACTAAGCCATAACCCTTTTTATATGGTTTTAAGTAAAGTCCTTTTCCAACTGTTATAGATTCCATCGCTCCATTATGTCTAGTTGCTTCATCAAGTTGTTTTTTGCATTATTTGTTGCACTTACAGCTTTAACTAAAGCAGCACCTCCAGTTGTTAGACTACCAATTTTTGGGACACGTATTACACGTGGTACTATAATTTGAGATTTTCTGCTTTTTAATGATTTGTTGATAGTTTTTCGTGCAATTTTAATAGCTGAGTTAATATCTAATGGCTTTTCCTTCCTTAGTAGTTTTGTTGCAGCTCTAATCTTAACAGTTTTTTGCCACTTAGTTTGTTCTTTTTAACATTTTTCTTTTTCTCCACACCCATACCAAATTTTGATTTGACTTTCATTGCTTAAGTAACCATATATGCAAATGATTTTCATGTTTTGATAAAACTCTATCCCAAGATGATTTTTAAGGATTTTATCAGCTTAATGTCTGGTACTTAAATCCTTATTTTTTGAGTACGCAATATCGTGATTTTTACAGGCAGAATCCAATAAATTAATTCCTTTATCACTTCGATTTAAATATTTTTGCAGTTTTGTTCCAGGTCCTCAGTATTGCTATCCAGGGAGATGGAGTTCAACAGGTAGAGAGTTTATTATTTTGTCTACTATACCGCTTCCAAAGAAGGTGTTTTTATGACTTAACGTTGTCTGATATCGTATAACCATATTATCTGATTTTTTTCTATAACAGGAGGTAACATTTATGAAATGTATTTAGTTACAAAAACGAAGTTAGTGAAACAACATAAAAATATTGTAGTTCGTAATATTGATGAATCATCGAACATCACTTCAAAAATAAAGCATAACCCCCTCTTACCAAATTGTATTCATGCTCTAATAGTGGGACCATCAAATTGTGGAAAGACTAATGTTATGATTGGCTTAATAGAAAGGCCTAATGGACTCAAGTTTGAAAACCTCTATTTATACTCAAAATTTCTATATCAACCCAAATATGAATACCTGAAGAAACTACTTTTACTAATTAAAGGAATGAGATAGTATACATGAATGAATTGATGAATAAGTTATTCCACCTGATGAAGCTAAAACTAATTCAATTATGATATTTGATGATGTTGCATGTGAAAAGAAGAATAATATACGTACATATTTTTGTATGGGGCGACATAGATATGTTGATTCATTCTACTTCTGTCAAATTTATACTAGAATTTCCAAGCATTTAATAAGAGACAATGCAAATTCTTTTATAATGTTTAAGCAAGATGAGACAAATATTAAAGAAAAAGCTTCGTAATATAAAAACTGGTGAAATAGATACACGAGAACAGCTAAGAGATGCATTTAAACCTATAACAGAACCTCCCAAAGAATTCATAAATAATTAAAAAAAATTAAAAGAATGTCCACGAAAGAAGAAAGTAAAATCAACACAGAAGTTGAAAATAATACAAGTTTAAAGCCTGAAAAACCATGAGTCAAGATAGAAACAAGTACACCAATGAAACTAACAGAAGGAACAATATTTGATTATACTTTATTATTTAATGATGCTAATACTGAGAATGATGATGACGATGATAAAGATGATTTTTACTCACAGATTTCCAATTTCGAAGATACTACTACTGACTTACCAGTCTTGGATGGAAGAAATGAATTAGATACAAACTATGGTCCACATAAAGATTTTAATAATAAATGGAAATTTGGTGATAGTAAGCTCAAACTTAATGAAGATAAAATATAATTAGGTGGTCAAATATGGGCTCTAACACCAGCACTATTTTCTCTATTGTTTCATAAAATACCAAAAAATTATGATAAATTTTAACTCGAAATCTATAAAAAACTTTAATTACTACAAATGCATATAGAAGAGACTATAAACATGATGGTCAAATCAAGGGTACTAAAGGGTATAAATATAAACATATTATTAAAAAATTTCTTGACGAGAAAAACCAGAAGAATTTACCCAAATCAACGGGATCTAAGCCAAAAGGTAGCTATTTAGGTGATGGAATGATGGAATTTCACACCCATAAGCCCAACTATACATACTGGAATGTTTCTAATGAGTTAGTAGGTCGACTTCGACTACTACTCGCATCTTAAGGTGCAGGTCATACTTATCACAATAACAACATTGTATCAACTATTGAAGAGCTACGAAGCGAATATAATACACTAACTTTAATAAAGTATATAAAGCATGTCTGTTGATAAAATTGGACATTATTTAAACGATACTAGCAGCATAATTTCTTTGAAAAATACACATAAACTGCTGGGGTTCTTTGTCGATACGAACAACAACATTGATGTCCAAAACAAAAGGACCAAAAATTTTGCAAAAGCTGTGGAGGAAAACGATGTTATCAATAAATTGTTTTTGCAAACTCAAATCGAAAGACTAGAAGAGAAATTATTCACATACTTTAAGGAGAGAATACTGTAATTCAAGAAGATCTTCAAATGCAAATCGAAGAACTACAACATGAAATAAAATAAGAGATAGCAGAAAATTATAAAATTGAAAAAGAAATTCTACAAATTAAAACATGAACAGCTTAATGAGAAAATTTATAGATTGTAAGATAACATGTTTGTATCAATTGCTGAAAGTCCTTCAAGTAGATCACAACACTCTCCAAAAAATCTCTAAAAACAACTTAATGTCTTCAAAAAGAAATTTAGTAAACAAACTCCATAACCAAGAACGAAAACATTTTGTGCGTCGCAGAGTTTTAATGAAAGGAATAGGTGATCTTTATGTAGTTGAAATGGAGAACTATTCTAAAGAAAACAAAAATGATCGATTTTTGTTGACTGTAATCGACACATTTTCAAAATTTCCATAAGCAGTGCCGCTAAAAACAAAAAGTGCACTCGAAACAACTAAGGCAATGAAAGCTATTTTTGAATTGGGATGATTACCAAAAAACTTACAAGCAGATAATGATAAAGAATTTTTAAACAAAAACTTTGGAAAATTAATGCATAAATACAACATTAAGCACTACTCAACAGCAGTATGAAAGCATCAATAGTAGAAAGATTTAATAGAACATTGAAAGGAATTATGTGGAAAGAATTTAGCGATAATGGTTCATATAAGTGGATTGATATACACAAAGATTTACTTAATGCATACAATAACAAATTTCACCCCACAATTAACATGTCTCCTATTAAAGTCAACTCAACAAATGAGCAAAAGCTGTTAAATATAGTATACAGTCATTTGAAGATGTATAAAATATCAAAATTTAATGTAAGAGATCAGGTTCACATAAGCAAATATAAGCATATATTTGAAAAAGGTTATACTCAAAATTGGACTACAGAAATATTCACAATTACCAGAGTTCAAAATACAAATTCTGCAAAATACATATTAGAGGATTATCTTGGTAATCCTATTAAAGGTGGATTCTATACTGACGAACTTGCAAAAACTAGATTTCCAAATACATATCTAGTTGAAAAGGTACTTAAAACTTCAGCGAAGAGGGTATATGTTAAATGGCTAGGATCAACACAACACAATTCTTGGATAGGTAAAGATGAAATATTACAGTTGGAAGAAAAACTAAATCAACGGCAATATCATAGCAAGAGCAATAATAACATTAACATTAAGAAACTATTGTTAATTTTAAAATAAGAAAATGAAATAAATTTGTAAATCATTCTTATAAACCATACTGTCTACTAAATTTTATTCAACTGTAATCAGTCTGTTATAATGTCAATAACACTTACTCTGAGCTCCAACTCATTAGAATTATCTGCTAGTTACTTTCCTCCTATTGAATTACATGGTGTATATGAGTGTGCTCTAACTGATTTTCATTCATACAACAGTATTCCAAATGAAGACACCTACAACAATATGTTTCATATAGGAGAACATAAAATTTAACCAAGCCAATTGGATCTTACGAATAAAATGATATAGTTGATTTGTGTGCCTATTTTTTAGGGGGATGTGTCCAGTAAAGTCTAAAATATTACAAGCAAGCGGATAAGGATTTGACTCGAATCACTAGTGGCATATTTAAATCACGATGTATATTTGAATTTTTGATGTACCATGGAGCCTTCGCTGGATTCTCTCGACATTAGCAGCTGAAGCAATGCCCCATAGTTGAATTTCGTATCACCATATAGGTTTCAAAAGCGACTATTAAAAGTTTGCAATCTAGACTGAGAGTTGAATTTCTACCAATCAGCCAATGTACCTGAGTTAATTTTAGTTTCATTTGTGTTATCTTACAATCAATGTGCTGTTTCCATGTAAGCCGTCGATCAAGGTGTATACCAAGGTATTTTACATGTGAATGTTCAGGAACAATTTATTTATTAATTCTAACAAGTATCTTTTTGTAGAGTAAATGTAACCTGCGCATACTACTGTTAATTTACTTTAATTCTCCAATTACAATTAATCTAATTTCAAAATTTAATTCTCTAAATAACAAAACTTTATGCCACATAAAGGAGCTTGAAACATCCATGATATATACTATTCAAAATGTAACGAAAAGTTTTCAATTACCTGTTTGGCAATAAAATATATTAATTATGTATTTTAAATTATGAATAAAAAGACATTTAAGAGTTTTGTAAAATATAAATGTTTGTGTTTTTATTTAATACTTTCAGTTATTTCATAAAGAAATTTTAGACATAAATGACCACAGGTAAATTTTTTAAAATTCTGATGTTGATGGTATTTGTATTTTGTATTTGTACCAACATAATTGACTACTCCTGAAGGAGGTTGTAAGTTTAAAAAAGCTGTCTAAATATTTTTTTCATTGTTGTTTTTATAATATGCTACCTAATGTGTACCAGGTCCTGTTGATACATGTAAATTAATTATTCCACATTATATTTTCTTTACTCCTCTAAAATATGGAATATTTATAGAGAAACGGTTTAGATCCACATCAGATAGTGGTCTGGTGGGTAGCATCTCTAAGAGTTTTTTGATTCCTCTTTGTAAACTAAGCCATAACCCTTTTTATATGGTTTTAAGTAAAGTCCTTTTCCAACTGTTATAGATTCCATCGCTCCATTATGTCTAGTTGCTTCATCAAGTTGTTTTTTGCATTATTTGTTGCACTTACAGCTTTAACTAAAGCAGCACCTCCAGTTGTTAGACTACCAATTTTTGGGACACGTATTACACGTGGTACTATAATTTGAGATTTTCTGCTTTTTAATGATTTGTTGATAGTTTTTCGTGCAATTTTAATAGCTGAGTTAATATCTAATGGCTTTTCCTTCCTTAGTAGTTTTGTTGCAGCTCTAATCTTAACAGTTTTTTGCCACTTAGTTTGTTCTTTTTAACATTTTTCTTTTTCTCCACACCCATACCAAATTTTGATTTGACTTTCATTGCTTAAGTAACCATATATGCAAATGATTTTCATGTTTTGATAAAACTCTATCCCAAGATGATTTTTAAGGATTTTATCAGCTTAATGTCTGGTACTTAAATCCTTATTTTTTGAGTACGCAATATCGTGATTTTTACAGGCAGAATCCAATAAATTAATTCCTTTATCACTTCGATTTAAATATTTTTGCAGTTTTGTTCCAGGTCCTCAGTATTGCTATCCAGGGAGATGGAGTTCAACAGGTAGAGAGTTTATTATTTTGTCTACTATACCGCTTCCAAAGAAGGTGTTTTTATGACTTAACGTTGTCTGATATCGTATAACCATATTATCTGATTTTTTTCTATAACAGGAGGTAACATTTATGAAATGTATTTAGTTACAAAAACGAAGTTAGTGAAACAACATAAAAATATTGTAGTTCGTAATATTGATGAATCATCGAACATCACTTCAAAAATAAAGCATAACCCCCTCTTACCAAATTGTATTCATGCTCTAATAGTGGGACCATCAAATTGTGGAAAGACTAATGTTATGATTGGCTTAATAGAAAGGCCTAATGGACTCAAGTTTGAAAACCTCTATTTATACTCAAAATTTCTATATCAACCCAAATATGAATACCTGAAGAAACTACTTTTACTAATTAAAGGAATGAGATAGTATACATGAATGAATTGATGAATAAGTTATTCCACCTGATGAAGCTAAAACTAATTCAATTATGATATTTGATGATGTTGCATGTGAAAAGAAGAATAATATACGTACATATTTTTGTATGGGGCGACATAGATATGTTGATTCATTCTACTTCTGTCAAATTTATACTAGAATTTCCAAGCATTTAATAAGAGACAATGCAAATTCTTTTATAATGTTTAAGCAAGATGAGACAAATATTAAAGAAAAAGCTTCGTAATATAAAAACTGGTGAAATAGATACACGAGAACAGCTAAGAGATGCATTTAAACCTATAACAGAACCTCCCAAAGAATTCATAAATAATTAAAAAAAATTAAAAGAATGTCCACGAAAGAAGAAAGTAAAATCAACACAGAAGTTGAAAATAATACAAGTTTAAAGCCTGAAAAACCATGAGTCAAGATAGAAACAAGTACACCAATGAAACTAACAGAAGGAACAATATTTGATTATACTTTATTATTTAATGATGCTAATACTGAGAATGATGATGACGATGATAAAGATGATTTTTACTCACAGATTTCCAATTTCGAAGATACTACTACTGACTTACCAGTCTTGGATGGAAGAAATGAATTAGATACAAACTATGGTCCACATAAAGATTTTAATAATAAATGGAAATTTGGTGATAGTAAGCTCAAACTTAATGAAGATAAAATATAATTAGGTGGTCAAATATGGGCTCTAACACCAGCACTATTTTCTCTATTGTTTCATAAAATACCAAAAAATTATGATAAATTTTAACTCGAAATCTATAAAAAACTTTAATTACTACAAATGCATATAGAAGAGACTATAAACATGATGGTCAAATCAAGGGTACTAAAGGGTATAAATATAAACATATTATTAAAAAATTTCTTGACGAGAAAAACCAGAAGAATTTACCCAAATCAACGGGATCTAAGCCAAAAGGTAGCTATTTAGGTGATGGAATGATGGAATTTCACACCCATAAGCCCAACTATACATACTGGAATGTTTCTAATGAGTTAGTAGGTCGACTTCGACTACTACTCGCATCTTAAGGTGCAGGTCATACTTATCACAATAACAACATTGTATCAACTATTGAAGAGCTACGAAGCGAATATAATACACTAACTTTAATAAAGTATATAAAGCATGTCTGTTGATAAAATTGGACATTATTTAAACGATACTAGCAGCATAATTTCTTTGAAAAATACACATAAACTGCTGGGGTTCTTTGTCGATACGAACAACAACATTGATGTCCAAAACAAAAGGACCAAAAATTTTGCAAAAGCTGTGGAGGAAAACGATGTTATCAATAAATTGTTTTTGCAAACTCAAATCGAAAGACTAGAAGAGAAATTATTCACATACTTTAAGGAGAGAATACTGTAATTCAAGAAGATCTTCAAATGCAAATCGAAGAACTACAACATGAAATAAAATAAGAGATAGCAGAAAATTATAAAATTGAAAAAGAAATTCTACAAATTAAAACATGAACAGCTTAATGAGAAAATTTATAGATTGTAAGATAACATGTTTGTATCAATTGCTGAAAGTCCTTCAAGTAGATCACAACACTCTCCAAAAAATCTCTAAAAACAACTTAATGTCTTCAAAAAGAAATTTAGTAAACAAACTCCATAACCAAGAACGAAAACATTTTGTGCGTCGCAGAGTTTTAATGAAAGGAATAGGTGATCTTTATGTAGTTGAAATGGAGAACTATTCTAAAGAAAACAAAAATGATCGATTTTTGTTGACTGTAATCGACACATTTTCAAAATTTCCATAAGCAGTGCCGCTAAAAACAAAAAGTGCACTCGAAACAACTAAGGCAATGAAAGCTATTTTTGAATTGGGATGATTACCAAAAAACTTACAAGCAGATAATGATAAAGAATTTTTAAACAAAAACTTTGGAAAATTAATGCATAAATACAACATTAAGCACTACTCAACAGCAGTATGAAAGCATCAATAGTAGAAAGATTTAATAGAACATTGAAAGGAATTATGTGGAAAGAATTTAGCGATAATGGTTCATATAAGTGGATTGATATACACAAAGATTTACTTAATGCATACAATAACAAATTTCACCCCACAATTAACATGTCTCCTATTAAAGTCAACTCAACAAATGAGCAAAAGCTGTTAAATATAGTATACAGTCATTTGAAGATGTATAAAATATCAAAATTTAATGTAAGAGATCAGGTTCACATAAGCAAATATAAGCATATATTTGAAAAAGGTTATACTCAAAATTGGACTACAGAAATATTCACAATTACCAGAGTTCAAAATACAAATTCTGCAAAATACATATTAGAGGATTATCTTGGTAATCCTATTAAAGGTGGATTCTATACTGACGAACTTGCAAAAACTAGATTTCCAAATACATATCTAGTTGAAAAGGTACTTAAAACTTCAGCGAAGAGGGTATATGTTAAATGGCTAGGATCAACACAACACAATTCTTGGATAGGTAAAGATGAAATATTACAGTTGGAAGAAAAACTAAATCAACGGCAATATCATAGCAAGAGCAATAATAACATTAACATTAAGAAACTATTGTTAATTTTAAAATAAGAAAATGAAATAAATTTGTAAATCATTCTTATAAACCATACTGTCTACTAAATTTTATTCAACTGTAATCAGTCTGTTATAATGTCAATAACACTTACTCTGAGCTCCAACTCATCAGAATTATCTGCTAGTTACTTTCCTCCTATTGAATTACATGGTGTATATGAGTGTGCTCTAACTGATTTTCATTCATACAACAGTATTCCAAATGAAGACACCTACAACAATATGTTTCATATAGGAGAACATAAAATTTAACCAAGCCAATTGGATCTTACGAATAAAATGATATAGTTGATTTGTGTGCCTATTTTTTAGGGGGATGTGTCCAGTAAAGTCTAAAATATTACAAGCAAGCGGATAAGGATTTGACTCGAATCACTAGTGGCATATTTAAATCACGATGTATATTTGAATTTTTGATGTACCATGGAGCCTTCGCTGGATTCTCTCGACATTAGCAGCTGAAGCAATGCCCCATAGTTGAACTTCGTATCACCATATAGGTTTCAAAAGCGACTATTAAAAGTTTGCAATCTAGACTGAGAGTTGAATTTCTACCAATCAGCCAATGTACCTGAGTTAATTTTAGTTTCATTTGTGTTATCTTACAATCAATGTGCTGTTTCCATGTAAGCCGTCGATCAAGGTGTATACCAAGGTATTTTACATGTGAATGTTCAGGAACAATTTATTTATTAATTCTAACAAGTATCTTTTTGTAGAGTAAATGTAACCTGCGCATACTACTGTTAATTTACTTTAATTCTCCATAACTTTAACCATAGTTCCAGCTGGGTAATATGTTCCTGAAGATATCGGGATGCCTCGTGAGGGTTTTCGTGCATGCTAGAAAAGGCTGTATCGTCAGCAAATGTAGATGTATGTACTAAAAGTGCTAACAGGCATATCACAAGTATATACCAAAAACAAAACTGGGCTCAGTATACTCCCCTGTGGCACACCGGCGGAGATAGATTCGGGCACACTCATGAAGTTTCCTTCCGCAGCAATGTACTTCCGCGATAGAATATAACTTTCCAATAGCTTTAGAAAGTTTAATGGTAGATATGACTTCAATTTTAGAATTAGGCCTTCATGCCTGAGAAACATCAATAAAGAGTAGAACAATACTTATTTTCTTCAAATGTTCTTCTTATAACTTGAACCAATCTATGCTATGCTGACTTCTAAAACCATATTGATAGTCCGGTATGCACCCACTAGCAGTTAAAATTGGGGACAATTTTGTCATGGGCAACTTTTCGAAGAGTTTTGACATAGTTGACAGCAAACTTATTGGCCTATATGACCCAGCTTTGTAATATCTTTGCCTGGCTTTGGAATCATTTTAACTTTGAGAAGCTTCCAGTGTTGTGGATAATACTCCATTCGTAATATGGCATTAAAAATAAACAGCAGGATTCTTATTGCAATATGCGGTAAGTTCATCAGCATCTTGTTACTAATTCCATCAATACTTTTAGCTTTCTTTGGCTTGAGTTCAGCAATTATTTTTTGTACGTCACGCATCTTAAACTTTAAGAGTCGAGGGGGTAGAGCAACTACACTCGGCAAATCAGAAACACCAGTGCATGTGTTTGGCGTAAATACGGATTTTAACTGGTCAGCAAATATTTTACATTTTTCCGTATCGCATCTTGCCTAACCTCCGGTAAGCAAAAAAACGGGTGTTTTAAGCTTTCTAGCAGCGCGCCACAAAGACTCATTAGATCTTGATATGACATCAAGACCTTCCAAATAATTTTTAAGAGATGCAGTTTTTTCCGATGCAAGAAACTCTTGCAGTCGGTTAGTACACCCCTTAAGTCTGAGTTTATGTTAGGGTGATCTGGGCTGTTGCCATTCCCTGCTAGCTCTCCTTTTTTTCACACGAGATGTTCAATATCCATGGAATAAATTTTATTAAATCCAGTCAGCAGATAGGAGGTAGTGCCATGTTCAGCAGCCTGTTCAATATCTTCGTTAAGATTGGCAATGTTAGATTCAATATCATTGGATATTCTTACCGTAATATTTTCCGTGCAATGACTACTAATATATTTTTTGAATACCAGCCAATTAACACGATTAATCATCTTCATATATAGGTGAGGTAAGTCACGTCTTAGTGGGTTACGATTGTAACGATAGTGGGGGATTGATCGGAGGAGAGATCTAGAGACGTTTCAACGTTAATTAAATCCCTAGAAATATTTTTCATAACGCCAAAATCCGAAATTTTTTGTACGTCAGTAGGCCAGTAAGGCTCCTTACTCGAAATAATATCTAAGCTCATTTTTGAGCTCCTTGAGGAATACTCTATATGAGTGCTTCAAATACAAAAAATTATGAAGTGAGTTTTAACGGCAGAAACGCCTATTTTACTGTGAGTTCTGAAGCTCTTAATGAAAAAAATAAAAATAATAAATCTAATGAAAGTGTTTTTTTAACGGCAAAAACGATTTTTCGTCAGCGATCAACTTCGCTTTGTCCAATGCCAAATAGTAGTGATTCATTAACATTACAATTGCCTAGTACTTCTTCATATAAGTAATATCATCCCCTTCAGGCTCGTATTCGTCACTTAACAAAGTTATCACTACAGATAACAGTATTTCAAAACCCAAGGTGCACGTCGGTATTAACAGATACATAACCGTGGTGAAGCATGGGCGAAGCCCGAATTCTTCAAAAATTTCATCCGCTCCAAAGATGTCTAGAGATAACAGCGCATCCTCAACTAATCGCCAAAACCGTTTTAAAATTTTGCAAGATGAGAACGACAAACCCGATGTATCCTCGAATAAAACATCCAAGCCGCCACCAATCTACTTGAGAGAGAAAAATTCAAATGCCCTTATTAAAAAATTAATTTCGGTCATTGGTGAAAATAAATTCCACATTGTCCCAATAAAACGTGGCAACAGCGATGAAACGAAAATTCAAATTTATGATGAAAAGGATTTCCGCAAAATGGTTTCTGAATTTGAAACAAATAAAACAAGCTTCTACACATACCAGCTTAAGAGCGCTAAAGGCCTGCAAATCGTATTGAAGGGCATAGATTCTTATCTTGTCCCTGAAGAAATAAAAGATGCACTTGTCCTCCAGGGATTTAAGGTAAAGAATGTATCAAACATATTTAACAAAGAAAAAGTACCCCAACCCCTATTTCGTGTTGAACTGGAGCCAAATGATATACAGTTGAAAAAAAACGAGACTCATCCTATTTATAGCCTTATATACCTTTTATACAGAAAAATCACAGTTGAAGAGCCACATAAGCGTGCAGGTCCCGTGCAGTGTCATAATTGCCAAGAATATGGCCATACAAAAGTTTACTGCAATTTACCTACAGTGTGTGTTATCTGCGGTGAATTGCACGGTAATGCAAGTTGTACCAAACCAAAAGATCAAGCGGAAAAAAAATGCAGTAATTGTCCAGGTAATCACACCGCTAACTACAGAGGATGTCCTGTGTACTCTTTCGTCAAGCAGGCTATGGTGCAAAAACCTAAATTAGCTCCAGCTCAACCATTAAGCGCGTATTCCGCCACTTTTGCTCCAGTGAGCCAACCAGTTACTTCACGTGTATCGTATGCCGATGCTGCTAAGGCTAGTTCTATTCCCCTACCAAATGTTTCACCGCCAAATAATTCAACGAATGCAAATTCAAGCTTTAACTTTAGTCGCCCTGAAGCTACTATTGGGAATCTGGTGCTAACTATAAACAACTTTACAACAAATATGACTACCATGATGCAAAAAATGCTGAGAATGCAGAATACTCTGCTTCAAGCATTAATTAACAAGCCATGAACACGTTAAAAATATGTTTCTGGAACGCAAACGGCATTCGCCAACATAAAAATGAACTTGAGCACTTCCTTACGGAAAAAAATATTGATATAATGTTGGTCTCTGAGACTCATTTAACTTCTAGAAGCCTCTTTAAAATGAATGGCTACACTTTATATGACACAAAGGACCCTAGAGGGAGAGCATGCGGTGGATCAGCAATTATAATAAAGTCAAGACTCAAGCACTATATTCTTGACAACATTTGTGAAGAACATCTACAAGCAACAAATATCTGCATTGGAAATTTTTGTACAAATTTCGTGATATCTTCAATTTACTCTCCTCCCAGATTTTCAATCACTGAGGACCAATACGAGAAGTTCTACAAATCTCTTGGACCTTGTTTCGTTGCAGCTGGCGACTACAATGCTAAGCATACGTTCTGGGGTTCGCGTCTTATTACGCCTAGAGGTAGGGCGTTGTTCAACACAATTTCAAAAATGGGTTTGGATGTTATTTCAAGTGGGGAGCCTACTTACTGGCCTACTGACGTACGAAAAATTCCGGATGTTATAGATTTCGGCGTCATAAAAAGTATTTCTAGGGAATTAATTCACGTTGAAGCTTCCCTAGATCTGTCGTCTGATCACTCTCCCACGATCGTTACAATCTGTAGTCCACTGAGAAGCGCTTTACCTCACCCATATGTCAAGATGATAAATCGTGTTAATTGGCTGGGATTCAAAAAATATCTTAGTAGTCATTGCACGGAAAATATTACGCTAAGAACACCCAATGATATTGAATCGAACATTGCAAATCTTAACGAGAATATTAAACAAGCTTCTGAACATGCCACTACCTCCCATCCGTATACTGGGTTCAATAAAATTTATTCTACAGACGTTGAACATCTCGTAAGTGAAAAAAGAAGAGCTAGAAGGGAATGGCAACAGCACAGATCACCTCAACACAAAATCAGATTTAAAGAGTGCACTAAACGACTCCAAGAGTTGCTTGCATCTGAAAAAACTGCATCTTTTAAAAATTATCTGGAAGGGCTTGATGTCACAGCAGCATCTAATTACTCTTTGTGGCGCGCTGCTAAAAAGCTTAAAACACCCGTTGAGTTTAAGCCACCTCTGCGCACATCTACCGGAGGTTGGGCAAGAAGCGATACTGAAAAAGGTAACATATTTGCTGAGCATTTAAAATCCGTATTTACACCAAATACATGTACCGGTGTTGCTGATTTGCCGAGTGTAGTTGCTCTACCCCCTAGACCCTTAAAATTTACGATGTGTGATGTACAAAAACTAATTGCCGAGCTCAACCCGAAAAAAGCTCCCGGTATGGATGGAATTAGTAACCAGATGCTGATTAAGTTACCTCGTACTGCAATTAGAATCCTGTTATTCATTTTTAATGCCATTTTACGACTGGAGTATTATCCAGACTGCTGGAAGCTTGCCAAGGTTAAAATGATTCCAAAGCCAGGTAAAGATCTTTCCAAGGCTGAGTCATATAGGCCAGTAAGTTTACTGTCAACAATGTCAAAGCTTTTTGAAAAGCTACTCATGACAAAATTGTCTTCAGTTTTAACTGATAATGGGTGCATTCCGGACCATCAATTTGGTTTTAGAAGCCAGCATAGCAACATTGGGCAAACGCATAGATTGGTTCAATTTATCAGAAAAACATTTGAGGAAAAGAAGTATTGTTCTGCCGTGTTTATTGATGTTTCTCAGGCATTTGATAAAGTGTGGCATGAAGACCTGATTTTGAAATTGAAGACATATTTACCAATAAACATTCTAAATCTTTTGGAAAGTTACATTGTTGCACGAAAATTTACAGTTGTGGAAGGACACTTTATGAGTATGCCTGAAACTATCTCATCCGGTGTGCCACAGGGGAGTATACTGGGACCATTTTTATATTTGATTTATACTTGTGATATACCTGTGAGCAGTAGTATCCACACTTCTACATTTGCCGACGATACCGCCTGCCTTAGTATGCACGAAAACCCTGATGAGGCATCCCGAAAACTCCAGGAACACATTAGCCAGATGGAACTATGGTTAAACTTATGGAGAATTAAGGTAAATGAACAAAAGTGTGTCCATATAACATTTACCTTACGAAGAGATACTTGTTCCCCCATTCGGATTAATAATCAAGTTGTTCCTCAACATTCACATGTGAAATACCTTGGTATACACCTCGATCGACGGCTTACATGGAAACATCACATTGACTATAAGTTAACTCAAATGAAACTAAAATTAACTCGGGTACATTGGCTGATTGGCTGAAATTCAACACTCAGCCTAGACTGCAAACTTTTAATATACAAGTCGCTTTTAAAGCCAATATGGTGTTACGGTATCCAGTTATGGGGCACTGTTTCTGCTTCCAATGTAGAGAGAATTCAACGAAGACAAAACAAAATTTTAAGGTTAATAACATCTGCTCCATGGTACATTAAGAATTGAAATATACATCGTGATTTAAATATGCCACTAGTGACTGAAGAAATTGCAAAATACGCAGGCAAATATCTAACTAAACTCGTGTCACATCCTAATCCGCTTGCTCGTAACATCTTGAGCTTTACTGGACACATCCGCTTAAAAAAGAGAGATACAAGGGCTCTAATACTAAACACTCCGAATGAAGTTGCTTGAAAAAAATTTTTTTTTTGCTTATCACCACTTATGTATTATTTACAACTATCACTTAGTTATGTCTGGCATTGGTCGGACCTATTAATTATATGTTAGATTTAAGATTTGAATACTTATTTTTAGTTCATATATGAAGATACAATAAATAAAAAAACATGCCTTAAAAAAAAAAATTTTTTTGAAATTGTATTTAACAAAGCTCGACCTCTAGGTGTTGCAAGGCGTGAACTTCACTACGTATGTTTTGCATTGTAATCTCCAGCTGCCACATAACAAGATCCAAGCAATTTCTAGAACTTCTCATATTGATATTCGGTAACTGAAAATCTCGGAGGTGAGTAAATTGATGACTACGTATGTTTTGCATTGTAGTCTCCAGCTGCCACGAAACAAGATTCAAGCGATTTCTAGAACTTCTCATATTGATATTCGGTAACTGAAAATCTGGGAGGTGAGTAAATTGATGATATTGCGAAATTAGAACAAAAATTTTCTACTAAAATATTCGTAGCTTGCATATATGCTTCACTAACGTTGTCAAGGATATAGTGCTTGAAAGTCTTGATTTAATTAGAATTACAGATCCACAACATGCTCTCCCTCTAGGGTTCTTTGTATCATATATAGTGTAGCCATTAATTTTAAAAAAGCTTCTCGAAGTTAAATGTGTCTCAAAGACATACATTATATCAATATTTTTTTTCGTAAGGAAGTGCTCAAGTTCCTTTTTATGTTGGCAAATGCCGTTTGCGTTCCAGAAACATATTTTTAACATGTTCATGGCTTGTTAATTAATGCTTGAAGCAGGGTATTCTGCATTCGTAGCATTTCTTGCATCATGGTAGTCATATTTGTTGTAAAATTATTTATAGTTTGCACTAAATTATCAATAGTAGCTTCAAGGCGATTAAGACTAAAGTTCGAGTTTGTATTTGTTGAAATATTTGGCGGGGAAACATTTTGTGCGGGAATAGAATTTGTTTTAGCAGCATCGGCATACGATACACGGGAAGTAACTGGTAGGCTCATTTGCGCAAAAGTGGCGGAGTAAGCGTTTGCTGATTGAGATGGAGCTAATTTAGGTTTTTGCACCATAGTCTGTTTGACAAAACAGTACACAGGACAACCTCTGTAGTTAGCGGTGTGATTACCTCCACAATTATTGCATCACTTATCACTTTGATCTTTTGGCTTATTGCAACTAGCAGTGCCGCGTAATTCGCCGCACACAACACAAACAGTGGGTAATTTACAGTATGTTTTTGTGTGGCCATATTCTTGGCAATTATGGCACTGTACGGGACCTGATCGCTTATGTGGCTCTTCAACTGTGATTTTTCGGTATAAGAGGTATTTTAGGCTATAAATTGAGTGTGTTTCATTTTTTTCAGCTGTATACCATTCGACTATAGTTCAACACAAAATAGAGGCTGGGGGATCTTCTCCCTATTGAATATGTTGGTAACATTTTTTACCTTAAATCCTTGTATCATGAGTGCATCTTTTACTTCTTCGGGATTAACATAAGAGTCAATACCCTTCAATACGATCTGTATACCTTTGGCACTCTTAACCTGGTACGTATAAAAATTTGTTTTATTTTTTTCGTCAGTCAGATTTTGCGATAATCTTTTTCTTCGTATATTTGAATTTTAGTTTTGTTAATGTTACCACGCTTTATTGGAACAACATGAAATGCGTTTTCAGCAATGGCCGAGACTAATTTTTTAATTAGGGCGTTAAAATCGGTTTGTCATCGGTGACTTGCACTAATGAAAAACGATTTTGACGATTGGTAGATGATACGCTATTATCCCTAGACATCTTTGGAGCAGATGAAATTTTGGAAGGATTCTGGCTTCGCCCACGCTCTACCACGGTTATGTATCTGTCCATTCCGACTTGTACCTTATGTTTTGAGCTACTGTTATCTGTAGTGATAGCTTTATCAAGTGATGAAAACGAGCCTGAAGGGGATGATAATGATGATGGCGTTGGACAAAGCGAAGTTGATCGCTGACGAAGAATTAGCTTCGCCGTTAAAAAAAGACTTTCATTAGATTTATAATTAGATTATTAGATTTCTGTTCTTTTCATTAAGAGCTTCAGAACTCACAGTAAAATAGGCATTTTTGCCATTAGAACTCACTTCATAATTTTTTGTATTTGAGGTACTCATATAGAGTATTCCTCAAGGGAACTATATTTGTGTTTTTTTTGTTTGCGGTTTTTTTTTTTGTTTTTGTTATTTCTACTATCTAAAAATACTATCAACATAAAGGTTATTTATTAAAGTTATTAAGTATGAAGGTACAACGAGAACTCCAGATAATACAATTGGAAAACTTTTAGACTTCAATAGCAAAATCCTAACACCAAACAAATATTATTATTCAGATTTGCCAGTGATTATTTTAAAAGTGAATTTCTTGCGAATTGTGAGTGGGATCACTATTAACACATATATGAATAACTCCAAATCGCATACACTTAATGAATTTCCGATAAATGTGCTTTCGGGCTATAAAATAGATGAGCTTCCAAGAAATCTTATTTATTTACCTGTAACCACCAGAGAGATAAGTTCACTTGCGCTGTGCGTACTTGATTAGCACGGTAATTTAATTAATTTCCGACGAGAGGAAATTTCAATACGAATACATTTAAGACCAACTAAATAATGCTAATTTACAACACAAATATCTTGATAAATATAGCAGCAAGAAAACCAACATTAAAGCGACCAGCTCAGCAAAGAGCTCTTACAACATCAAATAAAAATTTTCTAAGGTCTTTGAATTTTAAATTGAAAACAAAATGCGATAATGAGATAAACCCTTGTCTGATGAAAACATAATCAAAAAGGACTATCATACGTATATACCATTCTTACAATCTTACAACTATAATGATGAAATTAGAATTTCAATACAAAATCAAGATTTCGGAGAAATCTTTCGGATAACTTTATATTAAAAAACAACTTTGTGGCATATCTATTTGATGAAATTCGCTATGAGCTCAATAAAATTTAAATTGATCATACAAGATATTTAGGAGCCACAAGCACCATAAAAAATTTGGTTTCTATGTCACCAACTGGAAGCAACGTGATGCAAAATGCTGGATGAAACAAAATTGACGATGTCATTCTTGTAAATGGATTGTTCAAGAAATTATTAATAATGGTGCTTCTATACCTATGACATTTCGCAATTGGGATTGTCATATTAATCCACAATTAAACATAGGAACTAGGCATATTTGGAATGTTAAACTGGCTGCAAATAGAGAACGCCCACGTTTTTTATTGATTGCTTTTCAACAAGAAAATAAGTTTGTTCATTGTGATTTGACTAATTTAAAAGTACATTTAAATTTAGTCTCATATCCATATGATGATCTTAACATATGGTTTAAAAAAGAGTATAAATAACAAAACTTTCAACACTAATGGTTATTCGCAATCATTTCGTACAATCATGTAGTCATACTCAGTAGTTGGAATGATTTTAAAAGATAAATATAACTTCTTAAAAAGATGATCTCATATTGTTTCTAATGAAGACAAATACAAGCTCATCAATATTCAAATACATTTGGAGATTACCAGCAGCTTGAAAACAATGAAAAATAAATATGGAGAGCATTATGAAAATTGTTGTTGGTCTAACGAAAATGAAACATATGGACCAGACACCTGCTCTTGGTCGTACTATAGAAGACAACATATGGAAGCAGAAGAAGAAGAAGCAAACAGCTAATGTAAACTTATAACAATATCTACAATGTAACTTAATGCAAAAATTGTAATTTCAATAAAATTTAAAAGATATACAATGGATTTAGTTAATTTTAGTTTGTTTTTAATTTAAAAAAAAAATTAACAAGCTAAAAATTATGTATACATATGAATACCTCTTAATAAAGACAACATTTAAAACATCTGAGAACTGTTGTTGTTCATTTCAATAACATTTTTTAAAAATAAATAGTATTTAAGTGATAAATTTCAATTAGTTACTCAATCATCCTTTTGCGAGCTACATTGGTTTTTATCTGAAATGGCTTCATCAGCTGAATTACAAGAACTACTAGATGTTTATAGTTGTCATATTAATAAGGACCACAAGAAATTATTCCTGAGAATGACAAACGAATTAAGAATGTATAGCAATTTCTACACTCCTTTCATATATTATCGTAATAACTTGCACATATATGATTGTGATGTAATAACAAGGGATTATATTCAGGATGTTAACATATGTGCATGTGTATTATATTTTAATGAATATTGTCATGAATGTATGTATGTCAATAAATATTTTGCTATGATTCACTTTTCTTTAATAAGTGAAGATCATTAACACTTTATTTACTGAAATAAAGAAAAAAGAAACTCAAGACAGCTAGAATTACTGAATTCAAATATTTAACATTCTTAAAGTTCATTACCACCATACATTGTTTAATTCAAAACATTATGAAATAACTAAAATTTCAGTAGATCGGTTTACTGTCAATATTCTTCAGTGACCCATATTTTCTTTGAATAATAAAGCATGACAAATTAATGACGCTTCACTTTCCTAGCATAAGTATAATATAAATAAGTTTACATTCTTTAAAAATAAGAACATTAAGAACATTTTTACAAATAAATTCATTACATGGCGACCGTGACCACGGAAAAGTTGTAAAAAAAAGTGTTTTTGTGTGGTCGATTCTCCACCTGTCGGCCAGTGTCCCTTCATCAGATTCACTACCTAAAATTACTAAATTAAATTGTTTATATAAAATGAAAATAAAAAAAAATAAAAAAAATTAAATTAAAAATGACATGGTGGAAAAAAATTTTAAGCACAATTCCAATACTTATTGCTGGATACGAAGTGGGCAAAACCACAGAAGAAAATAACAACAAGGAACTAGTACTTATATTAAGGAATAACATACCGATAGAAAATGAACAAAGCGGAAACGATACGATGATCTACATTACAATTTTTTTTTAATTAATCCTGGTAGCTGTTATTTTCCTGACAAAATTACTATTGGCAAATAGGAATAGAACAGTACAGGCAGCAGCTAACAGCTTTTAATTTTACTTCAAGCAGCAATAACAATCAACTCCACAATAATCATCTCCAACGTCATCCCTCAGCCAGATGAAGTACAGATGCCACATGCAGTACAACACCCACTACAAAATGCAACAAATATAATCAACGATGAATATCCAGGCAATATGTATGTATAAAATACGTGAAATTTTTTTTGTAATTCAAACAAAATACAGTTTAGAAAATTAGGCAATTTAAACAGTTAAAAAAAACAAACAAAAAATTTTTTTATATGAATATTCGATTATATTAAAAAACACTTATTCACATTGTAGTGTAGCATCGTCTGAACGCACCTTTTGTCCTCTTTTATTTTCTTTTGTTTCTTTTGCTTTTTAAAAGAAAAAACAAACGGAACAAAACGATCAATTTTCATTGATCGTACTGACACACTAACTTTTATTAATAAACTAACAAATACTTTGTAGCTTGAATATTTGGCAATTGCAATAAACTGCTGAATTAGTGAAAAGGGTTTTTGATGTGTGTAAGAATATTTTTGTTGTTGTGTAAGAATATTTTTGTAAAATAGTATTTAAAGCAGCATAAGTCAAAAATAAAAATAGAATTATTTCATGCCTTAAATCGGCACATTGTTTTAATAAAATAAGGGATTCTGCATATAAACCTGCGAATCCTGGCCAGCGGCGCCTTAGCGCCGGCCATATAATATATCCAAATAGCATTTAAAATATAAAATCAGTATATGGCGATCCTGCAAAACTAAGATCCTGCAAAACTAAGATCCTGCCAAACCAAGATCCTGCAAAACTAAGATCCTGCCAAACCAAGATCCTGCAAAACTAAGATCCTGCCAAACCAAGATCCTGCAAAATTAAGATCCTGCAAAATAAATTAATATCCTACAAAATTTAATCCTGAAAAATTTAATTATCCTGCCAAACCAGGCATTTGAAAAATTTTAAATGGAAGAATATACACCAGATGGGAAATCCGATGTAGAAATCCCGAAGTACGTAGCAGCAAAAATCACCGAACAGGGACCGAAAAAATTAACAATAAATGAATACAAAGCCAGATTGCTCAAAAGAAAAGAAGAAGCGTTAATACAGATACCCAAAGTCGTGATAAAACGTAGGAAGCCACACTACTACGAAGAAATTTGGCTACATTACAGCAAACAATAAATGCAAACCCACCACCACATTGGACAATAGCAACAGATATTTGGGTGCAAATAGAAAAAATAGAGAAAGAGTTATCTACATACTATGAAAATAAAAATAAAAATAAATAAAAAAAAAACAAATTTTTAACATTTAGATGGTAGGCCCAATTTGGGGATATAACAATAAAGACATGGGAAAGCCCCAGAGTAAAGTAGAAATTCAGGAAAACATTGTTAATAACGGCAACGCCGAAAACAGCAAACAAGTAATCCCTGAATATATAATAACTTTAGCTATAGTAATTATAATATTGTTTATAGCATTTAAAATAAATAAGTATTTCAAAAAGTATGTACTTAAATATAATCAAAATAGAAATAATACAGATACGGTTACAATATAATATTTCAATCTATTACTTTAAAGCACTGTAAACTTTTGTATAATGATAGTAAAAATAAATGGATTGGCAAGCAATAATTACAAAGGTCAGACTAATTAAAGAAGATTTTGATCGTTCGCATAAATGCATAAATATAGACAGACCTGTTAGAGAGGAAACTTTAGAATTACATATTCAAAATTTATTGAAAAGGTTAGAGGAAGTACGAATTATTTTTAACGTAAATTATCAGAGATTAACTTCAGCACAAAAATCAGCGGCTGATGCATTTTTCTTAGATTTGAAAAGTAGACTTTATAAATTAGCAATAGAGAAAAACTTAGAAATAGAATTACCTGATTCAATACACGAAGAGGTAACATATAATTGTACGACGAAACAGGACATACTGGTAACATATTCTAAAATGGCAGCGTTTAATCTGGAAACTGCATCGAAAACACTTCCACTATTCGATGGCAACTATATGGAATTAGATAGCTTTTTAATAACAGCGGAAATAATTAATAAAAATTTGTCAACCGAGGGCAAAACTGATTTTTTAAAATATGTATATCACGCTACTTGTCATCAAACGTTAGAACAGCATTGGGAAGTTATTCAAAACCAGAAAATTTCGAAACACTAAAAAGACTATTACAAGACAGATACAAAAGTAGGGAGACAATTCCAGAATTGCAAGGCAAATTGAACACACTTTTTCAAAGGACAATGTCGGTAAGTTTGTTTAGGGATAAAAATACTGCAATTATAGACAAATTGAATAAACTAGGAATAGACGAATTAGGGAATAATGCAACGGAACCAGAAAAGAATGTCATAATGCGATTAAACAATAAATTGGCTTTGGATACATTTAAAAAGGGTCTAAACGAAAATTTCAAGACAACAATATACGCAGCCAGACCAAATAATTTGCAAAGTGCTACAGAAATTGCTCTGGAATTGGAAAACGAATGCAAGTTAACAAACAATTCGGTAATGCATTGTCAAGAATAAAGATAGATTCTGACACATTAAGGACAATGATTCCTGAAAAAAAAATGATGAAACTATTAAAAGATCACTAGTGATAACTAGAAGTATGAACAAGAAAGTGATACAACAAGAAAAAGATAAAGGAGATATAAGAAATAATGAGGAAAATATGAAAAATAAAAGTATAACAAATAATGAGGAAAATATGAAAAATAAAGAAGATAAAATATATGGATCCAAACAAGATGGTGTTACAGATCTTAATGAGTTTGGCCAACTCAAAATTTGGGACTGTACATCCATTAACGATATAAAGCTAGCTAGAAAATTAAAATTTATATTTGAAAAACTAAGAAAAGAAATTAAAATTGAAAATGATTCTGTTCTAAATGAAACGCGCGTCAGATGTAGCCAAAATCCCGATTATCTAGATAATGTGATGGAGAAACTACTTTCTGTTTTAGGCAGAACGGAATATGATAAGTTCGCACTAGAAAAGAGCGACGAAATATTTAAAAGGATATCCATTGAAAAACTTAAAGAAAAAATAAATAAATGTAAAGAAAGTGACGTCACAATAATGTTATATAGTAATCCTCAAATAATAAAAGATAACAACAAAAAATATGAATTAATTAAATTGTATCACAACACACCATGCGGAGGACATTTTGGAATAAGGAAAACATTAATAAAATTAAAACAAAGATACATATGGAAAAATATGTACAAAATGGTAAAAGAATACGTTTCGAAATGTGATTTGTGTCAGAGAAATAAACAAATAAGGCATACAAAAGAACCGTTATGTCTCACAGACACGCCAAATAACAGTTTTGAAACTATAGTAATTGACACAGTCGGACCATTAAGACCGTCCGAAAATAACAGATATATACTAACAATGCAATGCGAATTGACTAAATATGTAATAGCAGCACTGATGGAGAATAAAGAAGCAAAATCAATAGCTAAATGTGTAATCGAAAATTTGATATTAAAATATGGTATTTTCAAGGTTTTAAAGTCAGACAGAGGTACTGAATTTGTAAACGAACTAATGAAGGAAATTTGTACGTTATTAAAAATAGAACAACAATTTTCAACACCATATCATCATGAAACCTTAGGCACAGTAGAGAGAAACCATAGGGTATTAAATGAATACTTTTTATCTTTCGTTAACGATGACAATTGGCATGAGTGGATACCATATTATACTTTTGCATATAATATTACACCTCACGTAGACACTAATTACTCACCATTCGAATTAATTTTTGGTAAAATACCAGAACTCCCAGGTGAAAACGTGATGAATAATAATAGAGTATATGACTTGGACAATTATGCTAAGGAATTAAAAATAAGGCTAAGAAATTCAATAAACAATGCTAGAAGCATTATAGAAGTAACAAAAAGGAATAGAAGCTTAGAATCATACAGTAAGATAAATAGTATAGAAATTAATATAGGAGATTTAGTTTTATTAAAGGTAGAAAATAGGAAAAAATATGAGGCACCATACAAAGGCCCATACGAGGTAGTAAGCATAGATAAAGTTAATGTAGAATTAAATATCAACGGAAAAAATAAAATAGTTCATAAGAATCTTTTAAAAAAGTATAAAACTAAGAAAAACAATTTGTTTAACATATGTAAGTTTTAAGAAATAATGTAAAACATAAATAACATAAAATTAAAAGAAAAAGTACATTTAAGCTTTTAAAATTTTTTTTTATAATTAAGAATTGTAAAATCAAAATATAAAACCCACATATATTCAGCAGATTAAGCAATACAAAATTTTCCACCTATATCAGTAACCATATTAATGCACTAAACAACAATTAAAATTTTACAATCTTGCTAAATTGTAAAATTTTAACTAAAAGGGTAAGGGTGTAGTGTAGCATCGTCTGAACGCACCTTTTGTCCTCTTTTATTTTCTTTTGTTTCTTTTGCTTTTTAAAAGAAAAAACAAACGGAACAAAACGATCAATTTTCATTGATCGTACTGACACACTAACTTTTATTAATAAACTAACAAATACTTTGTAGCTTGAATATTTGGCAATTGCAATAAACTGCTGAATTAGTGAAAAGGGTTTTTGATGTGTGTAAGAATATTTTTGTTGTTGTGTAAGAATATTTTTGTAAAATAGTATTTAAAGCAGCATAAGTCAAAAATAAAAATAGAATTATTTCATGCCTTAAATCGGCACATTGTTTTAATAAAATAAGGGATTCTGCATATAAACCTGCGAATCCTGGCCAGCGGCGCCTTAGCGCCGGCCATATAATATATCCAAATAGCATTTAAAATATAAAATCAGTATAACATATGCACTTTAGTACGCCCTTATTTATTCACAAATTATTACTATTTTACTCCCTTGTGTTCTGTGACTTTACACTCTGTCTCAATTATGGTTAAATGGCCAACCCCAACTGAGAAGAATTAGTACAAAAATTCAACAGCTTTAAAATAGAATTCGATAAAAGCTTCAAGTGTATAAGCAAATCCCAAAAACCAACCAGAAATACTATTAATAAACATCTTAAAGTACTTCAAACTAACTACAATAGCGTGGTTTCATTAGTTAACCTTTTCAAGCATCTGCTAACCAAAGAGCACATCAAAGACTGTGAAAAATTAATAATCTCGTTAAACAAAAAGCTTTTAAAAGTTGCAGAAGAGCTGAAACTACCCCTGACACCCTTAAAGGTTAATGAAGAAATTAAAATACCACTGCTTAGACCTGACTCACCCCATTCACTCAACACAGCAAACCGTGTCATCATCACAAACAACACGATGGCTGATCCACTAAAATTTATAGAATCAGCATGCAAAATCCTGCCAGATTTTTATGCCAATAAAGCATGACAAATTAATGACGCTTCACTTTCCTAGCATAAGTATAATAGTTCTTAATGTTCTTATTTTTAAAGAATGTAAACTTATTTACAATTGGAAAATTCATTGACGCAATAACTCTTCTAAATTCTGTAAGAGGCAAAAATTCAGAATCAATCCTTGTCAATATAATAAACACTAAAATCTCGAGCGTGGTGCGAAATAAAATTCAAGGACTTCTAACAGTCGAAGCCATTATTACAAGGCTAAACACAACTATCAAGGGTGACTCAGCTGAAACCATTTTAGCAAAATTTAAAGCGACAAAACAATCTAATAGAGAAAAAACAGAATACACTAAACAAATACAACGAACTAGCCAACACATACATATCAGACGGCATGACAGAAGAGGCCGCAAACAAAATTGCTACAAAGGCCGCTTCTAAGTCTATAATTGATAACGTTGACTCTCAACGAGTTAAAATAATCTTAGAAGCTGGCACCTACAACTCCGTAGAAGAAGTCACTTCCAAATTTTTAGAAATTAACTATAATGAACAAAACCCAATCGTGTATTTTACAAACAGAATTCGATTACCAGTATACAATAATAACAACAATAATCGCAATAGAACAACAAATTCCAATAGTTATAAGATAACACAACAACATAACAGAAACTACCGCGGAAACCATAATCGCAACAACAATTATTATCGTAGTACCAACAACAACAGTAACAATCGTCACAATAACAATATGTCTCGGAATTCTTACAACAACAATAGAAGAATTAACTTAATTAGCTCCGATAAATCGGAAAACTAACAAAACCCTCAGCCCACCCATCTGTGGGAAAATTAAATAACAAAAATATTCACAACATTAAACCCACAATTTCTACTAACAACATTTACAACTTTAACCTAAACCCCTCTAGCTACTGCAAAATATCGAATTCTTTGAACAATGGCAGTAAT
Organism: Tachina fera; assembly: GCA_905220375.1. Classification (NCBI taxonomy): domain Eukaryota; kingdom Metazoa; phylum Arthropoda; class Insecta; order Diptera; family Tachinidae; genus Tachina; species Tachina fera. Next base: position 43,477,724 of record LR999966.1, read on the forward strand.
ACTTTCCTTATAGACACTGGCGTGAGCGTGTTTATATTTAAAAATAATTATATCAATAAAAAAGAAAACATTATCCAAATCCAATCCAAACTAACAGGCATAGGAGAAAAACCTGTCTTCACTATTGGTATTATAGAGGCTAACCTCTACAAACACAACAACTGCATACCACACACATTTCATATTGTAGAAGTTTCTTTCCCAATACCATGCGAAGGAGATCTAGGTTTTTTTTTAATACATTTATTTATTTATTGTATCTTCAATTATGAACTAACAATAAGTATTCAAATCTTAAATCTAAAATATAAGTATTAGGCCCGACCACTTTCGGACATAAACTTAGTGATAGTTATAAATAATACATCAGTAGTGATAATCAAAAAAAAAGAGAAAAAAAAATATTTTCAAGCAATCCCATCTGGAGTGTTGGGTATAACAGCCCTTTTGTCCTTCTTTTTCAAGCGAATGTGGCCAGTAAAATTCAAGATATTACGAGCAAGCGGATTAGGATGTCAATCGAGTTTTGTTAAATATTTGCCTGCGTATTTTGCTATTTCTTCAATCACTAGTGGCATATTCAAATCACGATGTATATTTGAGTTTTTGATATACCATGGAGCCGATGTTATCAAACGTAAAATTTTGTTTTGCCTTCGTTGGATTCTCTCGACGTTAGAAGCTGAAGCAGTGCCCCATAACTGAATTCCGTAGCACCATATTGGCTTCAAAAGTGACTTGTATAATAAAAGTTTGCAGTCTAGGCTGAGTATTGAATTTCTACCAATCAGCCAATATATCTGAGTTAGTTTAAGTTTCATTTGTATTAACTTTGAGTCAATATGGTGTTTCCATGTAAGTCGTCGATCAAGGTTTATACCAAGGTATTTTACATGTGAATGCTGAGGAACAACTTGATTATTGATTCGAATTGGGGAACCAGTATTTCTTCGCAGGGTAAATGTTACATGAACACAGTTTTGCTCGTTTACCTTAATTCTCCATAATTTAGCCATAGTTCCAGTTGTGTAATATGTTCATGAGGATTTTCGTGCATACTTTGGCAGGCTGTATCATCGGCAAACGTAGATGTATGGATATTACTGTTCAAAGGCATATCACAAGTATAAATCAAATACAAAACTGGCCCCAGTATGCTCCCCTGTGGCACACCGGATGATATAGATTCGGGCACACTCATAAATTCTCCTTCCACAACCGTGAATGTAGTGTAACTTTCTAATAAATTCACCAAATTTATTGGTAGATATGATTTTAATTTTAAAATTAGACCTTCATGCCACACTTTATCAAATGCCTGCGAAACGTCAATAAGCAGTGCAGAACAGTACTTCTTTTCTTCAAATGTTCTTCTTATACATTGAACCAATCTATGCGTTTGTTCAATGGTGCTATGCTGACTTCTAAAACCAAACTGATGGTCTGGGATGCACCCACTACCAATTAGAATTGGGGACAATTTTGACATGAGCAGTTTTTCGAAAAGTTTTGACATTGTTGATAGCAGGCTTATTGGCCTGTATGATTCTGCCTTGGTCAGATCTTTGCCCGGCTTCGGAATCATTTTAACTTTGGCAAGCTTCCAGCTGTGGGGATAATACTCTAGTCGTAAAATGGCATTAAAAATGAATAACATGATTCTAAATGCAATACGAGGCAATTTTATTAGCATTTGGTTACTAATTCACTCAATACGGGGTGCTTTCTTCGGGTTGAGTTCAGCAATTAGATTTTGTACATCACACATTTTAAATTTTATGGGTCGAGGGGGTAGCGCAACTACACTCGGGAAATAAACAACACCAGTACATGTGTTTAGGGTAAATACGGATTTTAAATGCTTTGCAAACAAGTTACCTTTTTCAATATCACTCCTGTCCCAAACTCCGGTAGAAGTGTGCAGAGGTGGTTTAGACTCAACGGGTGTTTTAATTCTTTTCGCAGCGCGCCACAAAGAATAATTAGATGCTGGTGTGACATTTTTTTCATATGCAAGCAGTTCTTGGAGCCTTTTAGTGCACTCTATTAATCTAATTTTATTTTGGGGTGGTCTGTGCTGTTGTCATTCTCTTCTAGCTCTTCTTTTTGCACATACGAGAAGTTCAATATCTGTAGAATATATTCTGTTAAACCCAGTCTGCGGATGGGAGGAAGTGGCATGTTCAGCTGTCTTCTTAATATTTTCGTTAAGATTAGCAATATTAGATTCAATATCGTCATGAGTTCTTAGCTTAATGTTTTCAGTGCAATGACTACTAAGATATTTTTTGAATCGCAGCCAATTAACACGACTGACCATTTTCACATATGGGTGAGGTTGAGCACTTCTCAGTGGGCTACAGATTGTAACGATCGTGGGAGAGTGATCGGACGATAGATCTAGGGAAGCTTCGACGTGAATTAATTCCCTACATTATAGTCTCCTGCTGCTACGAAACAAGGGCCAAGAGATTTGTAGAAATCCTCGTATTGATCCTCAGTAATTGCGAATCTAGAAGGGGAGTAAATTGATGATATGACAATATTTGTGCAAAAATTTTCAATACAAATATTCGTTGCTTGTAGATGTTCTTCAGAAATGTTGTCAAGAATATAATGCTTGAGTCTTGACTTTATTAAAATTGCTTATCCCCCGCAAGCTCTTCCTCTTGGGTCCTTTGAATCATATAAAATGTAGCCATTAATTTTGAATAGGCTTCTTGAAGCCAAATGAGTCTCAGAAACCAACATTATATCAATATTTTTTTCCGTGAGGAAGTGCTCAAATTGATTTTTATGTTGGCGAATGCCGTTTGCGTTCCAGAAACTTATCTTTAACGTGTTCATGGCTTGTTAACTAATCCTTCAAGCAGTGTAGACTGCATTCGTAGCATTTCTTGGATCATGCTAGTCATATTTGTTGTAAAATTATTTATACTCAACACTAGATTCTCAATAGTAGCTTCAAGGTGACTAAAATTAAAGCTTTAATTTAATAATTAAAGTTTGCATTCGTTGAATTATTTTGAGGCGGAATATTTTGTGTGGGAATATAACTGGTATTAGCTGCATCGGCATACGATACACGTGAAGTGACAGGTTGGCTCATTTGATCAAAAGTAGCGGAGTAAGCGTTTGCTGTTTGTGCTGGAGCTAATTTAGGTTTTGCCCCATAGTCTGTTTAATGAAAGATTAGACAGGACATCCTCTGTAGTTAGCGGTGTAATTACCGCCACAATTACTACATTTTTTTTCTGCTAGATCTTTAGGCTTAGTACAACCAGCAGTACCGTGCAATTCACCGCAGATAACACAAACTGAAGGTAACTTGCAGAAAGTTTTTGTGTGACCATTTTCTTGACAATTATGGCACTGTACGTGTCCAGAACGCTTGTGTGGTTCTTCAACTGTTATTTTTCGGTATAAGAGATATTTTAAATTGTAAATTGGATGAGTCTCGCTTTTTTTAAATTTTATATCGTTTGGCTCAAGTTCGACGCAAAATAGAGGTTGAGGAGTCTTCTCCCTATTTATTATGTTAGATATGTTACACAGGACATCCTCTGTAGTCAGCGGTGTGATCTTTTGGTTTGGTACAACTAGCAGTACCGTGCAATTCACCGCAGATAACACACACTGTAGGTAAATTGCAGTAAGCTTTTGAAAGGCCAAATTCTTGGCAATTATGACACTGCACGGGACCTGCACGCTTATGTAGTTCTTCAACTGTGATTTTTCTGTATAAAAGGTATTTTAGGCTATAAATAGGATGAGTCTCGTTTTTTTTTCAACTGTATATCATTTGGCTCCAGTTCAACACGAATAGGGGTTTTTCTTTGTTAAATATGTTTGATACATTCTTTACCTTAAATCCCTGGAGGACAAGTGCATCTTTTATTTCTTTAGGGACAACATAAGAATCTATGCCCTTCAATACGATCTGCAGGTCTTTAGCGCTCTTAAGCTGGTATGTGTAGAAGCTTGTTTTATTTGTTTCAAATTCAGAAACCATTTTGCGGAAATCCTTTTCATCATAAATTTGAATTTTCGTTTCATCGATGTTGCCACGTTTTATTGGGACAATGTGGAATTTATTTTCACCAATAACCGAAATTAATTTTTTAATAAGGGCATTTGAATTTTTCTCTCTCAAGTAGATTGGTGGCGGCTTGGATGTTTTATTCGAGGGTACATCGGGTTTGTCGTTCTCATCTTGCAAAATTTTAAAACGGTTTTGGCAATTAATTGAGGATGCGCTGTTATCTCTAGACATCTTTGGAGCGGATGAAATTTTTGAAGAATTCGGGCTTCGCCCACGCTTTACCACGGTTATATATCTGTCCATACCGACTTGCACCTTGGGTTTTGAAATACTGTTATCTGTAGTGATAACTTTGTTAAGTGACGAATACGAGCCTGAAGGGGATGATATTACTGACTTATGTGAAAAAGTACATGGCAATTTTAATGTTAATGAATCACTACCATTTGGCATAGGACAAAGCGAAGTTGATCGCTGACGAAAATTTGGTTTTGCCGTTAAAAAAACACTTTCATTAGATTTATTATTTTTATTTTTTTCATTAAGAGCTTCAGAGTATTCCTCAATGTCACTGTTTATATTTTTTTTGTTTGCGTTTTTTTGTATTTGTTATTTCCACTATGTAAAAAATATTATCAAAGCAATAAAGCTTATTTATTAAAGTCAGTATGTACCTATTACGAATAATATGTACTACGAATAATTTTTTGTATAATTTTTTGTTTGTTTGGTATGTAAGAAAAAATTCCGCTAATCGACTGTTCGCTATGAAGGTACCACGAGAACTGATTCCAGAGATATCACCTCATTTTCAACCAACAACGTCTACCTTATGGTCTGAAGGGAGCACCAAATTCATTTCAACAAATGATGACTCTCGCATTTGCAGGCCTTAAGCCGTTACAAGCATTTCTCTACATGGATGAACATTAAGAACATTTTTACAAATAAATTCATTACAATATTTATAAATTCAAAAACTTTTTAATTTATACAAAATAATTTTTGACTATAAACCTATATATCAAAAGTAAAAGAAAACTTTTAAATAAAATTTATGTCATAAATACAAATGTATAAATTGTTTTCATTCATTTAATCAAAAACACATGTATATTTGTTCTTTCCATAAAAATAGAACTGACCAATGCACAAAAACCCACACACACACACAAGTTCAGTTAGGTAAATTATCTAATGCAAACACAACTCACACGCATAACATGATGAAATATCCTAAAGCAGAGACTCAAACTAGCTAAGATTTTCTTCTTTGTTTCTTGTAACTTTTTTTGTTAAATGAGAATTTTTTCCCCTCTTTAAATAACCAATAGAAAAAGTAGACGATAAAGGAGTCAAATTATCATGAAAATTTTATTTTAAACCAAAAAAAAATCGCCAAAAATTTTAAAAAAATCGACAAAATTAAAAAAAAATCTAGCACTAAAATAAATCGCCAAATTCGAAAAAATCGTTTAAATGAAAAAAAATCGCCTATATGAAAAAAAACGCCAAAATTAAAAAAAATCGCCAAAATAAAAAAAACGCCAAAATAATAAAAATTGCAAAAATTAAAAAAACTTCAAAAACCAAAAAAAATCGCCAAAACGTGAAAAAAAGTGCCAAAATTTAGAAAGCGCCAATAAATTCAAAAAACCGTCAAACTAAAAAAACGCTTAAAACCGAAAAAACCCAAAAACGAAAAAAAGCCAAAACTACAGTTTATAGTGTTCGTATTGAATTGCATATCTCGTGACCGCACTTCACTGAATTTATTTTAATTTCAAATAAAAAAACGAAGATATTTCACATCTATACACATTAACATCAGCAAGAACAACAACAACAACAACAATATCAACAACAGTAACAACAACAAAAGACATGACATGACGAAAAAAAATATGTATACAAAGATTGAGATAAACACTTATTTGTATGTACATACATACATACATGCAAACATAAAATCAATTTGTAGATATGTATGTATATGTACATATCAAATTTCTTATCAATGCTCCAGTATTTATTAGATCTTAACAATCACACTTACATATCTACATCATGAAAATATATTAAGCATAAATTCCCATCATCTTCACTCAAGGAAATTATGCTGCTTAAAAATAAGAATGCGTCACATTAATTCCATAATTTTCTATATAATAGAAAATGTATGTTGATATACCTAAAAACTAATGAGTTTAATAAATGAATATTGTTAATTAATATTTTTCCATATTGAAATAAGAAATTTCAATATGACTAAACCTTCGCTAATGTTTCTTAATAATTCAACATGGTTTTTACTGATTTTAAGTTGGTTTTTTTTCTGTGTGTAGAAAAGTCGTCCAGTCAAAGAAGGTTGATGTAGTTAAATAAACAAAATCTGTAATATAAAAAATTTCTCAAAGGCAGACTTTAACGCGAGACAAATTTAAGCATGAGAAAATATAAAGCAATCGTAAGTACAAAAACATACTAGGATTAGGGAGTTCAGATAATATATGATAGTATTTTATAGTACCAAATGTCGATATTGAAAACAATTTATTTCTACCTACATATAAATACCAGCGCGAGAAACTCATATACAAACGCCCACACATACATAGCAGAATTCATCTAAGAAAAATCCAAGAAAATTTTAATAATACTCCGCCCTCTCAAATCAAGCCCACACTGAAATCCTCACAGAAATACATTCACAAATTCCTATGGTCATACATACATACACATACAATATATAAAATTAATCTCAACAACACAACACTCTCACCTACCTGAATTATGGATAGTCTTAAACTCTCACTGACATATATACATATAGATTCCCACAAGAACATCTCACCTCTATTAAATCACAATCATCTTAAATTCTCACAGACATACACACAATCAATCTACCTGGACAAAATCGTCACCTATCTCACATCACGATCAGGCTTAAACTCCTTCAGACAGACACAACCACAAATCGCTATGGCTACATATTACGTCAAAAACCATAATCATAGTCAGTCTTAAACTCCTACATACATACAAACATACAGATTCCCTCGGTTACATATTATTAGAATACCTCGCCCCTCATAAATCGCGATCAGCCTTAAGCTCCTACAGAAATAGATATATTCCAATTCCTACAGATATACACACACATACAGACGATGCATCTACCTCCACAACACCCTCACCCTCTTCAAATCACGATCAGCATTAAATTCTCACAGTCATACATACATACATGTAATCGATCTACTTCAACTACACCCCGCCCCCTGCTTATCGCAGTCTCGCTTAAATTCCCGCAGACAGATACATCCACGAGCTCGTACGGTTACATATTACAACACCTACAAACACCCATCCACCCAAATCACAGTCTACCAACACCTATTTTAGCATTGGAAAAAAATAACTTTCACGTTTTCCCGTCGACATAAGGACAAATCATTTCCATGATTTTCCCTTCGGTATTAGGAAAGAATAATAATCATGTTTCGCCGTCGGCATATACACACATAAAAACCTCAAAACTATGAGTGACCTTAATACATTTACACAAAATATTCTACACAAAAATTCCCACGGTCAGGCGGACAGTCAGAGAGACAGACAGACAGACATACACTTAATGTAAACAAAAAAACTCTTAATGTAAACAAAAAACTCCTAATGTAAAAAAACATCAAAGCGCCGCCAAAGACACAAATTTCCAAGAATTTAAAAATTTTCAAATTTTAATTACCCAAATTTAACAATTTCAGCCAACAATTTTGCAATTTTAATTGGGGCAGGAGTGGGATTCCACCACTACTAATAAAAAAAGACAGAAATGCCTCAAACATGTTGCTAGATAATTTATACACAGTTCTATTCATAACAATAGAACTGACCAATGCATAAAAACACACACATTTGTAGTAAAAAGAGACAACAACAGGATATGTGATATAAAAACATTTCGAAAAATATTCAATGAAAACACAACCCACGCACACATATATCCATACATACATAACATGATTAAATATCCTAACGCACACAAACACAATAGGCAATAGAAATTTATTACTTGTAAGTGCATAAAATAGAAAAATAGAAAATAAAGATACGAAATATTAAAAGGGAATACTAAAATTTTCTTTTTCCGTTAAGTTTTCAGTAAATTCAAAACTCCAAGTTTTTTGAATTATGACTATGGAGAAAATTCTCGATATGTATTTTAATATTTGTAAAAACCTCTAATATTTTTTAACTATATGTACATATGTATGTAAATATGTATTCATGTAGGAGATTCCGGTTATAAATTGCAGCCCTATTTAATGACACCATACAGAAGTCCATCCGAAGCTAGTTAAAGACTCTTGTCTTTTGTTAAATAAAAAAATTTATTTTATGGCACTCAACTAGTGCCTTTTTGAATAGGCTTCTTGAAGCCAAATGAGTCTCAGAAACCAACATTATATCAATATTTTTTTCCGTGAGGAAGTGCTCAAATTGATTTTTATGTTGGCGAATGCCGTTTGCGTTCCAGAAACTTATCTTTAACGTGTTCATGGCTTGTTAACTAATCCTTCAAGCAGTGTAGACTGCATTCGTAGCATTTCTTGGATCATGCTAGTCATATTTGTTGTAAAATTATTTATACTCAACACTAGATTCTCAATAGTAGCTTCAAGGTGACTAAAATTAAAGCTTTAATTTAATAATTAAAGTTTGCATTCGTTGAATTATTTTGAGGCGGAATATTTTGTGTGGGAATATAACTGGTATTAGCTGCATCGGCATACGATACACGTGAAGTGACAGGTTGGCTCATTTGATCAAAAGTAGCGGAGTAAGCGTTTGCTGTTTGTGCTGGAGCTAATTTAGGTTTTTGCCCCATAGTCTGTTTAATGAAAGATTAGACAGGACATCCTCTGTAGTTAGCGGTGTAATTACCGCCACAATTACTACATTTTTTTTCTGCTAGATCTTTAGGCTTAGTACAACCAGCAGTACCGTGCAATTCACCGCAGATAACAAAAACTGAAGGTAACTTGCAGAAAGTTTTTGTGTGACCATTTTCTTGACAATTATGGCACTGTACGTGTCCAGAACGCTTGTGTGGTTCTTCAACTGTTATTTTTCGGTATAAGAGATATTTTAAATTGTAAATTGGATGAGTCTCGCTTTTTTTAAATTTTATATCGTTTGGCTCAAGTTCGACGCAAAATAGAGGTTGAGGAGTCTTCTCCCTATTTATTATGTTAGATATGTTACACAGGACATCCTCTGTAGTCAGCGGTGTGATCTTTTGGTTTGGTACAACTAGCAGTACCGTGCAATTCACCGCAGATAACACACACTGTAGGTAAATTGCAGTAAGCTTTTGAAAGGCCAAATTCTTGGCAATTATGACACTGCACGGGACCTGCACGCTTATGTAGCTCTTCAACTGTGATTTTTCTGTATAAAAGGTATTTTAGGCTATAAATAGGATGAGTCTCGTTTTTTTTTCAACTGTATATCATTTGGCTCCAGTTCAACACGAATAGGGGTTTTTCTTTGTTAAATATGTTTGATACATTCTTTACCTTAAATCCCTGGAGGACAAGTGCATCTTTTATTTCTTTAGGGACAACATAAGAATCTATGCCCTTCAATACGATCTGCAGGTCTTTAGCGCTCTTAAGCTGGTATGTGTAGAAGCTTGTTTTATTTGTTTCAAATTCAGAAACCATTTTGCGGAAATCCTTTTCATCATAAATTTGAATTTTCGTTTCATCGATGTTGCCACGTTTTATTGGGACAATGTGGAATTTATTTTCACCAATAACCGAAATTAATTTTTTAATAAGGGCATTTGAATTTTTCTCTCTCAAGTAGATTGGTGGCGGCTTGGATGTTTTATTCGAGGGTACATCGGGTTTGTCGTTCTCATCTTGCAAAATTTTAAAACGGTTTTGGCAATTAATTGAGGATGCGCTGTTATCTCTAGACATCTTTGGAGCGGATGAAATTTTTGAAGAATTCGGGCTTCGCCCACGCTTTACCACGGTTATATATCTGTCCATACCGACTTGCACCTTGGGTTTTGAAATACTGTTATCTGTAGTGATAACTTTGTTAAGTGACGAATACGAGCCTGAAGGGGATGATATTACTGACTTATGTGAAAAAGTACATGGCAATTTTAATGTTAATGAATCACTACCATTTGGCATAGGACAAAGCGAAGTTGATCGCTGACGAAAATTTGGTTTTGCCGTTAAAAAAACACTTTCATTAGATTTATTATTTTTATTTTTTTCATTAAGAGCTTCAGAGTATTCCTCAATGTCACTGTTTATATTTTTTTTGTTTGCGTTTTTTTGTATTTGTTATTTCCACTATGTAAAAAATATTATCAAAGCAATAAAGCTTATTTATTAAAGTCAGTATGTACCTATTACGAATAATATGTACTACGAATAATTTTTTGTATAATTTTTTGTTTGTTTGGTATGTAAGAAAAAATTCCGCTAATCGACTGTTCGCTATGAAGGTACCACGAGAACTGATTCCAGAGATATCACCTCATTTTCAACCAACAACGTCTACCTTATGGTCTGAAGGGAGCACCAAATTCATTTCAACAAATGATGACTCTCGCATTTGCAGGCCTTAAGCCGTTACAAGCATTTCTCTACATGGATGAACATTAAGAACATTTTTACAAATAAATTCATTACAATATTTATAAATTCAAAAACTTTTTAATTTATACAAAATAATTTTTGACTATAAACCTATATATCAAAAGTAAAAGAAAACTTTTAAATAAAATTTATGTCATAAATACAAATGTATAAATTGTTTTCATTCATTTAATCAAAAACACATGTATATTTGTTCTTTCCATAAAAATAGAACTGACCAATGCACAAAAACCCACACACACACACAAGTTCAGTTAGGTAAATTATCTAATGCAAACACAACTCACACGCATAACATGATGAAATATCCTAAAGCAGAGACTCAAACTAGCTAAGATTTTCTTCTTTGTTTCTTGTAACTTTTTTTGTTAAATGAGAATTTTTTCCCCTCTTTAAATAACCAATAGAAAAAGTAGACGATAAAGGAGTCAAATTATCATGAAAATTTTATTTTAAACCAAAAAAAAATCGCCAAAAATTTTAAAAAAATCGACAAAATTAAAAAAAAATCTAGCACTAAAATAAATCGCCAAATTCGAAAAAATCGTTTAAATGAAAAAAAATCGCCTATATGAAAAAAAACGCCAAAATTAAAAAAAATCGCCAAAATAAAAAAAACGCCAAAATAATAAAAATTGCAAAAATTAAAAAAACTTCAAAAACCAAAAAAAATCGCCAAAACGTGAAAAAAAGTGCCAAAATTTAGAAAGCGCCAATAAATTCAAAAAACCGTCAAACTAAAAAAACGCTTAAAACCGAAAAAACCCAAAAACGAAAAAAAGCCAAAACTACAGTTTATAGTGTTCGTATTGAATTGCATATCTCGTGACCGCACTTCACTGAATTTATTTTAATTTCAAATAAAAAAACGAAGATATTTCACATCTATACACATTAACATCAGCAAGAACAACAACAACAACAACAATATCAACAACAGTAACAACAACAAAAGACATGACATGACGAAAAAAAATATGTATACAAAGATTGAGATAAACACTTATTTGTATGTACATACATACATACATGCAAACATAAAATCAATTTGTAGATATGTATGTATAATACATTGTATATGTACATATCAAATTTCTTATCAATGCTCCAGTATTTATTAGATCTTAACAATCACACTTACATATCTACATCATGAAAATATATTAAGCATAAATTCCCATCATCTTCACTCAAGGAAATTATGCTGCTTAAAAATAAGAATGCGTCACATTAATTCCATAATTTTCTATATAATAGAAAATGTATGTTGATATACCTAAAAACTAATGAGTTTAATAAATGAATATTGTTAATTAATATTTTTCCATATTGAAATAAGAAATTTCAATATGACTAAACCTTCGCTAATGTTTCTTAATAATTCAACATGGTTTTTACTGATTTTAAGTTGGTTTTTTTTCTGTGTGTAGAAAAGTCGTCCAGTCAAAGAAGGTTGATGTAGTTAAATAAACAAAATCTGTAATATAAAAAATTTCTCAAAGGCAGACTTTAACGCGAGACAAATTTAAGCATGAGAAAATATAAAGCAATCGTAAGTACAAAAACATACTAGGATTAGGGAGTTCAGATAATATATGATAGTATTTTATAGTACCAAATGTCGATATTGAAAACAATTTATTTCTACCTACATATAAATACCAGCGCGAGAAACTCATATACAAACGCCCACACATACATAGCAGAATTCATCTAAGAAAAATCCAAGAAAATTTTAATAATACTCCGCCCTCTCAAATCAAGCCCACACTGAAATCCTCACAGAAATACATTCACAAATTCCTATGGTCATACATACATACACATACAATATATAAAATTAATCTCAACAACACTCTCACCTACCTGAATTATGGATAGTCTTAAACTCTCACTGACATATATACATATAGATTCCCACAAGAACATCTCACCTCTATTAAATCACAATCATCTTAAATTCTCACAGACATACACACAATCAATCTACCTGGACAAAATCGTCACCTATCTCACATCACGATCAGGCTTAAACTCCTTCAGACAGACACAACCACAAATCGCTATGGCTACATATTACGTCAAAAACCATAATCATAGTCAGTCTTAAACTCCTACATACATACAAACATACAGATTCCCTCGGTTACATATTATTAGAATACCTCGCCCCTCATAAATCGCGATCAGCCTTAAGCTCCTACAGAAATAGATATATTCCAATTCCTACAGATATACACACACATACAGACGATGCATCTACCTCCACAACACCCTCACCCTCTTCAAATCACGATCAGCATTAAATTCTCACAGTCATACATACATACATGTAATCGATCTACTTCAACTACACCCCGCCCCCTGCTTATCGCAGTCTCGCTTAAATTCCCGCAGACAGATACATCCACGAGCTCGTACGGTTACATATTACAACACCTACAAACACCCATCCACCCAAATCACAGTCTACCAACACCTATTTTAGCATTGGAAAAAAATAACTTTCACGTTTTCCCGTCGACATAAGGACAAATCATTTCCATGATTTTCCCTTCGGTATTAGGAAAGAATAATAATCATGTTTCGCCGTCGGCATATACACACATAAAAACCTCAAAACTATGAGTGACCTTAATACATTTACACAAAATATTCTACACAAAAATTCCCACGGTCAGGCGGACAGTCAGAGAGACAGACAGACAGACAGACATACACTTAATGTAAACAAAAAAACTCTTAATGTAAACAAAAAACTCCTCATGTAAAAAAACATCAAAGCGCCGCCAAAGACACAAATTTCCAAGAATTTAAAAATTTTCAAATTTTAATTACCCAAATTTAACAATTTCAGCCAACAATTTTGCAATTTTAATTGGGGCAGGAGTGGGATTCCACCACTACTAATAAAAAAAGACAGAAATGCCTCAAACATGTTGCTAGATAATTTATACACAGTTCTATTCATAACAATAGAACTGACCAATGCATAAAAACACACACATTTGTAGTAAAAAGAGACAACAACAGGATATGTGATATAAAAACATTTCGAAAAATATTCAATGAAAACACAACCCACGCACACATATATCCATACATACATAACATGATTAAATATCCTAACGCACACAAACACAATAGGCAATAGAAATTTATTACTTGTAAGTGCATAAAATAGAAAAATAGAAAATAAAGATACGAAATATTAAAAGGGAATACTAAAATTTTCTTTTTCCGTTAAGTTTTCAGTAAATTCAAAACTCCAAGTTTTTTGAATTATGACTATGGAGAAAATTCTCGATATGTATTTTAATATTTGTAAAAACCTCTAATATTTTTTAACTATATGTACATATGTATGTAAATATGTATTCATGTAGGAGATACCGGTTATAAATTGCAGCCCTATTTAATGACACCATACAGAAGTCCATCCGAAGCTAGTTAAAGACTCTTGTCTTTTGTTAAATAAAAAAATTTATTTTATGGCACTCAACTAGTGCCTTTAAATTTTTTATTATTAATAGAACTTAATTCTAGAGTTGTTCTTAAACTATGTTAATACTAGACTGACTGTCAAAATTGTTTGTCAGTCATATTTATAATTATTCTTAATCTTAGGTACACAAATTGGTTATTAGTGTTTATCTCATCAAAAAGAACACATCCTTTGTTATTGATACAAATGTTACTACAATTGTTTTTGTTTTAGCTTATCTCTTGTTACAATTTTGTTTTCTTATTTTCTATTTCGAAAGATATGTTTATCTTTTATTACAAGGTTGTTTCTTACTTTCTATTTAGAGAAAATATGTTTATCTTTTATTACAAGGTTGTTTCTTACTTTCTATTTAGGGAAATATGTTTATTCATATGTATTTCTTATTATTCTTACAATATGTTTATCTCTAGTAGACATGTTTTGGTTAGTTCATGCTTAAGATTTACTTAACTATTTTTTTATTTATTATTTAATGATAGCATTCCTTAACTCTCCCCTTCCTAAATTAAATCGTCCCGATTTTGTTTCTTTCAAGTTTTTCTAATTCTCTGTTATACAAAACTCTAAAGTTCTCGTTAACTCTATTCTGTCTATAAATCATACAATATTTAAATATCTTTAATGACAAGGATATAATGCTGATGATTCCTAATATAGTTAATGTTAAGTAAATAAATGATTTTACTGGGTGTTTTTCCACAGGAATAAAAAATTTTTTTAACTAGTCTAAATTGTTAAAAGCGTATTCACTTCCTGAATACATAATTTTTTCTATTTAAAAATCTTCTGTATGTTTATTGTGGATTGCTTCCAGTAGTTGGTCGTGTATATTTATATATGTAATGTTGTCTATCTTTACCTCGTTTGTATATTCTACTAAAACGGTTCCTGATGTATTTTGATTGTTTATTGTATATATGCCGTCTAATAGTATGAATCCATCATCTATCTGTTGAAAAGGTTTGTTATATTCTTGTATAATTGTACATTTTGAATCATTGTTACGTTCACAAATGTTTTTTCCTAAATAGTTCTTACAATTTTTTACCCGTATATACTCATGATGGCACCTAGCTATGACTTTGTCCGTTACTATTTGTCCGTATTTGAAACTGATAGGCGTAATTTTAAAGAGATTGCAATAGTTATTCAATATAGGGTATTTATGAATGGTTATAAATTTGTCTGATGTCCTGGCAATGTATACATCCGAATACTCTATTATATTTACAATTGGAATATTTGTTAGTTCATGTGCTACTATTTTTTTCAAATCTTCCAAATCCAGAGCCTCTGATAAATATTCATTATTTTTGGCTGCATTTATTGTTCGCACTAGTACCAGCAATTTGTCATGTATTTGTTCCAATAGGATATGATTTTTTATGCGCTGTTTCCCTAAGGATTCTAAAATTTTATCAAATCTAGAGTTGATTATTTTCTGTTTTTCATTATTTTCAATAATCCCAACAAATTTAATCCTCTCTTATGTATAACGTGTTCACTTAATTGTTCTTCTAATACTTTGATCTTTCGTATCCAGATAAGTTCTTCCGTAGTTGTAGAATATTTCCCTTCCAGTATTTGATTATAAGGTGCAAGGATTTTTGTCAAATTTGTTATATGAAATAGATGAGAAAATTCATCGAACAATAATACGTCGTCGCTTCTAGTCAAAATATACTTCCTGTCAGTTATGGTTGTTACCTTGGTATCTCCCTTTGCCTGGATTGCGATTATAATAACCATGGCTAGTAATTTCAGGTAATTCATTATCGTTTTCTGTAAGTGTGTAATTTTTTATGCTATCTTTGTGAATAACTTTCCTTTCCTTAGTCAAAATCGTGTCCTCGCGATCTTCCTGCACTATGTGCTTTTTATAACGGCTGTCGCTTTTACTTCTGATATTCGTTCTTAACACCAATACCTGGTCTCCTTGCTTGAATGTTCTGTGTCTACTTCCCTGGTTTAGACGTTGTAACGTTTTCTCTGATGCGTCTTTTAGTTTTTTCACTATGTCTTCCTTATTGTATGTTATTAGGTTAAAGTGTATATCCTTGGGTTTTTTTTCTGTGACAGTGTGAGTTGAGTTATTTAATTCTTTTACAGCTGTGAACAATTCTTCGGTTGCTGATGTAGAGTTCTTTATTTTTAAAATTCTTGCTAACTCAGATATAGAGTTGTGCGTTCGTTCTACTTGACCGTTTGCCTTTGATCTAAATACTGGTGTCTGTATTTTGTTGATTTTATATTTTATACACATTTGCTTCATCATAGCTGTATTTAAACAACTTTCGTTATCTGTCATGAGTCGCTTGCAGTTCGGAAAATTTTTGATAATAATTTCTTCTACTCTTTTGTCCATATTTGTTTTTGAGTCTAGTTCTCTGATAGTTATATATTTTGAAAATTTGTCTACTGCTACTAAATATATTTTGTGTTCATTAAAATAAATATCTAAATGTATGTACTCCCCTGGTTGTGTTGGTATATCTGATTCTTTTAATGGTTCTTTCGTGGGGTTCCGTTCATATTTGCCGTATAGACAAGCTGTGCACTTTTTGTTGTATGCCTTACATTGTTGTTTTATGTTCGGCCAATAGTATTGTTCTAGTATTTCTTTTATATTGTTTTTGTATCCCCTATGTGCTCGTTCGTGTGTTTGTTTAACTAATTCTAGTTGTTTATCTGGTTGTGTTACGTCTTCAAGTTTCTTTGGTGTGTACACGAATTTTATGCCTGCAAATGTGTTCTTTATAACTCGACCGTACCTAAATAAATTTTCAGCTGTTGTATGTATTGCTGCAATTTTTTGTGGCTGCAAAAATTTCTTTAATTCGGATATCAGATAATTTTCATCGATGAAGTTTATAGTATGACGTACTTTACTTTGAAACATAATACATGTACGTGTCTCGTTCTTCTGTGTGTTTGGTACTAGTTCTATTTGGGTGCCGTAGGCATTTAGCGGTTGAGTTACTGCTTTCATTATGTCGTTGAATGAACTATCGGATGAATGTACAGTATCTATAGATGATGTGTTAATTATTTGTCGTGACAAGGCGTCGGCTACGACATTCTGTGCACCGGGTTTATACATAATTTTTGCTCCGTAATCCTCGATAATATTTTTCCATCTCTTTAATTTATGATTCGGATTCTTTTCTGATATAGCATACGTCAACGATTGATGATCAGTATATATGGTTAAGTCGGCTATGCCGTATATGTAATTTTTGTAGTGACCATATAATAGCGAGTAACTCCTTCTCGTTCATACTGTAATTCTGTTCGGTGGCACTAAGTGTGCGTGATAAGAAATAAATTGGGTTCCTGTTTTGACTCAGTACAGCTCCAATGGCTATATTGGAAGCGTCCGTAGTGAGTTCAAAAGCTTTCTCATTATTTGGTTGGTATAATTCTACTTGTTCCTTTAAGCAGTTTTTTAATTTATTTACAGCTTCTATGGCCGTTTGGTCTAAACTAATTTTTGTGTTTTTACTTTTATTTTTTCCGATATGAGAATTATCTCCTTTAAGGTATAGAGTCAAGGGTTTTGCTATCATTGCGTAGTTTTTTACAAATTTCCTATAGAAAAAAATCCTCTAAGATCTTTCAGGGTTTCTGGTATTGGGTAATTTTCTATGGTTTTTACTTTGTTAGGATCAGTTGCAATCCTATTGTGCTTAACAATATGCCCTAGATATTCTACTTCTTCCATAAAAAATTTAGATTTTTCATTGGATACTTTTAAAGCAGCATTATTTAATGCATTAAAAACAATTCGTATGTGTTCCATGTGCTCTTCAACAGATGAGGAGTAAATGATTATATCGTCAATATAAACATATGCGAACTTACCTATGAAGTTACGCAAGATATCATCCACGCACCTTTGGAAAATAGATGGGGCATTTTTTAACCCAAAGGGCATTCGAACAAACTCATATTTGCCTCCATTTACACAAAAGGCTGTCTTCTCCCTGTCGCTTTCTTTTATTCTAATCTGGTGAAAACCGGATTCTAAATCAAGTGTAGTAAAGAACTTAGCTTTCCCTAGGTTTTGCAGTGTGATATTTATGTCTGGTATCACATATCTGTCTGTGATTGTGTGTTCGTTTAATTTCCTAAAATCTATAACCATGCGTCTCTTAGGTTTTCCGTTTACGTCCATGCCTTTCTTATGTACCGTTAACATGGTGGAGTTGTATGGGCTGTAACTTTTTTGTATTATTCCGTCCTTTAATAATTTATCGATTTCTTTATTTACAAATTCTACGTCATTTATGTTGCTTGTATATTGTTTGGTCCATATAGGATCCTTGGTATCTGTCCGTATGCTAGCTTCAATCCTTGTAGTGAAGGGTAATGGTTCTATGCCATTATTGTCCTTCATTAACCTATCGATTTCTGCTTTATATGTATTTATCCCTATAATGTGATTTACATAATTTTCTTCCCTACTTTCTGGTTTCCTCAATGCCTCAAATGTCATTTTGTTCAAATCTATTACTGCGTTTAATTCTTTCATTCCGTGCCATCCCAATATTAAATCGAATCCGTTTATTTTATCTACTTCAAAGAAATCTAGTTCCTTATTCATAAACCAAATAGTTTGCTTTGTGTTTATCATTGAATTATTATGCATTGATATTACTTGTATTGGCTTTACCTTTTTTGTCAAACTGAATTTAAAATTTTTCTTAACATAATTATGGGTTGCACCTGTATCTACTAAAACATTATAGTTTATTTTCCCATCATTCATTACTATACTGGGCAACCCATTTATTAGTTTAAATACTTAATAGTTAAATGATTTTGTCTACCTGTTTCTACAATCGTGCTAGAGTTGTCTTCTTCGGATATTAAGTTGTTGTTCCGCATGTTTTTTGGTTGTCGATGTTGATTGGTGAACTGCCCACTATGTGGTCTTTTCCAATACCTATTCATGTTGTAGTAGTTGTTTTGGTGCTGAGTTGGTTGCCGGAATGCCGTATTCCCCGATAATGTATCCATGGGTTCTGGTTTTGGTAATTGTGCTGACTGTTGGTTATTGTTGTATTTCTGCTGATACATGGGACGTCTTTGGTGATGTTGTTTCTCATGATAGTGTTTATTGTTGGTTGGATGGTTATTCGGCTGAGCGTAGCTTAGTCGTAACTTTCGATGTTCGTCATCGTGCTCAATGGTGCGGGCTACTGCAAAAGCATGCTCTAGATCCCTTATAGGATTTCCATATAGAGTGGAGCGAATATATGAATTATTTATTCCGTCTTTAAACACTCTCACCGCCTCTTGTGTTGCTTCATCAGTCATTACCTTGATTACTTCTTGGCTGTGACCGGACATAGATATTTTTGACGTGATCAGTGTCAGGGCTCTGTTTACATTGTCATGGAATTCGCACAAGTTGTGATTCCCTTGTGTGAGTCTCTTCATCTCGTCCTGTAACACATACAGTGGTCTTTGATCAGCATAGGTATAATCTAACCTATTCCTGATTGCGTCGAAGTTAAATATCGTGTTATGGTTAGTTAACACGTCGGCTGCTGCACCTTGTATTTTGGTTTTTATGATTGATAAGGCCTCTACATATCTATTAGAGTTTCTGTGATTACTAATTCCGTCCATTAGTCTAGAAACATCTTCCCTCCATACGCGGTACTTTGAAATGTTGCCATCGAATACAGGTAGTGCTTTAAAAACATCTAGGTTGATTTCATTAGAGTTGGTATAGGATATGTCGACTGATTCCAGTCGTTCCGTTACTTGTGGATTCGTAGCGGGGTGAACTTGCATTTGATCTACCCTGGCTCTTAACGTTTCATTTTCTGTTTGAATTCTCTGGATTATCATTTGTAAGTTAGCCATCTGTTGGATCATGGTGTTCATGTTAGTTTGTTCCATTTCGTTAGTGGTGTCCAAGTTTCTTCGTTCGTTAAATTTATTTAAGATTTCCTCATTTATTCCTTTTTAGTTTTTGTTTTTTCATTTATATTAATAGGTCCGCCCGTAGAAGGATAAAAGTATATTATCCTCCTGGCAGGATCGCCAGTTAAAGACTCTTGTCTTTTGTTAAATAAAAAAATTTATTTTATGGCACTCAACTAGTGCCTTTAAATTTTTTATTATTAATAGAACTTAATTCTAGAGTTGTTCTTAAATTATGTTAATACTAGACTGACTGTCAAAATTGTTTGTCAGTCATATTTATAATTATTCTTAATCTTAGGTACACAAATTGGTTATTAGTGTTTATCTCATCAAAAAGAACACATCCTTTGTTATTGATACAAATATTACTACAATTGTTTTTGTTTTAGCTTATCTCTTGTTACAATTTTGTTTTCTTATTTTCTATTTCGAAAGATATGTTTATCTTTTATTACAAGGTTGTTTCTTACTTTCTATTTAGGGAAATATGTTTATTCATATGTATTTCTTATTATTCTTACAATATGTTTATCTCTAGTAGACATGTTTTGGTTAGTTCATGCTTAAGATTTACTTAACTATTTTTTTATTTATTATTTAATGATAGCATTCCTTAACTAGCTCGGAAAAATAAGTTCAACGAAAAACATTGCAAAATGCGAAACATTATTGAAAGATGGAATGGCGTTTTAAAAAAATGTTTCAGATGTATAATTTCAGTTCTCGTTGTACCTTCATAGTGAACTAACGTCATAGCTGAATTTTTTTTTACATACATACTTAACAAAAAAAATCATATAAAAGAAAATATTCGTAATACATACTATTAACTTTGATAAATAAACTTTAATTGCTTTGTTAATATTTTTTGCATAGTCATAAATAACAAAAACAAAAAAAACCGTAATAAAAAAAAACAAACAAACAAACAAAAGTACCCTTGAGGAATACTCTATATGAGTACCTCAAAAACAAATAAATGTGAAGTGAGTTATAACCGCAGAAATGCCTATTTTACTGTGAGTTCTGATGCTCATAATGATAACAATAAAAACAAAAAACCTGATGACAGACTTACTGTGAGTTCGGAAGCTCTTAATAAAAGTAAAAAATCTGATAATACACTTTTTCTAACAACAAATCCACTTTTTCGACAGCGATCAACTTCGCTTTGTCCAATGCCTACTAGTGATTCTTTAACATTACAGTTGCCTAGTACTTCGTCAGTTAAGCCATTTAAATCATTCGCTTCGGGCTGTTCATCACCTAACCAAGTTATCACTACAGATAACAGTAGCTCAAAACCAAAGGTACAAGTCGGAATGGACAGATATATAACCGTGGTAAAGCGGGTTCCAACGATGTCTAGGGATAACAGCGCATCATCCATGAATCTCCAAAATCGTTTTTCATTATTGCAAGACGATAACGAGAAGACCGCTTCATCATCTCAGAAGTCTTTTAAGCCACCACCAATATATGTGAGGGAAAAAAATTCTAACGCGCTTCTAAAAAAACTACTGTCGACCATTGGTGAAAATACTTTTCACGTAATTCCAATTAAAAGAGGTAATATTGATGAAACTAAAATCCAAATATACGATGAAAACAATTTTCGAAAAATTGTAAATGATTTTGAAAAAAATAAAACAAACTTTTACACATACCAACTTAAGAGTGCTAAAGACCTACAGATAGTACTAAAGGACATAGATTCATATGTTGAGCCCGAATAAGTAAAATGTGCACTTCTAGACCAAGGATTTAAGGTAAAAAACGTTACTAATATAATTAACAGAGAAAAGGTCGCCCAACCCCTATTTCGCATTGAACTGGAGCCGAATGACATACAATTGAAATAAAATGAAACCCATCCAATTTATAGCGTAAAGTTTCTGTTACACCGAAAAATCACAGTTGAAGAGCCACGTAAGCGTTCAGGTCCTGTACAGTGCCATAATTGCCAAGAATATGGCCATACAAAAACTTACTGCAATTTACCTACAGTTTGTGTTATCTGCGGTGAATTGCATGGTACTGCTAGCTGCACTAAGCTAAAAGAACAAGAAGAAAAAAAATGTAGTAACTAACTATAGAGGATGCCCTGTCTATTCTTTTGTTAAACAGACTATGAGTCAAAAACCTAAGTTAGCTCCAGCCAAACCATTAAACGCGTACTCCGCCTCTTTTGCTCAAGTAAGCCAACCAGTTACTTCACGTGTATCGTATGCCGATGCTGCTAAAGCTAGTTCTAGTCCCTCACAAAATGTTTCACTGCAAAATAATTCAGCGAATGCAAGCTCAGGCTTTAAATTTAGTCGCCTTGAAGCTACTATTGAGAATCTGGTACTAACTATAAACAACTTTACAACAAATATGACTAGCATGAGGCAAGAAATGCTGCGAATGCAGAATACACTGCTTCAAGCATTAGTTAACAAACCATGAACATGTTAAAAATATGTTTCTGGAACGCAAACGGCATTCGCCAGCATAAAAATGAACTTGAGCACTTCCTCATGGAAAAAAATATTGATATAATGTTGGTCTCTGAGACACATTTGACTTCAAGGAGCTTATTTAAAATAAATCGTTACACTCTATATGATTCAAAGGACCCGAGGGGGAGAGCATGCGGTGGGTCAGCAATTCTAATTAATTCAAGACTCAAACACTATGTCCTTGATAACATTTGTGAAGAACATCTACAAGCAACAAATATTTGTGTCGAAATCTTTGTTACAAATTTCGTGATATCATCAATTTACTCCCCTCCCAGATTCGCAATTACTGAGGATCAATTCGAGGAATTCTACAAATCTCTTGGCCCTTGTTTTGTAGCAGCTGGGGACTACAATGCAAAACATTCTGGTTAAATTTGCTTCTTCCGAAGAAAAATCAATTCCCGTTTCGTTTTCATTTTCATTAGACTGCGCCGTGTCGTCGCTCATCTCCCTACTGTTACTATGCATATATTATGTAGTGTGCAACACGTGATAATAATTTTCGTGGCTTTATCAGGATTGTAATGTAAGCCCCTAGAATCAATTATACATCTTTTTTTTTTTTTTTTTTTCAATACATATATTTATTTATTTATTGTATCTTCAAATATGAACTAACAATAAGTGATCAAATCTTAAAGCTAAAATATAATTCTTTAACCCGACCAGTGTCGGCCAAAACTTAGTGATAGTTTAAATAATACAAAGTAGTGATAATCAAAAAGGAAAATTAAATGTATTTTCAAGCATTCCCATCTAGAATGTTGAGTAAAATAGCCTTTGTGTCCCTCTTTTTTAGGCGGATGTGTCCAGTAAAGTTCAAAATATTACGAACAAGCGGATTAGGATGTGACTCGAGTTTTCTTAAGTATTTGCCTGCGTATTTTGCAATTTCTTCAGTCACTAGTGGCATATTTAAATCACGATGTATATTTGAATTCTTAATGTACCATGGAGCAGATGTTATTAACCTTAAAATTTTATTCTGTCTTCGTTGAATTCTCTCTACATTGCAAGCTGAAGCAGTGCCCCATAACTGGATACCGTAACACCATATTGGCTTTAAAAGCGACTTGTATATTAAAAGTTTGCAGTCCAGACTAAGTGTTGAATTTCTGCCAATCATCCAATGAATTTGAGATAACTTAAGTTTCATCTGAGTTAGCTTAAAGTCAATATGATGTTTCCATGTAAGCCTTCGATCAAAGTGTATACCAAGGTATTTCACTTGGGAATGTTGAGGAATATTTTGATTGTTGATTCGAAAGGGGGAACAAGTATCTCTTCTTAGGGTAAACGTTGTATGGACACATTTTTGTTCATTGACTTTAATTCTCCATAAGTTGAACCAGATTTCCAACTGTGTTATATGTTCTTAGGCAGAACAATACATTTTTTCTTTAAAAGTTCTTCTTATAAATTGCAGCAATCTATGAGTTTGTTCAATGGTGCTATGCTGAATTCTAAAACCAAATTGATGGTCTGGGATGCACCCACTATCAGTTAAAATTGGGGACAATTTTGTCATGAGCAGCTTTTCGAAGAGTTTTGACATTGTTGATAGCAGACTTATTGGCCTGTATGACTCAGCCCTGCTTTGGCATCATTTTAACTTTGGCAAGCTTCCAGCTGTGGGGATAATACTCTAGTCGTAAAATTGCATTAAAAATGAATAACATGATTCTAAATGCAATACGAGGCAATTTTATTAGCATTTGGTTACTAATTCCATCAATACCAGGTGCTTTCTACGAGTTGAGTTCAGCAATTAGATTTTGTACGTCACACATTTTAAATTTTATGGGTCGAGGGGGTAGCGCAACTACACTCGGGAAATCAACAACACCAGTACATGTGTTTGGGGTAAATACGGATCTTAAATGCTTTGCAAACAAGTTACCTTTTTCAATATCACTCCTGGCCCAAACTAAAGTGGAAGTGCGCAGAGGTGGTTTAAACTCAACGGGTGTTTTAATTCTTTTCGCAGCGCGCCACAAAGAGTAATTGGATGCTGGTCTGACATCGAGATTTTCCAGATAGTTTTTAAGATATGCAGTTTTTTCATATGCAAGCAGCTCTTGGAGTCTTTAAGTGCACTCTTTTAATCTAATTTTATTTTGGGGTGATCTGTGCTGTTGCCATTCTCTTCTAGCTCTTCTTTTTCACATACGAGATGTTCAATACCTGTAGAATATATTCTATTAAGCCCAGTCTGCGGATGGGAGGAAGTGGCATGATCATCTGCCTGCTTAATATTTTCGTTAAGATTAGCAATATTAGATTCAATATCGTCATGAGTTCTTAGCTTAATGTTTTCAGTGCAATGACTACTAAGATATTTTTTGAATCGCAGCCAATTAACACGACTGACCATTTCCACATATGGGTGAGGTAGAGCACTTCTCAGTGGGCTACAGATTGTAACGATCGTGGGAGAGTGATCGGACGATAGATCTAGGGAAGCTTCAACATGAATTAATTCCCTAAAAATATTTTTCATGACGCCAAAATCTATAACATTCGGAATTTTATGTATGTCCGTAGGCCAGTAAGTGGGCTCCCCACTCGAAATGACGTCCCAGCCCATTTTTGAGATTGTGTTGAACAACGCTTGTCCTCTAGGTGTGATAAGACGCGAACCCCAGAAAGTATGTTTTGCATTATAGTCTCCAGCTGCTACGATGCACGTATGAATTTATAATTTGAGTTTTATTATATAAAAAGGCAAAAATATTCGTCTTGACACAGATATATGCCAAATGGACTCAGGTACATACATACATACAAGTAGTGTGTTTATGGGGTTTCAGTTTTCAACTGTATATCATTCGGCTCCAAGTCAACTAGAAATGAAGGCTGGGGGATCTTCTCCCTAGTGATTATATTGGTAAAATTTTTTACTTTAAATCCTTGTATGATGAGTGCAGCTTTTACTTCTTCGGATTAACATAAGAGTCAATGCCCTTCAATACGATCTGCATTAGAGTTGAGCGATATTGAGAAACCTGTTCCTTTTTCACAGAAAAATCACTAATCACAACTGTGACTGAATTTATCAAGGAACAGGTTTTGAAAATATAGTTCTTTCATACAAACTGTGATTGTTCTTGTATGCTTACTTTACAGTAAATAAAGTTACCACATTAATTTTTTTTATACCTTCATACCTTTGTCAAAAAAAATCGTCAAATCGACTTTTCTGGTAACTATGTACAGCTCTCACTTTCAATTTTATTGTCTCTCTGCCTCTTATACGACAAATCTCAATATTTGGACGGGGTTAATTGCTGATTGTTTGTTGTTGTCACTCTTCTTATTAGTATTTATCAAGACACCAATACTAATAAATACTTTTAAAGCAGAAGAGCTTAAATGTGTTAAAACGTGATCACAATCACTGTTTAATTTAACTGCTGCTCTTCTTATTAGATTTTCTGAAGAATGGTCCAAAATTATATTTTGCCCTACATTGAGATCGAAGCAAATATATATTAAAATTGCGCATATTGTTATAAAATAATCTAAATGTATTTTTTTTGCTTTTCTTTTATTTAATTTTCTTAACTTAGTTAAAAAAAACTTCAACAATACAAATATATTTTTTTACACATAAAATACTACATTTCTATTTATTCTATGTATATCTTAAAAAAAAGATATTGACAAACGGTTTTCAATACTAAAAATTTAATTGCAATTTTTTTACTGGTTTTAATTACTTTAAAATTACTCTTAATTTTAAAGCTCATTTTAAGCGCAAATAATTAAGTTACGTAAAATCCCATAAAATTTTTGAAATCAGTGAATCAGATATTATAGTCGTGCGTAGGGATGAAACGATACGAGTAAATACAAGTAAATACTCGATACTTTTTCTTAGAAACCTAGTACTTTTGGTATCGATACTCTATTACCGAGTACTAAGTAGGTATCGGTAAAAGTACTCGTATCGGTAAAATATACTCATTCCTTATTGGCTATAAAAAAGTTGATGACGCCAGTTTAACACAATTTTATTTGCTCGTGTTAAATTTTAATTTATATCTGGAATATATATTAGAATAAGTTCGCGAAAATGGAACAACCCAAATCAAATATTTTATAAAAAAAGACGATAAAATTGCGAGTTGAAAAATTGTTTTAAATTAAAGGCGTGCGTTATTGCGGGAACAAAAAAATTTCCACAAACATTTAAAATGTTAGCTCGGCTATATTTTCTGCTCCACTCCATCCCAAACGTGGCGATTTTTCTTCTTTTTTTGGCGCTTAAGTTTTTGATTTGGCGACATGTTGATTTTGCTGACTATAAATTAATTTATTGGTGATTTTTATGGCTATGTTTTAATAAAATTGAACTTAAAAATTTTTGTAATTCATGAAAATTAGTTTGTTGAAGGAGTATTTTCATAAATAAATTCTACCAAAACTCGTCTGTAAGAAATTTAAACAATTAGTTTTTTCTTATATTAATCGCTACCGAAATTGGAAGATTTTGTCGACTAGTCGTTAATAATCCTTTACGAATTAGCAGCATTTGGTTTGGTGGATAATTAATTTTGTTTTCACTACTTTAAGTCATGTGAAAAGCTTGACCGATACAAGTAAGTATCGATGCTTTTTTCGATACTGAGTATGTATCGATACTTCTGAACCGATGCCGTATCAAGTAAAACTATCGATACCTTAGTGGTATCGTTCCATCCCTAGTCCTGCGAAATTTCATGACAATCGGACTTGTATTTTGGTAAATCAATTGTATACACAACAATCAAATCAATTGTATACACAACAATCGTTTCTCATATTCCGTTCATTGTACATTTAAGTTAAATAGCTGATGTTAATAAGAATCTCTACCCAAGTAGATAGACTAGGGTGCTGATGAAGTGCGTGGCTGCACAGAAAAGTATCGGTATTTCCCCCAGCTTAAAGTCTAAGTTTAATTTTTCTTCTCTTCTTTAGATACTCACATTAATTAATCAAAATATTTCATTCAATAAGAATTGAAATTACTGAACTTAAGCCTGACTTAAAATTATTTCTGATTAAAAATCACTAAAAGTTCAATTAAAAAATTTACAAATGTTTCACTTAAATAATCATGGGCACGTGAAAAAATATGTTCACTTGGCAATCACTGTTTACTTGGCCATCACAGTTTCAGAATGCTGGAAATCTAAGTAAAAACTGTAGAATGCAACAACAAGTAACATTAAGCCACTACAATTATACTTACATGCATGTACCGATGGTACATCGAATAAGTAAAAATAATTAATGTGATGATCGTAAAAAGATAAGTAAGAATAGTTAAACATACTGAGGTAGAGTAAAATAATTTCGTGCTAACCTAAATAGAAAAATGAAAAATTGGAAAAAACAGAAAATTAATAGTGATACTTATAAATGTGTTTACCAAAGGTAAATCAATTGTATACACACCAATCGTTTCCCATATTCCGTTCATTGTACATTTAAGTTAAATAGCTGATGTTAATAAGAATCTCTATCCAAGTAGATAGACTAGGGTGCTGATGAAGTGCGTGGCTGCACAGAAAAGTATCGGTATTTCCCCCAGCTTAAAGTCTAAGTTTAATTTTCCTTCTCTTCTTTAGAAACTCACATTAATTAATAAAAATATTTCATTCAATAAGAATTGAAATTACTGAACTTGAGCCTAACTATGAATTATTTCTGATTAAAATGTTTTTTTTTAATATTTTTATTTGTAAAAAAATATATTTGTATTGTTGAACATTTAACACTAACATTAAGTTAACAAAATTATATATAACAAAAATTTAAAATTTTAAAAACCCCGAATATATCTAGAGAAGATGAGATATCTTCTAAACGGCTGGACCGATTTTCTTCAAGCATAGCTAAGAACCCTCTCGATGAAGTCATCTTTAAAACAGAAATCAAAATCGGTTCAGTCGTTTGGCCTGTACGTGCACAGACACACAGATACACACTACAAACTTATAACACCCCTTTTTTATATGTTATTTATTTATTTATTTAAAGTTATCCATTTCCATTATCTAAATCGTTTTATTTGGCCTATAAATGCAACCCACTAACATTTTTCTACCATCAGAATTGAGTTCAATGAATATAAACTCCACTATAATATGAAATATGGTTTCGGAAATGCAAACAACGTCGATGTTCAAATTTTCAAAAACAAGTCTGAATTCACCAATTTTGATGTTGAGATTTTGAACATTTATGTGTGCAAAAGAGAGCCCTCTTTTTTGTTTAGCCAATATGCTAACCATATTCATCGTAGTATCTTTGGATTTTTCACTAGCCGTGGTGCAATTAACCGTAGCCATAAACGTACTTTAAGTAAAAAAAGCCACTAACAGCAACGCAAAAACACATATTTATCATCAAATATAAAATTAAACATTTACTTAAAAAACAAAAACTTTTAAAATAGCAAAGTGCAGAAAAAGATAAGGAATGCATGCGAAATTTATTAAATAACAATAAAATTAAATTAAAAGCGAATAAAAAAATTGAGAATTTGGGGGTTAAAAAGAAAACCAAATAAAAATATTTTGATTATTTTATAACAATATGCGCAATTTTAATATACTTATATTTTCATTTGTTTCCTCTAAATATAGGACAAACGCGATATCTCGAACAATCGGAAAAAGTCGGATGAAGTGAAACAAGATAAGAATAAGATAAGATAAAAGATAACAAATCAGACAAAATTAAAATGTTGAAATGAAACTGGACATATTTGAAAATTTTTTTCTTGACAGTTAAAAACAAAAAATTTTTCATGTTTTTTCATAATTTTTTTTTATCAAATTAACATATTTTTTTATAATTAATTTTAATTTTTTTGTCAACCATTTTAAAAAATTATTTTTCTTTATTATGTTTTTAAAAGTTTAAAAAAATACTTGAATAGTGCAAATAATGTACTAATAGCATTAATTTCTAATTAAAACTAATTTTATAGCAAAATACACAAAACGAAAAGTATTCGACTCAGCCGGCTCTTAAATTGTAAAAAACCCGACTATTCGACATTCGAAATATAAAAATTTTGAAAAAAACGACAATCGCATTATGAAAAAACCGTGTTTTGACACCGCTTGAAAACCCCTTCTGACAAAGATAGTTTTATGTAGTATAATTAAATAAAAAAGCTGAGCTCATTTGATTTTATATATTATTTTAATACAAGAAAAACTTTTAATTAATACGCAATGTTTTATGAACTTAAGACTTCATCTACTCAACGTGCTTTCACAGAATACACAGAAGTGAAGAAAGTGACTGGTAAAAAAAGCTCCAATCATCGTTTTCTTAAACTCGTGGAAAAAAGAGAAAAGTATAGTGTATTTGGTACTGTAGTACTACTTACTAATTAACAAAGCTCATAAAAATTTATTGCACTAGAAATATCAAAACAGAAACGACGACAAAAGTTGTGGGAAAACGTGACAAAAACAAAAATACCCTTATCTTCCGTCTCTTGACACTTCTGTATGTTTTGTGGTGCTCTTTTGAGTTATTTGATTACTATACAAAACAATCCTACCACAGTAAATTTTTTTATTAGTTTTACTAACAGCACTTAAAAAAAGAGAGTGAGTTAAATACAGTCAGTTGTTAGAGAGATAACACTGCAGTGCAGTGAATACTGATGTTAAAAAACAAAAAGTGAGTGGAGAGCGAAAGTGAATCAACTGATACAGTTCTCTGTTGTACACTTCATAGTGCATTCATACTTCATTTCACAAACTCAAAATTTCATAAAATATTAAGTGATAATAAAACTTTTTAAAATTGTATCCCTTGTGAAAGATTTTTTTACGCATGTTTTTTTATTTATTGTATCTTCATATATGAACTAACAATAAGTATTCAAATCTTAAATCTAAAATATAATTAATAGGCCCGACCAATGTCAGACATAACTAAGTGATAGATGTAAGTAATACATAAGTAGTGATAAGCAAAAAAAAATATTTTCAAGCAGCTTCATCCGGAGTATTAGAGCCCTTGTATCTCTCTTTTTTAAGCGGATGTGCCCAGTAAAGTTCAAAATGTTACGAGCAAGCGGATTAGGATGTGACTTGAGTTTTGTTAGATATTTGCCTGCGTATTTTGCAATTTCTTTAGTCACTAGTGGCATATTTAAATCAGTAGTTTCAGTTGAGTTAACTTATAGTCAATGTGATGTTTCCATGTAAGCCGTCGATCGAGGTGTATACCAAGATATTTCACATGTGAATGTTAAGGAACAACTTGATTATTAATCCGAATGGGGGAACAAGTATCTCTTCGTAAGGTAAATGTTACTTGAACACACTTTTGATCATTTACCTTAATTCTTAATTTTCATGCACAAGGCAGGCTGCATCGGCAAACGTAGATGTATATTTATTGCTGCTCAAAGGCATATCACAAGTATAGATCAAATACAAAACTGGCCCCAGTATGCTCCCCTGTGGCACACCGGATGATATAGATTCGGGCTCACTCATGAATTCTCCTTTCACAACCGTGAAATTTCGGGTAGCAATGTAACTTTCTAATAAATTCACTAAATTTATTGGTAGATATGATTTTAATTTTAAAATTAGGCCTTTATTCCACACTTTATCAAATGCCTGAGCAACGACAATAAACAGGGCAGAACAAGACTTCTTTTTCTCACATGTTATTTTTATAAATTGAACCAATCTCTGAGTTTATTCAATGGTGCTATGCTGACTTCTAAAACAAAATTGATGGTCTGGGATGCACTATCACTATCAGTTAAAATTGGGGACAATTTTGTCATGAGCAGCTTTTCGAAGAGTTTTGACATAGTTGACAGCAAACTTATTGGCCTACATGACTCAGCCTTTGCCCGGCTTTGGACTCATTTTAATTTTTGCAAGCTTCCAGAGTTGTGGATAATACTCCAGTCGTAATATGGCATTAGAAATAAACAGCAAGATTCTTATTGCAATATGCGGCAAGTTCATCAGCATCTTGTTACTAATTCCATCAATACCTGGAGCTTTCTTTGGCTTGAGTTCAGCAATTACTTTATGTACATCACGCATCTTAAACTTTAAGGCTCGAGGGGGTAGAGCAACTACACTCGGCAAATCAGCAACACCAATACATGTATTTGGGATAAATACTGATTTTAAATGCTCAGCAAATATGTTACCTTTTTCAGTATCGCTTCTTGCCCAACCTCCGGTAGATGTGCGCAGAGGTGGGTTAAACTCAACGGGTGTTTTAAGCTTTTTTAGCAGCGCGCCACAAAGAGTAATTAGATGCTGGTGTGACATCAAGACCTTCCAAATAATTTTTAAAAGTCGTTTAGTGCACTCTTTAAATCTGATTTTGTGTTGAGGTGATCTGTGCTATTGCTATTCCCTTCTAGCTCTTCTTTTTTTCACGTATGCGGGTGGGAGGCAGTGGTATGTTTAGAAGCTTGTTTAATATTCTCGTTAAGATTGGCAATGTCAGATTCAATATCATTGGGTGTTCTAGGCGTAATATTTTCCGTGCAATGACTACTAAGATATTTTTTTAATCCCAGCCAATTAACACGATTTATCATCTTGACATATGGGTGTGGGAAAGCGCTTCTCAGTGGGCTACAGATTGTAAAGATTGTGTGAGAGTGATCGGACGAGATATCTAGGGAAGCTTCAACGTGAATTAATTCCCTAGAAATACTTTTTATGGCGACGAAATCTATAACATCCGGAATTTTTCGTACGTCACTAGGCTGCCCACTCGAAATAACATCCAAGCCCATTTTTGAAATTTTGTTGAAGAACGCCCTACCTCTAGGCGTAATAAGACGCGAACCCCAGAACGCATGCTTAGCATTCTAGACGGCAGCTGCTACGAAACAAAGTCCAAGATATTTGTAGAATTTCTCGTATTGGTCCACAGTGATTGAAAATCTAGGAGGGGAGTAAACTGAAGATATCACGAAATTTGTACGAAAATTTTCAATGCAGATATTTGTTGCTTGTAGATGTTCTTCACAAATGTTGTCAGGAATATCGTGCTTGAGTCTTGACTTTATTAGAATGGGTCCTTTATAAAGTGTAGCCATTCATTTTAAAGAGGCTTCTAGAAGTCAAATGAGTCTCAGAAACCAACATTATATCAATATTTTTTTCCGTAAGGAAGTGCTCAAGTTCATTTTTATGTTGGCGAATGCCGTTTGCGTTCCAGAAACATATTTTTAACGTGTTCATGGCTTGTTAACTAATGCTTGAAGCAGTGTATTCTGCATTTGCAGCATTTCTTGCATCAGGCTAATCATATTTGTTGTAAAGTTGTTTATAGTTGGCACCAGATTCTCAGTAGTAGCTTCAAGGCGACTAAAGTTAAGGATTGAGTTGCCATTCGTTGAATTATTTGGCGGTGAAACATTTTGTGTGGGTATAGAACTAGCCTTAGCAGCATCGGCATACTATACACGTGAAGTAACTGGTTGGCTCACTTGAGCAAAAGTGGCTGAGTACGCGTTTAATGCTTCAGCTGGAGCTAATTTAGGTTTTGGCACCATAGCCTGTTTGACGAAAGAGTACACAGGACATCCTCTGTAGTTAGCGGTGTGATTACCTCCACAATTACTACATTTTTTCCCACTTGATCTTTTGGTTTAGTACAACTAGCAGTACCGTGCAATTCACCGCAGATAACACAAATTGTAGGTAAATTGCAGTAAGCTTTTGTAAGGCCATATTCTTGGCAATTATGACACTGCACGGGACCTGTACGCTTTTGTGGCTCTTCAACTGTGATTTTTTTGTATAAAACGTATTTTAGGCTATAAATAGGATGAGTCTCGTTTTTTTTCAACTGTATATCATTCGGCTCCAGTTCAACACGAAATAGGGGTTGGGGTACCTTTTCTCTGTTCATTATGTTAGATACATTCTTTAGCTTAAATCCCTGGAGGACAAGTGCATCTTTTATTTCTTCAGGGACAACACAAGAATCTGTGCCCTTCAATACGATCTGCAGATCTTTAGCGCACTTAAGCTGGTATGTGTAGAAGCTTCTTTTATTTGTTTCAAATTCAGAAACCTTTTTGCGGAAATCCTTTTCATCATAAATTTGAATTTTCGTTTCATCGATGTTGCCACGTTTTATTGGGACAATGTGGAAGTTATTTTCACCAATGACCGAAATTAATTTTGTAATAAGGGCATTTGAATTTTTCTCTCTCAAGTAGATTGGTGGCGGCTTGGATGTTTTCTTCGAGGATACATCGGGTTTGTCGTTCTCATCTTGCAAAATTTTAAAACGGTTTTGGCGATTACTTAAGGATGCGCTGTTATACCTAGACATCGTTGGAGCGGATGAAATTTTTGAAGAATTCGGGCTTCGCCCATGCTTCACCACGGTTATGTATCTGTCCATACCGACTTGCACCTTGGGTTTTGAGCTACTGTTATCTGTAGTGATAACTTTGTTAAGTGATGAATACGAGCCTGAAGGGGATGATATTACTGACTTATATGAAGAAGTACTAGGCAATTGTAATGTTAATGAATCACTACTATGTAGCAATGGACAAAGCGAAGTTGATCGCTGACGAAAAATTGGCTTTGCTGTTAAAAAAAAACACTTTCATTAGATTTATTATTTCTATTTTTTTCATTAAGAGCTTCAGAACTCACAGTAAAATAGGCATTTCTGCCGTTAGAACTCACTTCATAATTTTTTGTATTTGAGGCACTCATATAGAGTATTCCTCAAGGGCACTTTTTGTGTTTTTTTGTTTACGGTTTTTTTGTTTTTGTAATTTATGATTGTTTGTCTGTTTTTGAGGTACTCGTACAGAGTATTCCTCAATGTTACTGTTTATGTTTTTTTGTTTACGGTTTTTTTTTGTATTTATTTTTTCCATTATTTAAAAAATATTATCAAGGCAATAAAGCTTATTTATTAAAGTCAGTACGTACCTATTACGAATAATATGAACTACGAATATTTTTTGTATAATTTTTTGTTTGTTTTGTATGTAAGAAAAAATTCCGTTAATTGACTGTTCGCTATGAAGGTACCACGAGAACTTATTGTGAAAAATATCATTTTTATTATATTACTAGTTTCTCTTATTTTTTAGCCTTAAATTAATAAACAATAAAACTAAGAAACGTATCTCATGCGAAATAACACGCTCAAATAATCTACATGTCGCTCATTTACTTCAATAGTGGCACAACTCAAAAAAAACAGTTTTGCAGAAAACGCGTTTTAAGTTTTCAATTTGCATACAACTCAATGGAGAAATGAAAATAAAATCTTCTCTCAGGAGCTGATGGTAAAAACTATTTGTATGAAATTTTTACACAAGATAAAATACGAAATGCCGCATCTTTCTGCATTATTAACTCAAAAAACCCATTTTTTGAGTTATGCCACTATTGAAGTAAATGAGCGATATGTTGATTTTTTACACATACACATATTTTTACACTTGTGTGCTTATTTTACAATTATCATTCTGTATGCCCTAGTGAAATATTCTTTGACAATACAATAACTAATGCCATTGCTTGGCAGGTAAACAAATGCTGTTGCATACTTTTGCTAAAAGAGAGTACCAGTTTTGGTGTTCTTATTATATCAAGAGCACTAAAAAGAAAGATTTCAATACTACACACCATGAAGATATAGCAAAGAAACATATTTTGCTCACCTCTAGTACATACATATGTATATCCATATGTATGTATGTACCCTACAAACAAAATGTTTCTACTTTTCTGAAGTCAGACTTGTCGTACCGAATACGTTAAGAAATTTCGGTAGTTTGTCTGAACTCAGATTTTTTGTATCGAATTCGTCAAGAAATTTCTGTAATTTCTCTGAACATTTTTTTTAAACATTAAAACTTTGATTTTTGAGTACATACATATGTATGTACATAAGTAAAAGTCTGTGAACATTTTATTTTTAAATATGTATGGATGTATATACTTATGTACATGTTGAAAAAAGGATTGTAACAAATAATAAAAAATGTTGCACATGAAATTATTTCAACAATAGCAGCGACATAACGGTAAAGCAAAAAGAAATCGTACCTACATACATGTTGTTACGAATTCGTACCGACATATCGCATCGATTTTGCTCCGACATATCGTTACGAAATCGTGTCAACCATTTCATACAAAAATTTTTACGATTTCGGTAATATTCAGGTTTCGAAATCGGAAGATTTTGCCGACCAGTCGTTACGAATTCTTTACGAATTGGGAGCATTTTGTTTCGATACGAAAAGTCTGAGTTCAGACAAACTACCGAAATTTCTAATCGAATTCCGTAGAAGTCTGACTTCAGAAAAAGTAGAAACATTTTGTTTGCATGATATGTACATAATATACATGCATATGTGTGTATGTATGTGGCAATAAACAGAAAGAGCTTAAGTCATACTTTACAGTTTTGCAGTTGAGCACTTTTAAGCTTACAAGTCGATTTTCAGAAATATCTAGGCGCACGGTAATGCGCCAGGCCAAGTTCCGGCCAATGCACGCAGTGTGTATATTTACAGGAAGCCATTCGAGCTGTTTTTACCGCCTCATAACTTTGTTCCCCGCAATCGTAAAATTATAAAATTTAACTCATAATTAGAATAAATTCATGTAACCTCATGTGTTTGAAAGTTTGAAAGTCTCTTACAATGAAAGGTTCCGGAGATATGGAGGTGCAAAAAGTGCATATTTTACGACATACTCACTGACCACTGACACACTCAGCAAATTGATGAAGCACTTCTGCTATAGCTAGAAAGCTGAAATTTGTTACACGAGTAGATCTAGGTGAGCAACGAACTAGAAAAATCTGAAAACACGAAAATTTTAACCAGGGGGCGAGATTACGCCCATAAAAATTAAAATTTGCGCTAGTGAGCAGAAATTTGGTACACAAGTAGAACTAAGTGAGTACTCACCAAAAAAATCTGAAAACCAGAAAATTTTAACCAAAGGTGCGGGGCTACGCCCATATCCATTTTCAACGAAACTCGACAGGCTATATGGCTGTAGCAGGTATTTTTATTAAAAAAGTAGGCGGATGTCACGTCCATAAGAAAAAAATATATATAAAATAAACGCTAGTAAGCTGAAATTTGATAAACATGTAGGTCTAGCTTAGCAACTAACTAGAAAAATCTTAAAACCCAGAGATTTTGACCGGGGGCGGGCTATTCCAATAAAGCACACAATTAAAAGAGCAAATTTAAAATGTTTATCTCAAGCGATATTACTGAAATTTGGCACAAATGTTGGAACAAAGCAAAGTTATAAAATTTCGTTGAAAAAATTTGATGTTAACAAGCCCATACAATTTAAACATCCTATTTCATGTAATTCGGATAAGCATATTTAAATATACTATTTACATATTTAAATATAAACATCCGCTTCCAACGAAACTTGACACGTATGATATGCCCTGGAAAGAAAAAATTATTTCAAAACAGTGGGCGGGGATACGCCCATAGAAATTAAATAATTAAATTTGCGCTTGAAAGCTGAAATTTGATACGCAAGTAGGTCAAGATGAGAAACCAAATAGAAAAATCTAAAAACCCAAATATTTTAACCAGGAGTGGCAGGGGTGACGATAATTTTGTACTGAAGCTTTAACTAAAAGCTTTCTTTGCTAAAAATCGTCAAATTGTAAAAATAAATTCGTCAAAATCGTCACATTTTCAAAAAAATTCGTCAAAAAATCGTCACACAAGAATTACCCGTTTTATTAAGCAACTGATCATCATATTAGAAGTAAAAGCATATATTATGTAGCAAGATAATAATTCATCGACTTTATAGTCAAAGATAAAAACTATAAGGCGAAATGAAAGCATAAAATTCAGAATATATAGTAGCGTGTAACAATTTCTAAATAAAACTAATTTCAAAATAAAACTATACATAAATTTTAGAATTGTGTTTTTTATAAAATTTGCCTTAATGTCAATGTTATAGCACTCCAAAGATTTACACTTCAAATAATCTTTTGAAAACATAATGCTTTCAAGGGTTTCTATTTCCAGAAAATTTCAGATCTTGGTTTTAGTAAAATGAATATTACTAAATATTCTTTCAACAGTAGCCGGTAAAGTAAATAAAATAAATGAGAAGCTCAACAACAAATAACAAAGTTGAAACAAGAACTCAATAATCAACATGTTTTTTATTTTCTTACTTTACCATTACTACAATGGCTGACTTTTTTTCAGCATCAAATTTACATTTATTTTCTTTTTACATACTCTTTATATCTACAATTTGATGCTGAAAAAAAGTCAGCCATTGTAGTAATGGTAAAGTAAGAAAATAAAAAACATGTTGATTATTGAGTTCTTGTTTCAACTTTGTTATTTGTTGTTGAGCTTCTCATTTATTTAAATGAAAGTTTATAACATAATGACTCTAGTTGTTCTAAGAAACTTTGGGTAAAGGTTCCCTGATGATCTGCATTAGCAACAGTGAAATGCGCATAGGATCCAGCTAAACCCCTCAATAATCAATTTCAATGTATTTTATTAAAAAAATATTTTACTGAATAAGTAAAATATAATTTTGGGATTATTAGTGCGTTTACAAATTTTAAACTTAAATTGTAAAAATTTCCATAAAAACACTAAGAAATAATTTTTATTCAGGCTTAAGAATGAAATATTTTTATTAATTAATGTGAGTTTCTAAAGAAGAGAAGAAAAATTAAACTTAGACTTTAAGCTGAGGGAAATACCGATACTTTTCTGTGCAGCCACGCACTTCATCAGCACCCTAGTCTATCTACTTGGGTAGAGATTATTATTAACATCAGCTATTTAACTTAAATTTACAATGAAACGCAATATGAGAAACGATTGCTGTGTATACAATTGATTTACCTTTGGTAAACACATTTATAAGAATCACTATTAATTTTCTGTTTTTCCATTTTTTCTATTTAGGTTAGCACGAAATTATATTACTCTACCTAAGTATGTTTTAACTATTCTTACTTATCTTTTACGATCATCACCTTAATTATGTTTACTTATTCGATGTACCATCGGTACATGCATGTAAGTATTATTGTAGTGGTCTTATGTTACTTTGTTGTTGCATTCTACAGTTTTTTTTGGATATTCCATTATCTAGAAATTATATATGTATGTATGTAACACCCTTGCGATTACAAGTTTATATAATGCATACAATATTGCAGTGATAGGTATTGTACCAAACACGAACTTTAGACTTGTGCCATTTAGTTCATTTAAGTGACCGGTCAGTATAGTTCATTATTTATAAATGAACTAGTTCGTTCATTTAGTTCAATCGCTCTTTTTAGTTGAATGAACTAGTTAGGTCTTTTAGTTCAATTATTGTACCTCTACAATTCTACATACATACATATGTATGTATGTTGTGGTCCTTATAATAATATTAAAAGCACGGATTCTGTGATTAAAAAAGTTTACGAAAACTAAACCTAATTAATTAATAAATTTGCTTTATAAAGGGTTTATAATATAAACTTTATATGCAAAACAAATTTAGTGTGAATTTTTTTTAGAAATCTCATAAATCCAAAATATTTTGGGTGTGTTTGTGTGTTTTCTTGTTTATTATTGCATTTGGGGTAGTTGTAGCCAGCAAGAACTAAATACACATACATATGTACATACATACATATGGATGAGTATAGAAGCAAAGCACACAAACAATAAAAAGGGAAAGCAAAACGTTGAAAACATAGTTCATTTTTTGTTAGTTTATTTTGTGTCTTAGTTCTTAGTTCACAAATTGAACTATTGAGCGTAAAACAATTGAACTAGTTCACTTAGTTCAAAGTACTGAATCGTTCATTTGAACTAGTTCGTGCATGAACTACACAAGACTAACGAACTTGGTCAAACTTTTTATCTCACTACTTTTGATGGCCGAAATTTTGGAAAGGAACTTGTCCTTTTTCCACTTTTAAATATGTAGGTATGTTTTTGTGAGGATTTTACTTTTACACTTAAATAGACAAATTCGGTATACATATGTACACACTATGAGCGTCAAAAGTGAGTAAACACCTGTGTATTTTGTTGTTTTCTTTATATGAATGGAATAACACATTGTAATAATTCATTTTCTTTGTAAAAATAAAATTATTTATTCTTTATTTATAATGTTAAAACATCAAAAATGGTTTAAATTAACTCAAAAATTCTTTTTTTATAACTCATATCAAAAAAGTCAATAAATATTGCGTCAAAAGTTAGTATACGCCTGTATCTGTACTAAACATGAACGTTGAAATCCCATGTTGTTTAAAAATCGATATTTTGTTGGACCACCTTTAGCCCTTTTTACACAATTTATTCTATTTGGCATAGATTCTACCAACCTCGTGGTATATTCCGTAGGAATTTTAGACCATTCTTTTAGCGCTTCCTTCAGACTTTCTTTGCTATGGATGTTTCCTGTACGGATCTTGCGGTCCAAATAATCCCACAAATTCTCAATGGTATTGAGGTCTGGGGACTGGGTTGGTGAAAAAGATGACTTGGTGTTCGGTATATGAGCCATTCCTTCGCCAAACGGGATGTATGCTTGGGATCATTGTCTTGTTGAAAGATCCAATGTCCAGGCAAATCCAATTTGGTGACGTTTGGCGGAAATTTTTTTGATAAAATCTGTATATAGCCTTGAGCATTCATTTTCGTTTCAACGAAGTCAAGCTGCCTAACACCAGATGCCGTGAAGCATCCCCAAACCATAACCGACCTGCCACCATGCTTGACAGTACTTTGTATATTTTGTTCCGCAAACTCTTGGTTCTTCTTTCTCCAAGTTTTCCGATGTTTTTCGCCCCCAAAAAATTTCGAACTTACAGTAAAACCCGCATAAGTGCATTGTATAAAATTGAGAGTATTTTGAGGTACTTAAGCGGGTTGTGTACTTATAAGAACCCGCTTTAGTACCTCAGGTTGGGTACTTAAACATCCCCGTTTTAGTACCTTCTGTTGGGTAGTTAAACATTTAATAATTTTAAGAATATTGAAAATAACTTATTTAAACACAAACAAAAAATTTATTTAACAAAAAATATTTTGATTACATATTAATTAAAAACGTATTTCATATTGCTTTAAAAATTCATTTCAAAAATGTACATAATACATATATGTATGTAACACTTATGTATTTTATGAGATCACTTAAAATAAAGTGGATTGTAAAAATAGGTTTAAATGGCGAAAAAGTCAGTGATTTTCTTTTGACGCATGTTTTGAAAATTTTTTTTAAACAACTTTTCTTCTATTATTTCGAGTTCATCAAATTCAAGATTATTGCCTTCCATATATTTTTTCACTGTTTCTAGTGCTGTCAGCGCTTCTGCAAAAGAAGGTGGATTCACTTCAATAGTATTTTCCATAGTATCTTCAGATGGTGACACCTCGCCATCGTTGTCTTCCAAAATAGATGACACTATTTCTTCCTCCGTAAGTGGGCCAAAGCATTCAGTATCCTTATCGCAATTTACATATTCCTCAAACTCTTGAGCGTTTATGGGAATATCTATTAGTGTTTCGTCGTCGTCATCAGGAAAATAATTTTGAATCACAAATCCGGCCTAAAAAATTTATATTAAATTAGAATTTTTAAATTTTAAATATGTAGTAGTGAAAAACCACACCTTTTGAAAGCAGTTTTTGATGGATTCACCTTTGACAAGCCACCAGGCTCGTTTTGAAAAAGTCAACGCATCCAAAATCGAAATGGTTTTCAAAAAATCCTTGGTTGTTAACCCTTTTTCAATTGCAAGCAACTGTTTTCTAACCATTATTTGTCGAAAGTAAACTTTAAAGGTGTGTATGATACCTTGATCGAGAGTCTGCAATATCGATGTGGTATTCGGTGGAAGAAATTCAACTTGCACATTTTCGAGGTTCAAATCGGCCACCTTATGGCAAGGAGCATTATCGACAAAGAGTAAAACTTTTCTATTTTCCTTTTCCATTTCGCGATCAAATTCTTTTAAAATAGTTGACCACAGAGAGCCTACCATCCAAGCCTTATTTTGGAAGTAGTAAGGCAAAGGAATAGATTTTCCTCTAAAGCATTTGGGATTCTTCGATTTTCCGATAGCAAACAATTTTTTGTAACTCCCGTCAACATTGCACAAGAATAGATGAGTCAGCCGTGCTTTTTGACCTTTTCCTCCTGTTACTGTTGTACCCTTT
This sequence comes from Tachina fera, assembly GCA_905220375.1. Classification (NCBI taxonomy): domain Eukaryota; kingdom Metazoa; phylum Arthropoda; class Insecta; order Diptera; family Tachinidae; genus Tachina; species Tachina fera. Next base: position 43,519,656 of record LR999966.1, read on the forward strand.
CTTGCCAAAGTTCCATTCGGCAATGCCTTATAAAATAGCCCACTTTCGTCAGCATTGAAGATATCGCGAGGATCATAAGCTTTCATTAAATCCTGCAATTTTTGTTGGCGATACCTATTCGCCTCTTCGGTATCAGCATCAGCCGCTTCTCCTGCTATTTTTATGAACTTAATACTTTCCCGACGTTTCCATCGCCATAGCCAGCCATTTGTTGGCATAAAATCGGAATGCAATTTTGCTGCGAAGTCTCTGGCTTTTTGGAGGATTTGAGCATCGGTTAACACAGTATTAAGAGCTCTCATCTGGTCAAACCATTGAGCAAGAGCTTTTTCAATGTCATTGTGCGGACTCGTACGTAAACATTTACGTCGCAAACAAGTTGCGCTTGCGGCCTCCTCCACTTGTTGCCGGTTTCTCCAAATTCTATTTACAGTTGATATGTCGCACCGAAAATGCTGCGCAATTTCATTTTTCGATTTTGCTTTCTGATCAATCAAGTGAAGAATTTGTATTTTTTGCTTAATTGTCAAACTTGTAAGTTTTCGCCCTTTGCCAGGCATTTTTATGAATCTTTATTGTATATGTATGTATCTTGATTATGTACATACATACATATTTATTTTGACAGATATGTATGTGAGTTTTTCGATAAATTAGTAATGGTATACATAAATAAACAATCGATTATAAAGAGTTGCCGTTTTAAAAATGCAATTGTATTCAGAAAGGTACTTAACCGGGGGAAAACGTACGTAAAATTTTATTTAATGCACAACAAATTATGGTACTTAGGCGGTTTGAGTATTTAAGCGGGGAGGTACTTAAAAGGTTAAATTTGTTAGATTTTTCACAAAAAAGCCATAGTGTCTGCAGATGTTGGGTACTAAAACGGGTTAGGTGCTAAAGCGGGGAGGTACTAAAGCGGGTTTTACTGTACTCTCATCAGTGAAAAGAACTGTTTTGCAAAAAGTTGAAATCTTTTTTTCCGGTTTTCTCAGCGTAAGCCATAAGTTTCTTTTTATTTACTTTTGATATAAAAGGATTTCTTCTAGGACGGCGGCCATAAAATCCATATTTATGCAATATGCGAATTATGATACTCCCGACCCAATTTTTTCGGTCTCTTCACTGATGTCTTTGGCAATTTGTACCGCGCTAGAATGGGGATTTTTTTAACTGTGGCAGCAATCTTTCTCTCTTCTCTTTCATTCAACTTTCTTGTACGACCTGTGCGCTTAAAATTATCTATTTTTTTAAAGTTTTTCAATTTATCCAAAAATTTGTTTATAGAAGTGTGGTGTCTTCCTACAATTTTACCGATTTCTCGAAATGATTTGCCATTTTCTCTTAAATCAAGTATAATTTTGGGGTTTCTAATGAGATTTCAGTTCTCATCTTTTTAAAACTGAAAAGACACTTTCACGACAAATGCTAACAACAAATTAAATCGTGAAAACAATTGTTTTGTTATTTAGAAGAAAATGCAATGCAAAAATATGTAGCTGTAAAACTAACGGCTTTTACAAAATAACAAACTGAGAAAGCAAATGTATACTCACTTATGGAGCATAAATCATTTAGATTTTAGTGCAAAACTGTTGTAAAAAAATAGTTTTTGTACTTTTTGGAAATTTTTTTTTGGTTCAATGGCAATAAAAAACCTTTTAATTATGATTGGAAGAGACATTATAATAATGACATTATCATTGTAATAAGGAAATATATAAAATTGTCACTAATGTTGACTCACTTTTGAAACTCATAGTATGTATGTATGTATGTAAGTACATATGTATGTATGTAATTTCTTTTTTAGAAAAACATCATTCTAAACATTATTATTCCCTATGAGATTTTAAGTTGAAAAACCATACGTGGGCTGCAAGTAATTGGTCTATAACACCCTGAAAAATCACCCAAAATAATTGAGATATTGCCCTGGGGTGCTTTCGAATATGGAGATTACAGGGGTGGCATTAAATCAAAATGAGCTTATATCCCTCCACTTAAGCACTTTTTCCTTGTACATACATATGTACGTATGCATGAATGTCAGCATTTCAATAGTTGGTCTTATATTTTCAATCCAAATTTTTCGTGTTTTTTGTTTCAAGTACATACTTACATATACATATATGTACATACATACACGCATATGGCTTTATTAGTGATGTAACGAATGCCAATTTTTGATATTCGCGAATACGAATATTTGAAACGATATTCGCGAGTACGAATATTTTATGCAATATGAAATATTAAAAAATTGTTATGAAAAAGGACTTCACAATCTTGATGGCGTACTTTAAAGTTAATAAAAAGTACCAGAAATTTTAATGATCGTCATTAAATAATATTTCAAAATGACACAAAGCACAAATTTCTATAAAAAATTAATATGGTTTTTCATGAGAATGTTCAAAAGTCTCGCAAGCTGTGCAATTGTGCATTTTTGCATTCACGTAAATAAAATGTCAAAAATTTTTTATAAATTTATTTACACAAACCTGCTAAGTTTGCCCATAATTTTCACACGTAAGCTTAAGATGTGCAAATTTGCACTTTGTAAACAACAACTTCTTGCTCTCTTGGCTTGCTTTAAGAATTTTTAGACACACAAACACACTTTATTGGTGTTATAGATACAAATAAATATTAAAAATTTCTTGTAATTTTCTTATTTTATTATTATTAAATGAACTTATTGACGTTTGTTTCAAATTTACATAAACTATTTGCACAAAAGTTCAAAAGGGTCTCGCAAATTTTTAGTCAATTATTTAAATTTCGTTTCGGATTTATGCATTTATTTATTTAAATTCTTTGGAAAAATATTCGTATTCGCCTGAATTGGGCCGAATATGGGACAATTCGAACACGAATATTCGTGCATCACTAGCATATATGCAAATGAACATACTTAAATTCCTTTGTGTGGCGTCCATCCCTGCAGGAAATGCGAATAGTGAATTTGTACTGATTTACTAGTGACATTGGCAGTATTACTACTGACGAGGTGTACCCTGGCCAATGTAATCATCTATTGACATTTAACATTACCTCTTCATTGAAAATCCACCACTAGACTGTAGCACTCCTGACTAAATACTTATTTTGGGACCACATTGAGGGATTGGCACCAAAGATTCACTAGTAAATTTTAGGGGCTCTCGTCTACAATATCGATATTTCCTTACTCGATGTCAATAGTAAAATTGTAGTGATTTAATACTAACATTGTCAATAGTACTGCTGACTAGGTGTACCCAGCGTTGCCATTTTGGTGCTTTTCGGGTATTTTTTGGTGCTTTTTTCCTTTCTAAGTACCCGAAACTTTATTAAATACCCGTTTCAGAAAAAAGAATATTTATAGGCTTTTTATAATTTTTCGCAGTGATTTTTCAATAATTAAAATGTTTGCAACTTAAACAAAGAAGCAAACGCTTCGACTTTTCTCAATCAATTTTTTTAATTCCTTATTGTTTTATTCATTTGTTAAGCAATCGTTTTAAAATTTTCATTCGCATGCGTAAACACAGTTAAACAACGTGGATTCATAATTTGTGAAAATGTAAGGAATAACAACAAAGTGTCTTAGTTCTTGTGAAATTAAAAATTTGTTTAAAGGTAAGCTTTGCATTAAATTTTTGTTAAATCTTATAGCTTTCTTTGCCATGTAAAAACAAAAATAAACAGAAAAAGTTTGGAAGAATTATCGCGTGTTCAAAATATGGCTTAGAGCAGCAAAATGCGTTAAAGACAATATGCATTTGATATAATTTTAATATATTTGCCCGGTATAGCGATATAATATGTCATAGTAAAAAAAAATATTTGTATGAAAAATAAATAACAGAATATTTAGCTAAGTGCTTTTTAACCGATTTTTTTAATTTTTACCCTACTTTTATATGCTCACAGTGCTTTTGATGAGCCAAGTGTTGGCATCACTGGGTGTACCCCAGTCAATGACGTATATCATAGGCTTGTCCATGATACAATTATACTAGGTACATGCACAAGCCCAGCCTGTCACTGTATATATTGCACCTAGTTGTCAAACTTTGTTTACAAGCTGCAAAAATGTTAATGTATGTGTGTAAATAAAATGATTACAGTGTTGCCAATGAATTTACACATGGCTGTGTCTCCAATTACACATTGAAGAAAATTACACTACACATCTTTTGTGTAGGTTAAAATTAAAACAATAATAAATAAAAATAGAACCCAAAGTAGAATTACACACATATTATACAAGAATTTAATTACATCGCCTACACATGTGAGTAGAAATTACACACTGTCTAACTACACCCATATTGGCAACACTGAATAACTATAATCATGCAGGAATGCCGCGTCTGCAATTCTACTTTAGTTACCCTGTAATTGTTATTTTTATAAACAAAAGACAGTTGTTTCCGACAATTTGGGGTTTGTTTATACCAACAAAATACATGTGTTTTTTGGTGTTGTAATTTTGTTGTAGTTCTGCATGTACCTAGTGTAATTGTATCATGGGCTTGTCATTGAAAATCTACGATTAGATTGTAGTAGTATTTAGGTGGTAGTTCTTTTACGAACATATGGACACACTTGAACCAAAGATTCAATAGTACATTTTTGTGACCCTCTTCAATTTTATAAGAATTAGGGCAACAATTTTAAACACATATATGCATATACGTATATATATTTTTGTAATATTAGTTTTTTATTAAAAATTAAATAAATTATTTTTAAATTATTTAGACCGAAATATTTTTGAAATATATGCCTTTTTCGATTGTACCTTAAAACATTATTATTAAAATTAAAAGTTTCCATTCGAAACTAAAAAATATAAATTCATTTTAAAAAAGTATCAATTGGAATACAAAAATCCCATTTAATATTGAAAAATTCACTTTGAAGTGTGTTGACATAGACATGTGGTTTTAGGCTGACTAGAGGCATACCTTGAGATTTTATATGTACATTTGTATCTATATGTACTAGGGATGTCAAACGGGAAATCCCGGGTCTCAATTTCGGGATTTCTTAGCAATTTTTATATAAGAACCATTTATAAATTAAAATTTTCGTTGATTTTATAGTATTTTTTTATAAAATATAAAAGACACACACAAATTTTTACGTGCAGTTTCAATAATTTAATGATTATTCGTGAGATATTTCTTATAAATTACCAACAGGAGCAAAATAAATTAACTACTTTTTCACTTTTTTTTCATCAAAGGTGCTACAACATACAACTAAGAATTATTTTGAAAACAAAAAGAAGCATATGAGCTATGGAACGGAAGTAACATTTGGAAAATTCAGAAGTTTGACTAATTTATTCCGTCTTATTCTATATTATGAGAGCAATTATGAATAAAATTCCACGAGAAACTTTTCCCGGGGAATTATTTCAAACAGTAGCAAATAATTGGAGAAAACAAAAAATCCTTACAATTGAAGAAGACTACAATACAAGCAAGTGCAAACTTTTTGTTGTCAGGATGACGTAAACGTAAGAAATATTTACCGAATAATGCGTTTCGTTTTTCAAAAAGTCAATAGATATGTACATACATATATTCGTTTTTGTTAAGATTATTGAAAAAATTTACAAATATTGTAAACAAAAACTAATTCTCATAATTCTCTAATATCAAATGTGATTAATCGACTTAAAGTTTACAATTCACAAAATTTGTTTTTAAAGTAATATATAAGTATATTTAAAAAAATAATTTATTTTACCAAAAAATTTTAGTTTCCGAAATTTCGAAAAAACCCGAGATCCCGAAAATCCCAGGATCGGGATTTATAAAATCCCGAATTCCGGGATTTCCAAAAATCGATCCCGATTGGCATCCCTTGTATGTACATACTTATGGCTGTGTGTACTACATACATAGCATGAATGCATGCATTCTCCAAGGTTAGTTTATCTTTGCACGTGCATGCATTTAATTTTTTTATTTTAAGTGTTATTTCTCTACATTATGGTAATTAATTTGCAAATTCAATTGACACTTTTTAGTTAGCATCATGCAATAAATTTTATATTTATTTGTTATCTACATACATACATATATATGTACATCTATATATATCTATATATTAAATTTGAGAGGTAATTTTACATATTTTATTATGAATTTTAACTTTAAACTGTGAAAAACTGACATCAAGAACTACACGCTAATTACCAACTACCCTTGTTTGGATTTCAATTGCAACTGACGTCCACGTTTTATGTATTTACATACATATGTACATGATACAATTATACTAGGTACATGCACAAGCCCAGCCTGTCACTGTATACATTGCACCTAGTTGTCAAACTTTGTTTACAAGCTGCAAAAATGTTAATGTATGTGTGTAAATAAAATGATTACAGTGCTGACAATGAATTTACACATGGCTGTGCCTCTAATTACACATTGAAGAAAATTACACTACACATCTTTTGTGTAGGTTAAAATTAAAACAATAATAAATAAAAATAGAACCCAAAGTAGAATTAAATTACATCGTCTATACATGTGAGTAGAAATTACACACTGTCTAACTACACCCATATTGGCAACACTGAATAACTATAATCATGCAGGAATGCCGCGTCTGCAATTGTACTTTAGTTACCCTGTAACTGTTATTTTTATAAACAAAAGACAGTTGTTTCCGACAATTTGGGGTTTGTTTATACCAACAAAATACATGTGTTTTTTGGTGTTGTAATCTTGTTGTACTCGTGCATGTACCTAGTATAATTGTATCATGCATATGTGAAATGACACTTTTTGAAAAACTTCCCTCTAGTCAGCCTAGAACCAAATCTTTTTTTCAACACTCTTTTCTCTAGCGTCAATTGCACTAGTTAAAATGTTCACAACTTTCCTTTTATGCGCGAGTAGAGATACATAAGTACGTTTAGCTAGGGTTGTTATATTTATAAAAAGGGGACATCAGAGGGAAAAAACTTGGACATTAGCTAAAAAAAGTAGGACTCAAAAATAAAACAGCATACCACAGCTCTTATGGGGAGTGTTATTTATAAGATAAGCTAGGCATCCAATACCAATTGTTTTCTTTTTGTAGCTTGGTTTTTAATAAATACAATTTGTGAAGCAATGTAAAATCAAAAACTTTTCTTACAAAGTAGGACTTTCCCGGACCCTAGTTATTTTCCAGGAAAAAGAGGGCGGATAACAACCCTAGTGGGTACCAGACAAATCAATATTTTGCTTAAATTTATGTGGTTGTGTGCGTTTGTTTACCAAAAATATTCTCACATATACTATTGGTGTGAATATTTTTTATAAATAAACGCACACAACAACATATATTGAAGCTGAACATTGTTATGTCTCACATCCACTTTAGAGACAACAGTTCTATCATGGTGTAATTATACAGGTGATTGCGTAAGGATTTGTTGTACAATAATACGGCAACCATAGCTGTGTAAAGAACCGAAGAATGTCAAAAGCACAAACATTTTTGTACTAAAAGCAAAACAACGAAGTTTTTGACATTCGTTAGCTGCAAAGCACATAGAGCAAAAAATTATCAGCTGAAGTAGCGCTGCAACCTAGTTAGATATACCTTGAGTTCTATTGTATTTCTGGTGACACTGTTACCGATATTCTTTAAATTGTAAATGGAATTTTTAATTACAATAAAATTTTTTAAATTTCAAATGTAACTATTTAATTTCAGATGTAGTTTCTGAATTTCAAAGGGAATTTTTCGATTTTAATGGCATTTTTTAATTCCATTAATACTTTTGTAATCTGAAATTTTTTAAACTGAATCTATATTTTTTAGTTTCAAATGGAAACTTATAATTTTAATAATTATACTTTAAGGCACAATCGAAGTCAAAAATATTTCGGTCTAAATAATTTAAAAATAATTAATTTAATTTTTAATAAAAAAATAATGTTACAAAAATATATAGATATGTACATATGTAATTCAGATTGTTGCCCCAATCCTTGTAAGATTGTAGAAGAGGGTCACTAATATGTACTAGTAAATCTTTGGTTCAAATGTGTCCATATGTTCGTAAAAGAACTACCACCTAAATAGTATTAAAGTCTACTTATAGATTTTTAATAACAACCCTATTTTAAATGCCAATAGGCGAATACATTGGCTGGGGTGAACCTTGTCAGCACTGCTATTGACAATGTCAGAAACAAATCAGTACAATTTTACTGTTGACATCGAGTGAGGAAATATCGATATTGTAGACTGGGGGCCATAAAATTTACTAGTGATTTTTTGGTGCCAATGTTTTAATGTGGTCCCAAAAGAACTACTTAGTCAGTAGTGCTACAGCCTAGTGGTGGATTTTCAATGAAGAGCTAATGTTAATGTCAAAAGATGATTACATTGGCCGGGGTACACCTGGTCAGTAGAACTACTTACAGTTCGGTTGAGAGAAAAAAAATCAGTACAATTGGAAAAAAACAGTGCAATATTTTTTTCAATATATAATTATATTTTATTGGCATAAAAGACTTAAAACAATACTTGAATTCATTGCATAATTTGTACCAAGACAAAATTTTATTAGTAAAATAAATTTTTTACAAAACAATTACCTTGTTTATACGCAAGTCTTATTTGCAAATAAAACTATATGTTAATTCTGAACTCACGTTTTATACGTGGATAGCATACATTAATATTTTTGTACTATATTGCCAAACATTGTTATCTGTGTATTATATTTCTTAGAAAACAAAAATAATTAGCACCATTTTATATTTTATTTGCAAATAGTTGCTTTATTTGCAAATATTTTTCGTGACTTTCAGTAAAAAAGTTATACGGACACGCTTTCGACTTAAGTATATTTGCAAATAAGATGTGCGTATAAACGGGATGAATATTACAGTGTCATATATGTAAGTATATTTATAGTGGAATACAAAGTAAGCAACAAAAAAATCTGATGTACCCTTTTTATATACAACAATTTGTAAAAAATTTGATTATAATTTTATTGGCTATTTGGTTCAGTATTTTACAAAGGAAGAAACATATATCTTATTGATCAAAATAAAGGAATTTACGTATAGATATTTTAAATACAGTTTTCATATAAATCCGATAGAACAATTACTATATCTTGTGAATTGCATAAATAACAAAATTAATATATAAAAACAGTACATACATGAAAAAATCAGTACATTTGCGTACTGATTTCCTTTTTATGCATAAATCCGCACTTTAAACAAAAATCATTACATGTGCTGATGAAATCAGTACGACTGGCAAGCCGAACTGACAATGTCACATGTAAATCACTACAAATTTACTATTCGCATTTCCTGCAGGGTTACTTTAGGATGTGACAGATACATACATCGGTTTGTGTAAATACATACTCACCCGGTCTTCATGTGGAAGATTTTTTTTACCAAACTGATGACTAACGAAGTCAAATCTTATCGTGCTGCTGGGTGTCAGCTGAACAAATCCGTATTTGCTACATACGTACTAGGGATGCCAAGCGCGAAACCCCGAATCCCGGTACTTTCGGGATTTTTTTTTCGTTGATTTTATGGTATTTTTTATAATATTTAAAAGTCCCATATAACTTTATACGTGCAGTTTTAACAATTTAATGACTATTCGTGACATATTTCTTATAAATTAACAACAAGAGCAAAATTAATTAACTAGTATCTCATGGTTATTTTCATCAAAGTAGCCACAATATACAACTAAGGATTATTTTGAAAACAAAAAAAAAGCATTTGAACTTTGGAAGGGAAATAACATTTGGGAAATTCATTAGTTTGAAAAATGTATTCCGTCTTAATCTATATTGTGAGAGCAATTATGAATAAAATTCCACGAGAAATTTTTCTCGGGGAATAATTTTAAACGGTAACGAATAATATGGAAATCAACTCCTCAATGCTATAAAAAAAATAGCAATTACCTACCTACTTGTCGGTAACAATTAAGTACTATTGACAGCACCTTAGTCGGAATTTACACTATGTAAGCACTGTTGCCAGAATTGGCGATTTCTCTGCATTTTCACTATTTTCACCGCTCAAAATACACTAGTGACGATTTTTCTAAATTTAATTTCGAGAATAATAAAAAAGTATATACATATAAGTATGTGTTTACGCTGCAGAAATTCTTTCAAATTTAAATCTTTGTGAAAGTGATGTAGAAGAAATAATGAATAATTGTATACAATTTAACATTGAACTATGAAACCAGATAATTAAACGATTTGATTTTGAAAGTCAATATAAATCTTTAAAAATAATTCATCCAAACCAAATAGTAAATGGCGAATCCAACTCAATTCTGAACATTGAAAAGACTTTTCCAAATTTCTTAAACGAAACTGATAGCGAATTGCAATTTTTAGATTTTAAAACTATTTTTGAAGGAAAGGAAACAAACTACAGAATTTTGGAAAAAAATATCCGAAATGAAAAGATTTGATTCAAGTCTGGCTTTCTCAATTTTAACAAATTTTATTCGCATTATTTTATTTTTTATAATGATTTTACCACATTCATCGGCAAATGTCGAAAGGATATTTAGGTGAATTTAAATAAAACCAAAGTTCGTAATCGTTTACAATTCTTTAGAAGTCATCCTATACACACAATACTATTTAAAACTTTAACAGTCAAACTGTCAAAAATTTTAAATTCTGATATTTATACATAAAATTTTTCTATAACAAAAATGCTAATTATTTTTTTCATACATTTTTTTTAAATAAATATGTATGTACGTATGTGAATTCTGATTTCATTTTAAGTTTTTTTAACTTTTATTTTTAATTTTAATTGTTTTCATGTTTAGATTATATACATATATATTAATGTATATGTGTATATTTGTTGAAAACATAATTAATAAGTTTGAACCATTGTAATAATTTTTGTAATAAAACAAATAAAATACAAAAAAATTTAATATTTTTGATTTGACGTTTTTTGATGATTTTCTAAAATGACGACGATTTTGGCGATTTTTTGCACAAAAATCTGAAGTTTTTGACGATTTCACCCCTAGACGTTCTGGCAACAGTGTATGCAAGTCTTATTGCTTAACTGATTAGTTTGTAGAAGAGAGAGACGAGGGGAACATTAACGTTTCTTTTCCCCTCATCTCTCTCTCTCTCCTAGGAAACTAATCAGCTTAGCAATAAGACTTGCATATTGTGAATTAGGACTTAACATTGAAGTAGAATACAATACAAGTCAAGTTCAATTTTTTTTGTCGGGTTGACATAAACGTAAGAAATATTTACCGAATAATGCGTTTCGTTTTTAAAAAGTCCATAGATATGTACATATGTATGTTCGATTTGGTTGTGATTATAGAAAAAATGTACATATATTGAAAACAAAAACAAATTTTCATATTTAGTTATGGTTTTCAGAATAAATTCTCTAACATCAAATGTGATTAATCAACTTAAAAATAGATGAGAAAAATTCTTTTGATTTTTATACTCGTATTAGAAAATTGTTAACTTTAAAGACAATATAAAATTATCAACATAAAACCTTTTAAAATGCATAAAATTTGTTATTAAAGTAATATTTATTTAAAAAAATAATTTATTTTACCAAATAATTGTAGATCCCGAAACCTCGAGAATCCCGAAAAATCCCGGGATTTCAAAAAATCGATCCCGATTGGCATCCCTAATACGTACCTACGTAAAAATGTATAAACATGGTAAAATTATAACGACTACAACAAAATTACAACACCAAAGAACAAATGCATTTTGTTGTTATAAACAAACAAATATGTGTCAGAAACAGAATTACAAAACAGAGAATTACAAATTAAGGGTAATTAATAACATGTTTCCATCGGCATGATTTCGACATATGTATGTACATATTTTGATTTGAGCAAATAATGTTAATGATTTACCATATACATACATATGTACATATTTTGCATGTGGATATATTATCTTCATACTGGTTTTCGAACTGAATTTATCTATGCAACCATGCATTGCTTTCAAATTTAGTAGCTCCATCCCTGGGTCATCCATTATCCATCATTGACACATTCGAAATAATTACATTAAGGAATATTTAATTAATTTTAATTAATAATTTATGTAAGTTCATAAATTTAATACGAAAAAAATATACTTATGTACATATGTATGTATATACATATAAGCCGATAGCCTATAATAGCTAGTGCTTTGTATTAGTTTATTATCATTTAAATTATAATAAATCTTAAAAATAAATAAATAAATAAATATGTACATACTTTAATAGTATATTTCCACTATACCTGATTCGCTCTCTATTCATGGTGCAATGATTAAACAGAGTACCGTCATAAACACATTTTTCATACAAATTGACACAAAAACCAGCCGTGAGCAGTGCCACCAGATTAGGGGATTTGTGACAAATGGGTATTTTACCTCTAATTTTGGACAGCATTTCGTGGGGAGGGATTTGGGTACTTTTAATTTTAATTTTAGTTACAAAAGTAATTATGTATATTTTTATAAAGCAAAAACCACGATAGTTTGTAAAACTGTTAGGAAGCTAAAAAAATATCCAAAACCCCGTTTTTATGCGAACCTTGCAAACTTGAAAACTGTAAGAAATTTAAACAATTTGGCAAAAATCGCGAAAATTAGGATAATTTCACAAAAAAAATTATTAACGGTGGGATTGTAAGAAAGTCTCATATTGTTTAAAAATCGGCAAAACATTTAGGAAACTAAAAACATGCAAAAGTCACTTTTACGTGAACTTTAAAAAATTGTAAGCAATTTTGATCAAAAATCGTCAAAACTGTTAGGAATACAAAATAGGTATTAGATGAAAATTGCGAAAAATTTACTAAAAGCGAGATGATAATAAATTTTAATATTGGCGGTATTCGATGTTTAATGCAAAATGCGTAAGTTTAAATGCAAAATATCGTAGCTTTTCTTTAAAGTCCAACAACAAATACACAGACAATCCAAAGAAAAGCTACGATATTTTGCATTTGCACTTACGCTTACCGTTTGCATCAAACATCGAATACCGCCATTGTAAAAAAATTGCAAAACAGTTTGCAGAAATTCGCGAGAAGTTGCAAAATCGGAAACAAGTCCTTAAATTGATCAGATATCGCTACAGCCATTCAAAATACAAAAAATTTGGTAAAAACGAAAAAAATTGCAACTTATGTAGCTAAAAACTACTTACTACATTGAAGAAATTCCTAAGCTTGTAAAAAGTAAAATTAAAAAATAATATAAAAAATTGATTTGTTTTTATGTTTTTAATTAAAAAAAAAATCAGAAATATTTGAAAGCGTTACCACTGAAATATATGTATATTTATACCTAAATATGATATTCTTATGGTGCTGCTGCCGTTTTAAAAATAATTAAGTAGCTGGCTACCATGCAATATTTGTTACCAGCGGGACTTGTAGTTGTTTACCCTGTTGTGGTCTATGTGTTTAGTAAGTTTTAGTAACATAGCTGCCATGAGGAGATATAGTGCAAGTCATGTGTGCGGTTCAAAAATATTTCTTTATACTTAAGAAATTTATTATTCGACATATTGTCATAATTATATTTTAATTTGAAATTTATTTGCTGCTGGTTTAGCTTGGTCTATATACGTATTTCATTGGCGCTTAAACCAAATCATCAGTAGACTTCAACCACAAATTTTGAACAGTCACAAACCTCTTACTTTATGCACAAGAAGATTTAAATTCCTTGCATTCCTGGTGTGATATGAACTTTATGCAATTAAATTTTAAAAAATGTAAGCATATGTGTTTCTACCCAAAGAACCATTTGGCTGTTAAATACTTCTTAGGCAGCTATGAGCTGGAAACTGTTTGTGCTTTTACTGATCTTGGAATATTACTGGATCCTAAACTTAATTTTATTCAACATATTACATTAATTATAAATAAAGCAAGATGTCTACTCGGCTTCATCAAACGTTGGGCTAAGGAATTTGAAGACCCCTATATTACTAAGCAACTCTTTACATCTCTTGTTCGTCCTGTCCTGGAATATGGCTCAATAATTTGGGACCCAACATATAAAATATATATTAATGCAATTGAATCGGTACAAAAACAATTTTTAATTTTTTGCCTTCGCGGATTGCAATGGAATCCCCTACATCTCCCTTCGTATCAAGCTAGGCTTGCGCTTATTAAACTACCATCCTTAAGTAGTCGAAGAACTATGGTAAATGTCATGTGTATTTTAAATGTAATTAATGGTAATACTGGCTGCAATTTTTTAATTGAAAACATTTCTTTCTGCGTTCCGCATCGACCTACACGACATTACTCACCACTTTCTATTAAAGCGTTTAGAAACAATTATTCTAATTCTGATCCCTTTATAAGAAGTTGTAGAGATTTTAATAAACTTTATTTTTATGTTGAATTCTCTTCGAAATATCATATAATCAAAAGTAATATTCTTATCGCATTGAATAATTAAAAACTTTTGCAAAATTGTATATACGTACATGTATAAATAGTCTGTAAGAATTGTAAATTCATAGACTTAGTAAGTAAATAAATAGTATAGTATAGTATAGTGTAGTATAGTATAGTATAGTATAGTATAGTATAGTATAGTATAGTATAGTATAGTATAGTATAGTATAGTATAGTATAGTATAGTATAGTATAGTATAGTATAGTATAGTATAGTATAGTATAGTATAGTATAGTATAGTATAGTATAGTATAGTATAGTATAGTATAGTATAGTATAGTATAGTATAGTATAGTATAGTATAGTATAGTATAGTATAGTATAGTATAGTATAGTATAGTATAGTATAGTATAGTATAGTATAGTATAGTATAGTATAGTATAGTATAGTATAGTATAGTATAGTATAGTATAGTATAGTATAGTATAGTATAGTATAGTATAGTATAGTATAGTATAGTATAGTATAGTATAGTATAGTATAGTATAGTATAGTATAGTATAGTATAGTATAGTATAGTATAGTATAGTATAGTATAGTATAGTATAGTATAGTATAGTATAGTATAGTATAGTATAGTATAGTATAGTATAGTATAGTATAGTATAGTATAGTATAGTATAGTATAGTATAGTATAGTATAGTATAGTATAGTATAGTATAGTATAGTATAGTATAGTATAGTATAGTATAGTATAGTATAGTATAGTATAGTATAGTATAGTATAGTATAGTATAGTATAGTATAGTATAGTATAGTATAGTATAGTATAGTATAGTATAGTATAGTATAGTATAGTATAGTATAGTATAGTATAGTATAGTATAGTATAGTATAGTATAGTATAGTATAGTATAGTATAGTATAGTATAGTATAGTATAGTATAGTATAGTATAGTATAGTATAGTATAGTAGAGTATAGTATAGTATAGTATAGTATAGTATAGTATAGTATAGTATAGTATAGTATAGTATAGTATAGTATAGTATAGTATAGTATAGTATAGTATAGTATAGTATAGTATAGTATAGTATAGTATAGTATAGTATAGTATAGTATAGTATAGTATAGTATAGTATAGTATAGTATAGTATAGTATAGTATAGTATAGTATAGTATAGTATAGTATAGTATAGTATAGTATAGTATAGTATAGTATAGTATAGTATAGTATAGTATAGTATAGTATAGTATAGTATAGTATAGTATAGTATAGTATAGTATAGTATAGTATAGTATAGTATAGTATAGTATAGTATAGTATAGTATAGTATAGTATAGTATAGTATAGTATAGTATAGTATAGTATAGTATAGTATAGTATAGTATAGTATAGTATAGTATAGTATAGTATAGTATAGTATAGTATAGTATAGTATAGTATAGTATAGTATAGTATAGTATAGTATAGTATAGTATAGTATAGTATAGTATAGTATAGTATAGTATAGTATAGTATAGTATAGTATAGTATAGTATAGTATAGTATAGTATAGTATAGTATAGTATAGTATAGTATAGTATAGTATAGTATAGTATAGTATAGTATAGTATAGTATAGTATAGTATAGTATAGTATAGTATAGTATAGTATAGTATAGTATAGTATAGTATAGTATAGTATAGTATAGTATAGTATAGTATAGTATAGTATAGTATAGTATAGTATAGTATAGTATAGTATAGTATAGTATAGTATAGTATAGTATAGTATAGTATAGTATAGTATAGTATAGTATAGTATAGTATAGTATAGTATAGTATAGTATAGTATAGTATAGTATAGTATAGTATAGTATAGTATAGTATAGTATAGTATAGTATAGTATAGTATAGTATAGTATAGTATAGTATAGTATAGTATAGTATAGTATAGTATAGTATAGTATAGTATAGTATAGTATAGTATAGTATAGTATAGTATAGTATAGTATAGTATAGTATAGTATAGTATAGTATAGTATAGTATAGTATAGTATAGTATAGTATAGTATAGTATAGTATAGTATAGTATAGTATAGTATAGTATAGTATAGTATAGTATAGTATAGTATAGTATAGTATAGTATAGTATAGTATAGTATAGTATAGTATAGTATAGTATAGTATAGTATAGTATAGTATAGTATAGTATAGTATAGTATAGTATAGTATAGTATAGTATAGTATAGTATAGTATAGTATAGTATAGTATAGTATAGTATAGTATAGTATAGTATAGTATAGTATAGTATAGTATAGTATAGTATAGTATAGTATAGTATAGTATAGTATAGTATAGTATAGTATAGTATAGTATAGTATAGTATAGTATAGTATAGTATAGTATAGTATAGTATAGTATAGTATAGTATAGTATAGTATAGTATAGTATAGTATAGTATAGTATAGTATAGTATAGTATAGTATAGTATAGTATAGTATAGTATAGTATAGTATAGTATAGTATAGTATAGTATAGTATAGTATAGTAGTATAGTATAGTATAGTATAGTATAGTATAGTATAGTATAGTATAGTATAGTATAGTATAGTATAGTATAGTATAGTATAGTATAGTATAGTATAGTATAGTATAGTATAGTATAGTATAGTATAGTATAGTATAGTATAGTATAGTATAGTATAGTATAGTATAGTATAGTATAGTATAGTATAGTATAGTATAGTATAGTATAGTATAGTATAGTATAGTATAGTATAGTATAGTATAGTATAGTATAGTATAGTATAGTATAGTATAGTATAGTATAGTATAGTATAGTATAGTATAGTATAGTATAGTATAGTATAGTATAGTATAGTATAGTATAGTATAGTATAGTATAGTATAGTATAGTATAGTATAGTATAGTATAGTATAGTATAGTATAGTATAGTATAGTATAGTATAGTATAGTATAGTATAGTATAGTATAGTATAGTATAGTATAGTATAGTATAGTATAGTATAGTATAGTATAGTATAGTATAGTATAGTATAGTATAGTATAGTATAGTATAGTATAGTATAGTATAGTATAGTATAGTATAGTATAGTATAGTATAGTATAGTATAGTATAGTATAGTATAGTATAGTATAGTATAGTATAGTATAGTATAGTATAGTATAGTATAGTATAGTATAGTATAGTATAGTATAGTATAGTATAGTATAGTATAGTATAGTATAGTATAGTATAGTATAGTATAGTATAGTATAGTATAGTATAGTATAGTATAGTATAGTATAGTATAGTATAGTATAGTATAGTATAGTATAGTATAGTATAGTATAGTATAGTATAGTATAGTATAGTATAGTATAGTATAGTATAGTATAGTATAGTATAGTATAGTATAGTATAGTATAGTATAGTATAGTATAGTATAGTATAGTATAGTATAGTATAGTATAGTATAGTATAGTAAGTAGTATAGTATAGTATAGTATAGTATAGTATAGTATAGTATAGTATAGTATAGTATAGTATAGTATAGTATAGTATAGTATAGTATAGTATAGTATAGTATAGTATAGTATAGTATAGTATAGTATAGTATAGTATAGTATAGTATAGTATAGTATAGTATAGTATAGTATAGTATAGTATAGTTAGTATAGTATAGTATAGTATAGTATAGTATAGTATAGTATAGTATAGTATAGTATAGTATAGTATAGTATAGTATAGTATAGTATAGTATAGTATAGTATAGTATAGTATAGTATAGTATAGTATAGTATAGTATAGTATAGTATAGTATAGTATAGTATAGTATAGTATAGTATAGTATAGTATAGTATAGTATAGTATAGTATAGTATAGTATAGTATAGTATAGTATAGTATAGTATAGTATAGTATAGTATAGTATAGTATAGTATAGTATAGTATAGTATAGTATAGTATAGTATAGTATAGTATAGTATAGTATAGTATAGTATAGTATAGTATAGTATAGTATAGTATAGTATAGTATAGTATAGTATAGTATAGTATAGTATAGTATAGTATAGTATAGTATAGTATAGTATAGTATAGTATAGTATAGTATAGTATAGTATAGTATAGTATAGTATAGTATAGTATAGTATAGTATAGTATAGTATAGTATAGTATAGTATAGTATAGTATAGTATAGTATAGTATAGTATAGTATAGTATAGTATAGTATAGTATAGTATAGTATAGTATAGTATAGTATAGTATAGTATAGTATAGTATAGTATAGTATAGTATAGTATAGTATAGTATAGTATAGTATAGTATAGTATAGTATAGTATAGTATAGTATAGTATAGTATAGTATAGTATAGTATAGTATAGTATAGTATAGTATAGTATAGTATAGTATAGTATAGTATAGTATAGTATAGTATAGTATAGTATAGTATAGTATAGTATAGTATAGTATAGTATAGTATAGTATAGTATAGTATAGTATAGTATAGTATAGTATAGTATAGTATAGTATAGTATAGTATAGTATAGTATAGTATAGTATAGTATAGTATAGTATAGTATAGTATAGTATAGTATAGTATAGTATAGTATAGTATAGTATAGTATAGTATAGTATAGTATAGTATAGTATAGTATAGTATAGTATAGTATAGTATAGTATAGTATAGTATAGTATAGTATAGTATAGTATAGTATAGTATAGTATAGTATAGTATAGTATAGTATAGTATAGTATAGTATAGTATAGTATAGTATAGTATAGTATAGTATAGTATAGTATAGTATAGTATAGTATAGTATAGTATAGTATAGTATAGTATAGTATAGTATAGTATAGTATAGTATAGTATAGTATAGTATAGTATAGTATAGTATAGTATAGTATAGTATAGTATAGTATAGTATAGTATAGTATAGTATAGTATAGTATAGTATAGTATAGTATAGTATAGTATAGTATAGTATAGTATAGTATAGTATAGTATAGTATAGTATAGTATAGTATAGTATAGTATAGTATAGTATAGTATAGTATAGTATAGTATAGTATAGTATAGTATAGTATAGTATAGTATAGTATAGTATAGTATAGTATAGTATAGTATAGTATAGTATAGTATAGTATAGTATAGTATAGTATAGTATAGTATAGTATAGTATAGTATAGTATAGTATAGTATAGTATAGTATAGTATAGTATAGTATAGTATAGTATAGTATAGTATAGTATAGTATAGTATAGTATAGTATAGTATAGTATAGTATAGTATAGTATAGTATAGTATAGTATAGTATAGTATAGTATAGTATAGTATAGTATAGTATAGTATAGTATAGTATAGTATAGTATAGTATAGTATAGTATAGTATAGTATAGTATAGTATAGTATAGTATAGTATAGTATAGTATAGTATAGTATAGTATAGTATAGTATAGTATAGTATAGTATAGTATAGTATAGTATAGTATAGTATAGTATAGTATAGTATAGTATAGTATAGTATAGTATAGTAGAGTATAGTATAGTATAGTATAGTATAGTATAGTATAGTATAGTATAGTATAGTATAGTATAGTATAGTATAGTATAGTATAGTATAGTATAGTATAGTATAGTATAGTATAGTATAGTATAGTATAGTATAGTATAGTATAGTATAGTATAGTATAGTATAGTATAGTATAGTATAGTATAGTATAGTATAGTATAGTATAGTATAGTATAGTATAGTATAGTATAGTATAGTATAGTATAGTATAGTATAGTATAGTATAGTATAGTATAGTATAGTATAGTATAGTATAGTATAGTATAGTATAGTATAGTATAGTATAGTATAGTATAGTATAGTATAGTATAGTATAGTATAGTATAGTATAGTATAGTATAGTATAGTATAGTATAGTATAGTATAGTATAGTATAGTATAGTATAGTATAGTATAGTATAGTATAGTATAGTATAGTATAGTATAGTATAGTATAGTATAGTATAGTATAGTATAGTATAGTATAGTATAGTATAGTATAGTATAGTATAGTATAGTATAGTATAGTATAGTATAGTATAGTATAGTATAGTATAGTATAGTATAGTATAGTATAGTATAGTATAGTATAGTATAGTATAGTATAGTATAGTATAGTATAGTATAGTATAGTATAGTATAGTATAGTATAGTATAGTATAGTATAGTATAGTATAGTATAGTATAGTATAGTATAGTATAGTATAGTATAGTATAGTATAGTATAGTATAGTATAGTATAGTATAGTATAGTATAGTATAGTATAGTATAGTATAGTATAGTATAGTATAGTATAGTATAGTATAGTATAGTATAGTATAGTATAGTATAGTATAGTATAGTATAGTATAGTATAGTATAGTATAGTATAGTATAGTATAGTATAGTATAGTATAGTATAGTATAGTATAGTATAGTATAGTATAGTATAGTATAGTATAGTATAGTATAGTATAGTATAGTATAGTATAGTATAGTATAGTATAGTATAGTATAGTATAGTATAGTATAGTATAGTATAGTATAGTATAGTATAGTATAGTATAGTATAGTATAGTATAGTATAGTATAGTATAGTATAGTATAGTATAGTATAGTAGTATAGTATAGTATAGTATAGTATAGTATAGTATAGTATAGTATAGTATAGTATAGTATAGTATAGTATAGTATAGTATAGTATAGTATAGTATAGTATAGTATAGTATAGTATAGTATAGTATAGTATAGTATAGTATAGTATAGTATAGTATAGTATAGTATAGTATAGTATAGTATAGTATAGTATAGTATAGTATAGTATAGTATAGTATAGTATAGTATAGTATAGTATAGTATAGTATAGTATAGTATAGTATATAGTATAGTATAGTATAGTATAGTATAGTATAGTATAGTATAGTATAGTATAGTATAGTATAGTATAGTATAGTATAGTATAGTATAGTATAGTATAGTATAGTATAGTATAGTATAGTATAGTATAGTATAGTATAGTATAGTATAGTATAGTATAGTATAGTATAGTATAGTATAGTATAGTATAGTATAGTATAGTATAGTATAGTATAGTATAGTATAGTATAGTATAGTATAGTATAGTATAGTATAGTATAGTATAGTATAGTATAGTATAGTATAGTATAGTATAGTATAGTATAGTATAGTATAGTATAGTATAGTATAGTATAGTATAGTATAGTATAGTATAGTATAGTATAGTATAGTATAGTATAGTATAGTATAGTATAGTATAGTATAGTATAGTATAGTATAGTATAGTATAGTATAGTATAGTATAGTATAGTATAGTATAGTATAGTATAGTATAGTATAGTATAGTATAGTATAGTATAGTATAGTATAGTATAGTATAGTATAGTATAGTATAGTATAGTATAGTATAGTATAGTATAGTATAGTATAGTATAGTATAGTATAGTATAGTATAGTATAGTATAGTATAGTATAGTATAGTATAGTATAGTATAGTATAGTATAGTATAGTATAGTATAGTATAGTATAGTATAGTATAGTATAGTATAGTATAGTATAGTATAGTATAGTATAGTATAGTATAGTATAGTATAGTATAGTATAGTATAGTATAGTATAGTATAGTATAGTATAGTATAGTATAGTATAGTATAGTATAGTATAGTATAGTATAGTATAGTATAGTATAGTATAGTATAGTATAGTATAGTATAGTATAGTATAGTATAGTATAGTATAGTATAGTATAGTATAGTATAGTATAGTATAGTATAGTATAGTATAGTATAGTATAGTATAGTATAGTATAGTATAGTATAGTATAGTATAGTATAGTATAGTATAGTATAGTATAGTATAGTATAGTATAGTATAGTATAGTATAGTATAGTATAGTATAGTATAGTATAGTATAGTATAGTATAGTATAGTATAGTATAGTATAGTATAGTATAGTATAGTATAGTATAGTATAGTATAGTATAGTATAGTATAGTATAGTATAGTATAGTATAGTATAGTATAGTATAGTATAGTATAGTATAGTATAGTATAGTATAGTATAGTATAGTATAGTATAGTATAGTATAGTATAGTATAGTATAGTATAGTATAGTATAGTATAGTATAGTATAGTATAGTATAGTATAGTATAGTATAGTATAGTATAGTATAGTATAGTATAGTATAGTATAGTATAGTATAGTATAGTATAGTATAGTATAGTATAGTATAGTATAGTATAGTATAGTATAGTAGTATAGTATAGTATAGTATAGTATAGTATAGTATAGTATAGTATAGTATAGTATAGTATAGTATAGTATAGTATAGTATAGTATAGTATAGTATAGTATAGTATAGTATAGTATAGTATAGTATAGTATAGTATAGTATAGTATAGTATAGTATAGTATAGTATAGTATAGTATAGTATAGTATAGTATAGTATAGTATAGTATAGTATAGTATAGTATAGTATAGTATAGTATAGTATAGTATAGTATAGTATAGTATAGTATAGTATAGTATAGTATAGTATAGTATAGTATAGTATAGTATAGTATAGTATAGTATAGTATAGTATAGTATAGTATAGTATAGTATAGTATAGTATAGTATAGTATAGTATAGTATAGTATAGTATAGTATAGTATAGTATAGTATAGTATAGTATAGTATAGTATAGTATAGTATAGTATAGTATAGTATAGTATAGTATAGTATAGTATAGTATAGTATAGTATAGTATAGTATAGTATAGTATAGTATAGTATAGTATAGTATAGTATAGTATAGTATAGTATAGTATAGTATAGTATAGTATAGTATAGTATAGTATAGTATAGTATAGTATAGTATAGTATAGTATAGTATAGTATAGTATAGTATAGTATAGTATAGTATAGTATAGTATAGTATAGTATAGTATAGTATAGTATAGTATAGTATAGTATAGTATAGTATAGTATAGTATAGTATAGTATAGTATAGTATAGTATAGTATAGTATAGTATAGTAAAGTATAGTATAGTATAGTATAGTATAGTATAGTATAGTATAGTATAGTATAGTATAGTATAGTATAGTATAGTATAGTATAGTATAGTATAGTATAGTATAGTATAGTATAGTATAGTATAGTATAGTATAGTATAGTATAGTATAGTATAGTATAGTATAGTATAGTATAGTATAGTATAGTATAGTATAGTATAGTATAGTATAGTATAGTATAGTATAGTATAGTATAGTATAGTATAGTATAGTATAGTATAGTATAGTATAGTATAGTATAGTATAGTATAGTATAGTATAGTATAGTATAGTATAGTATAGTATAGTATAGTATAGTATAGTATAGTATAGTATAGTATAGTATAGTATAGTATAGTATAGTATAGTATAGTATAGTATAGTATAGTATAGTATAGTATAGTATAGTATAGTATAGTATAGTATAGTATAGTATAGTATAGTATAGTATAGTATAGTATAGTATAGTATAGTATAGTATAGTATAGTATAGTATAGTATAGTATAGTATAGTATAGTATAGTATAGTATAGTATAGTATAGTATAGTATAGTATAGTATAGTATAGTATAGTATAGTATAGTATAGTATAGTATAGTATAGTATAGTATAGTATAGTATAGTATAGTATAGTATAGTATAGTATAGTATAGTATAGTATAGTATAGTATAGTATAGTATAGTATAGTATAGTATAGTATAGTATAGTATAGTATAGTATAGTATAGTATAGTATAGTATAGTATAGTATAGTATAGTATAGTATAGTATAGTATAGTATAGTATAGTATAGTATAGTATAGTATAGTATAGTATAGTATAGTATAGTATAGTATAGTATAGTATAGTATAGTATAGTATAGTATAGTATAGTATAGTATAGTATAGTATAGTATAGTATAGTATAGTATAGTATAGTATAGTATAGTATAGTATAGTATAGTATAGTATAGTATAGTATAGTATAGTATAGTATAGTATAGTATAGTATAGTATAGTATAGTATAGTATAGTATAGTATAGTATAGTATAGTATAGTATAGTATAGTATAGTATAGTATAGTATAGTATAGTATAGTATAGTATAGTATAGTATAGTATAGTATAGTATAGTATAGTATAGTATAGTATAGTATAGTATAGTATAGTATAGTATAGTATAGTATAGTATAGTATAGTATAGTATAGTATAGTATAGTATAGTATAGTATAGTATAGTATAGTATAGTATAGTATAGTATAGTATAGTATAGTATAGTATAGTATAGTATAGTATAGTAGTATAGTATAGTATAGTATAGTATAGTATAGTATAGTATAGTATAGTATAGTATAGTATAGTATAGTATAGTATAGTATAGTATAGTATAGTATAGTATAGTATAGTATAGTATAGTATAGTATAGTATAGTATAGTATAGTATAGTATAGTATAGTATAGTATAGTATAGTATAGTATAGTATAGTATAGTATAGTATAGTATAGTATAGTATAGTATAGTATAGTATAGTATAGTATAGTATAGTATAGTATAGTATAGTATAGTATAGTATAGTATAGTATAGTATAGTATAGTATAGTATAGTATAGTATAGTATAGTATAGTATAGTATAGTATAGTATAGTATAGTATAGTATAGTATAGTATAGTATAGTATAGTATAGTATAGTATAGTATAGTATAGTATAGTATAGTATAGTATAGTATAGTATAGTATAGTATAGTATAGTATAGTATAGTATAGTATAGTATA
>LR999966.1:43545136-43601909 GCA_905220375.1 Tachina fera
AATCCAATCACAAAATACACACACAATTCAAAGTACGGCTACGATATTCTGCAGTTACCTTTACGCAAGACTCTCAAACAACGAATATGGCCATTGTACTTTTGTGCACCATTCGAAATTCAAAAGCCAGTTAGGTTTTTGATACAATACACAAATACTTTAATTTTTTATACATACATGCATACATACATATTTACATAACATAATTTTTTATAA
The DNA here is from genome assembly GCA_905220375.1 of Tachina fera. Lineage (NCBI taxonomy): Eukaryota > Metazoa > Arthropoda > Insecta > Diptera > Tachinidae > Tachina > Tachina fera. The sequence continues at coordinate 43,545,353 of LR999966.1, forward strand.
ATTTTTTATACTATTTGATTTTTTCTATATGTCAATTACTATTTTAATAGAATCTTTAACAAAATTTAAGTAGGTTTTTAATTCAATTTTAAAAATATTTCAATTAATTTTTTAATTAAATATTTAAAAATATCTCAATAAAATTTTAATTGATTCTTTAAAAAACTATCAATTAAATTTTTAGTTAATATAATATTTTTTTAATTGAAAAAATCAAAAAAATTTTCAATTATAATGGATGAGTTAATACTACAATTTCCGTGATTGGTTGAAAACTAATTAATTTTTTAACTGAATCTTTGTTTTTTTTAATTGAATCTTGTTTTTACTTTTTTCTGTGAAGTATTATTCTGCCCTGTTTATTGATGTTTCTCAGGCATTTGATAAAGTGTGGCATGAAGGCCTGATTTTCAAATTGAAGACATACTTACCAATTAACATTCTAAATCTTTTGGAAAGTTACACTCTTGCACGAAAGTTTACAGTTGTGGAAGGACACTTTATGAGTATGCCTGAAATTATATCATCCGGTGTGCCACAGGGGAGTATACTGGGGCCATTTTTATATTTGATTTAAACTTGTGATATGCCTGTGAGCAGTAGTATCCACACTTCTACATTTGCCGGCGATACCGCCTGCCTTAGTATGCACGAAAACCCTGATCCCGAAAACTCCACGAACACATTAGCCAGATGGAACTATGGTTAAACTTATGGAGAATTAAGGTAAATGAAGAAAAGTGTGTCCATATAACATTTACCTTACGAAGAGATACTTTTTCCCCCATTCGGACTAATAATCAAGTTGTTTCTCAACATTCACATGTGAAATATCTTGGTATACAGCTCGATCGACGGCTTACATGGAAACATCACATTGACTAGAAGTTAACTCAAATGAAACTAAAATTAACTCAGGTACATTGGCTGATTGGCAGAAATTCAACACTCAGCCTAGACTGCAAACTTTTAATATACAAGTCGCTTTTAAAGCCAATATGGTGTTACGGTATTCAGTTATGGGGCACTGCTTCAGCTTCCAATGTAGAGAGAATTCAACGAAGACAAAACAAAATTTTAAGGTTAATAACATCTGCTCCATGGTACATTAAGAATTCAAATATACATCGTGATTTAAATATGCCACTAGTGACTGAAGAAATTGCAAAATACGCAGGCAAATATCTAACAAAACTCGAGTCACATCCTAATCCGCTTGCTCGTAATATTTTGAACTTTACTGGACACATCCGCTTAATAAAAAGAGAGATACAAGGGCTCTAATACTAAACACTCCGAATGAAGTTGCTTGAAAATACTTTTTTTTGCTTATCACTACTTATGTATTATTTACAACTATCACTTAGTTATGTCTGACATTGGTCGGGTCTATTAATTATATGTTAGATTTAAGATTTGAATACTTATTGTTAGTTCATATATGAAGACACAATAAATAAAAAAACATGCATAAAAAAAATATTATTTTGTTCATTTTGTAATTTTTGATTAGCATAAGACTGGTTTTATATTAACTGGAAAATTTTTATTTTTTCATAGGTTTCTAAGATATTAGCAAACAAAAAGTACGAACGTTACCAACAAAGGAAGTGGTGTTGATGCGAAATTATGAAAACGCAAAACTCTGCGAAATGAATCACGATTTTTCTAAACCACGAAACTTAAATTGATCTGTACTAATTAGGCTCCACGTTAGTGGTTCTTGCGTTGAAATTTAATTTTATTAGTGTCTTTTATACAAGCAATACTTAATACGTAACGTTATATTCGTTACATGACATATTTTTCCATAGTAATGTATTTGAGTAAAAAAATATATAAAAAAATTGTATGTATGTATTTATTTAATAAAAATGACAATGCAGTTCAGGATATTATGTATAAATCGTCTTGTAAAATAATTAAGGTCCTATCATCATTTTCCAAAAATTTTTAGTGATACATATTAACTTAATTCAACTCGAGTGAATTTTAATCAAGAATAACTTCTTAATCGGGAGTAATTTCAGTACTTTCAATTCTTATTGTATGAAATATTTTTATTAATGGGAGTTTCGAAAGAAGAGAAGAAAACTTAAAATTAAATTCCTCTATGTTCTGGCTTCCACATCTTTTTGATATGTTTTCTTGTGAGTTTGGATGTTAAAGCTCATGCTACTTTATTTATTTGTTTTTTATTTAAAACAAAAACAATTTGGAAATCGACGATTTGAATTTTTTACATACTTTGGTTTTCACTTTTGAGCAAAAATACTCGTATTCGTTTCACTTCTTAACAGTCTTGTGAAAACAAAACGCAAGAAAAAAATCAAAAAATTTTAAATCGTCCGTTTCAAAATTGTTTTCTTCTAATCAATTTGTAATTTCTAAATTTCATTTAAAACAGACGTAGCCTACGTTTAAACATCCGAACTCACCAGAAAACATGTAAAATCGATGTTTAAGCCAGAACTTAAACGATTATCTGACCTGTTTCTTTTTGTTCCGATATCTTTGGTCAACTTCTGCATAAAAAGATATTTTAACCCATAACAATATTGTTTTTCTGAAAATAAAGCATTACTTACGATTATGACCTCGACAAACTTTGAATACCAAATAAAACAAATAAGAGTGCTATATTCGGCTGTGCCGAATCTTATATACCCTTTACCAAAGTGCTTTTATGTTATATAGAGATACATACATACATAAGCACAGAGATATGTAGGTACTAGTGATGCACGAATATTCGTATTCGAATTGTCGAATATTCGGCCATTTTCAGGCGAATACGAATGTATTCGTATTCGTCAAATTCAGTTGAATACGAATAAGAATATTTTTCTAAAGAAATTAAATAAATAAATGCATAAATCCTAAACAAAATTTAAATAAATGACTAAACATTTTAGTTTGTACAAATACATTAATTTTTTTTTTAAGAAATGTTTGCTTTGTATCATTTTCAAATATTATTTAATGACGATTATTAAAATTTTGCGTACTTTTTATTAACTTTAAAGTACGCCAAGAAGAGTGTGAAGTCCCTTTTCATAACAATTTTTTAAAATTTCATATTGCATATAATATTCATATTCGTATTCGCGAATATCGTTTCAAATGTTCGTATTCGCTAATATCGTTTCAAATATTCGTATTCGCGAATATCAGAAATTGACATTCGCTACATCACTAGTAGGTACATATTTTTATGTGAAAAAATTCATAATTTTTGCTCTAGTGCAATTTTTAATAAGTGACCGCTCGGTATTTTACGAATTGAATATCCATGCCTTACTTTCTAAAAAAAAAAATTTATTTTCAAGAGAGCAAAAAAGAAACGGTTTATCTCTTTATACTTCGGTGTTTGGATAAAAGTTCATATACAATTATTAAGGAATTGATTACATCTATATATATATGCAGTAAGTTTAATTATGAAGCGCATTTATTGAGATACTTTTAATTTATAATTCATAACTTTAATTCGTGATACTTGATGAATAAGTTACAAGGTTGTTGCACTTATAGCTAAACAAACAAATAATGCCGTTATATCAAAACTATCCAATGAAAACAATATTTAATATCCCACTTGACATGAGATTCGATCTAATGTTCGCTAAATCTTCGAACTTCGAAAATATTTTTAGTATTGTACCTCCATACCAAGTAAACTGTGTAACTTGTTTTATTTAGTAATCTTTGATTTTGCAAAATTGTTAATTGCCTGAATTTAAACATCCCATTGGAAAAGGTATATATTGTGGTGTTATGTAAATGTTTATTCCTACAAAAAATTTTCGAATTTGTTCAGCAAAAAGTTACGGTTTCAGGTAAATAAATAAATAATAAATTTTATTTCCATCTCCATTCACTAAAAATAAATTCAGTAATTCAGAGTCGCACTGACTTGCGCAAGAAGGGTTCCGTAGAATACTATATGAACTTTAGCCTATATAAAATATAATTTTGGCTTCTTTTCGTTTTTGGGGTTTAAGCATTTTTGGGTTTACGCGTTTTTTAATAGGGTTTTTTTAGTTTGGCCGTTTTTTATTTTCATGTTTTTTTTATTTTTGGTGTTTTTTTACATTTTAGCGATTTTTTTGGTTTAGGTTTAGGCATTTTTTTTTATTTGACGTTTTTTTTTAGTTTTAGCGATTTTTTCTCGTTTTAGCGATTTTTTTCAGTTTTTGACGTTTGTTTTATTATGGCGATTTTTTTAATTTTGGTTTTTTTCATATAGGCAATTTTTATTTGGTTTTGGCGATTTTTTCCGTTTTTTCACTGTGGAAATTTTTTTAGTTTTGACACTTTTTTCTCGTTTGGCGATTTTTTCGGTTTTTGACGTTTTTTGTAATTTTGGGGAATTGTTTCCTTTTGGCGATTTTTTTGATTTTGCGATATTTTTTTCATTTAGGCGATTTTTTTAATTTATGCGATTTTTTTCATTAAGGCAGTTTTTGTTTTGGTTTTGGCGATTTTTTAGTTTTTGGTGTTTTTGTTGTACTGTGGCAATTTTTTTAGTTTTGACCTTTTTTCTCCTTTTTAGAAATTTTTTTCGGTTCTTGGGGTTTTTTTAATTTTTGCGATTTTTTTCGTTTTGGCAATTTTTTTTATTTTGGCGATTTTTTAGTTAAGTCGATTTTTTCGGTTTTTGATGATTTTTTTGACATTGGCGATTTTTTCTCATTTTGGCGATTTTTTTCGGTTTAGGCGTTTTTTCAATTTGGCGTTTTTTTCAGTTTTAGGCGTTTTTTAATTTTGGCGATTTTTTTAATTGGGCGATTTTTTCGAATTTGGCATTTATTTTAATTTTAATTTAATTTTTGGCGATTTTATAATCTTCGGATTTTTTAGTTTTACCGTTTTTGAAAATTTCAAGAGTTTAACTTTTACGGTTTCAAAGATATAGCAAGTTGTCAAAATGACATAGTCAAAATCGCATTAACTGATGGACCACCCTTTAATTTAAATTTTTTTAATTTTAGTGTCTATATAAAAATACACTAATTTTACAAATTTCAAGTGTCAATATACATACATATGTACATACAATTGTATGTATATTACATGGGATTTTAAATTTGTTGTCACTCGTTTTGGAACACCCATTAATTTATAACTTTTATATATTTGTTGTTGTAGCGACCAAAGTTCTACATACTAAGTTCTACATACATAAAAAAAGTTAAAGTTTTCCAACCACAGAAACGTCTTTTTAATTTGTTTTTTTTTTTTTAATTTTTGTTTTTAAATTAGAAATACCAATTTTATTCATGCCGAAGTATAAGTTAATTTAATAAAAAAGTAATAAAAACTAGATTTCGGTAGTTATTTTTAATGGGAAAATAGAGTTTGAGCTTTCCAGCTCTGAAGCAGTCTGCTTGATTTTGCTGATTTTCAATATCAATCTTACTCGGAAAATTTATGACACACCAGTCTTAAAGCGAAGTCTCTAGCTCTTCTGGGAGCTTCGGAAACCCGATTTCACCTACAGACAGACGGACAGATGGACATCTCTTGTTCGTCTTCCCTATGCATAAGGATCCAGAATATATATACTTTATCTGTCGCTTATTAATATTGTAGAAATTACACACGGAATGACAACGTTACAAACTTTGCCTACCTCTAAAGATATTTGTATTAAAAATTTTTGCAAAGTGCAAAATATATTTGAATTCTGTTCCTAAAATTTGTTTAAAAACCAACTTTTAAGACACTTGGTCTTGACAAGTTAAATGTAACTAGAATATTTCATCCTTTTTGGAAACGAACGTTATATTAAAAAATAACAGAAAACAAGTGGAAAAGATTAATGTTAAATGATATTTTTTTACTCTTTCTTCATTTGTTTCTTTTGTTTTAGTTTTAAGAACATATTTATGGAAAAAGCATAACCACTACATACTCATTAATGTTTTGAACATTAAAGAGGTAATATGATTAAATATTACTAAAAGTTAGAAAAATAGAAATTAATTTTTTCCAGCCATGTTTTTCTTCACTACAACAAATTATTTGAAGGGTTTTTTATGATACTATCGGTCAAGCAAAGCTTTTAAATAATATTTAAATTTTTGGATTTGTTTTGCCTTTTGCTGGAAATGCCCATATTGCACATTCAGTTCAATAATGTCAAAACTCAAAAAATTCATTTTTTAGTTAATAATGCAGAATAATAATGCATTTCGTATTTTATATTGTGTAAAAATTGCATATAAAAAGCTTGTACTATAATCTCTTGAGAGAAGAATATTTTTTCCCCGGAATTTGGCGAATACGAATATTACATATGTAGATACATGCATAAAATTTACACAAAGGAAATAAAACACTTTCCTAGATGTTGTCTGTTTGAAGTTTATTGAAATAAAGCTTAAAATCTAAACGTACACTACGGTTTTAATATAATTGTAGCATTTTCTTAAACTAAACTCTACAATCAGAATTGAGTTCTTTTTCTTAAACAAAAAGTAATGAAATTATAAGAAGTCAACTATGATTACGTTGCAAATATTTTAAATATAAACAATCCAAACTCACAAGCAGAATCTTTCATTTAAGATTCGAATCCGCCGAAGATTTGAATTGTAAGAAGCCAAATATGTTTACGTTGCAAATAGTTATTCATAAACAAAAATATTCTAAGCAGGAATAGTTCAAGCTTATAAACAATAATAATCTTACGTGCTTTAAATTTATCAAAGCATCAAATTACAAATAAACAATTAGTTAGAATTTATATTACTACAGGGTACTTATTCTTAAGTATTTCGTTGGGTAAAACTCCCCCGAACGAAAATTGGTTCCCAACTTCTGAAGGAAATTTGGGAAACGATAGAATTGTTTGATTTATTATCTTTTTAGATTTGAATTTAATAATCAAATACCCAATAATAAAAATAGTTGCAGTTATGATTACAATATAAATTACTATATTAGTTGCTTTTTGATTGTATCTTAACTCATCTATATATCTTATGTTTCTAATGTGTTGATACGTCAAATTTTGTAATGTTAGTACTTCATCTTTAAACAAACTAGGTATTATTGTATCGTCGCCATAAAATTCTTTGTTACTTGCGCACCTTTTCGCTCAACTCTAAATTATTGTTATTAGGAATGGGTTGAATAAATATGATCCCAGCTAAAAAAATTATATATGGTCCATATATTTTTAATATATGAATGTATATAACTATATATGAATATGTATGAATTCATGTATGGAAATATATGGGATTATACATGGCAAAACTATTATATATGAACTAATATATGGACTAATATATGAAATGTATTATAATATATGAGCTCATATATGAAAATTTAATTATGAAGCTCTTTATATGTGGATCCATATATAAATATAAGATTTTATATATGGAGCCATATAAGAATGTATGCATACATGATATCTCACATAAGATCGCTTTTGCAATCAAAAAAGCTTGGAATTTTATCACTGCTGAATTGGAAATCCATTAGAAAATACATACTGTATGCAAAGTTTATATGCATACCCTCAACGTTTCAAAAAGAAGAACTTTTTGTTACAAAAAACCATTCTTGTATGATTTTATAAATTGTAGCCCCATTTAATATATCAAATAATCAAAAGGATAGTCCAGTCATTAATTTTATAGAAAATAACAAAATTCTCTAGATAAGAAACAAAGTTCATATTACTTTATTGAAAACTATTGTAAGACGGATTATTTTTTCTTTTATAATTAATTGCATTAGTTTTTATTCTGATTTCTTAAGCTAAATGTTATGTACGAATATGATTTCTGTGTTTTTAAAATAATTGATTCACCTTTTGATGAATGAAATGACTTTTATTTGTTTTGAATTATTTGTCCAAACAAATGTTTCATTAAATACAACCTCTCTCTCAAGTCTAAAGAAATTTAATTTTAATAATTTAATTTATTGTACAGCAGTGCCTTTTGTGAATCAAGAGTGTATGAATATGAACTTTACATACTGTGGAGGGAATTTACACATACATGTATTAAAATGTATGAATATATATAATCATATATGCCCATATACCCTCATTTTTCGGATCCAAACCATATATGGGATATCATATATGCTCCATACATATTTTTTCAGCTTGGATGTTATAAAAGTCAGGTGTTAATTGAGCAATTTGGATAGCAAAAAGGATATTTCTTTCACTTGTTGCTACACTTATTCTGATACTTTTTAACTTTTCGAAAGTTATGTCATTTTTTCCTATCTCTTCATCCGTTAGTATATTTTGACTTAAAAGTCCCAAGTTTGATGTCAAACTTTGATACTTGAAAGGAAATCTTTGTCCTTTGTATATCTAACTCATCTTTCTCAGTCCGGTTATCAATTGTCACATACTCGAAATAACTTTTTTTTTAAAGCGTTTTCAGTGATTCTTTTAAATGCTGTAGCTATTGATTTATAAAATAATCGTTTATGGTATTATTTTCTAGTTTCTTTATATACTGCTCATATTGTTTAACGTTGGATATATGAACGACATTGTAATATTCCTTAATTAGGCGTTGTTTACCTATATTAACAATAGCAAATCCATTACCTAAACTTAGGTCTGTAAATTCAATCTTCACGTGAAACATTATGGTCGTTAGTAGTACTAACCAGATCATCTTTTGTTGGAATAAAATTAACACATTCACCAGTAGGGTCAACCAAAACATCCAATGAGCTGGAATTAATTAATCTTTATAAACATTTTTGTGTTTATTACTCTATCTTCTGTGAATAATTTTTTCCAAAACTACTTTTTCATGTCTAGTGTCAGTTTTATGTGCTCGAAAATCCCTTTTGAAGTCTTCAGTTACTGCTTGATCTTTTCGATTTCTATTCAGGTATGTTATATTCTTAATTTTTCTTGATTCAATTATTTCATGAATTTTCTCATATTCTTTAGGACTATATGGGAAAGGAATTTCTATTGGTTTCTTACGAGTTGTTATGTGGAAGGTATTGTAATAAATAAAATTTGCTTGAATAGGCAAATCTATGGTATAAATTATATCAGATATTTCTTCCCTCTTTCGGAGGATGCTTATATTTTCGTTAAGGCTATTGTGGAATCTTTCAATATCTCAATTTCCTGTATGCCGATAAGTAGTAGTGAAATAATATTCCACCTTATTTTTCTCCACAAAATCCCTAAAAAGGCTTGAGTTAAAGCCGGGTTCATTGTCAACAACAAATTTTTTTGGAGTTCTCATCAAGTGTTTTATAAAATTTAACGGGGTTCTCACTTAATTTTTTTGTACAAGAGCATATATAGAAAATTTATCAATCATGGTTATATATGCATCTTTTGTGTCCAGAAACCATATATCGGCATGGTATATTTGATAAGGACCACAAGGGGTTTCTGTTTTTTCAAAAGGAAGTTTAACGGGATTTCTTTCTCTTTGGTAGTTACAAGTCTGACAGTTATTTATAACCCTTGCAATTTCCTTACTTATGTTTGGATATATATTTTGATTTCAATTCAAAATATGTTTTGTCTATACTAGGATGGTTATTTTCATATTTATGGTGTCTCATTATGATTTCCAATAATTTCTCCTTTTCTACATTTTCTAGTAGTGTATAAGTTCTGTATATTTTCAATTTTTTTTATATATTTCAATTTTACCACATGATTCTGAATTATTACATATATAATTCTTCAATATCGCAATAAATCACAAGATTTTCTTCTTCTTCAATTATAATGAGAATTTTTTTCAGTACTGATTTGTAGTTATTTGAACTGACTCCAAATTTATAAAGTTTCTTATTGAATTTAATCTGTTCCTGATATAAATCTTGCGTTTCAATTCATATTTGTTTCCTCAGTTCTCGTTGTACCTTCATAGTGAATAGTCGATTAGCGGAATTTTTCTTACATTCTTATTAAACAAACAAAAAATTATCCAAAAAAATATTCGTAGCGCATATTATTCGTAATAGGTACATACTGACTTTAATAAATAAGCTTTATGTGCTTTCCTAATATTTTTGCATAGTGGAAATAACAAAAACAAAAAAAACGAAAACAAAAAAACATAAACAGTGACATTGAGGAAAACTCTATACGAGTACCTCAAAAAAACAAACAAACAATCATAAATTACAAAAACAAAACAAAAATACGCTAACAAAAAAACATCAAAAAGGAGCCCTTGAGGAATACCCTATATGAGTACCTCAAAACAAAAAATTATGAAGTGAGTTCTAACTTATGAAATGCCTAATTTACTGTGAGTTCTGAAGCTCTTAATGAAAATAATAGAAATAATAAATCTAATGAAAGAATTTTTTTTAATGGCAAATCCAATTTTTCTTCAGCGATCAACTTCGCTTTGTCCAATGCCAAATAGTGATTCATTAAAATTACAGTTGCCTAGTACTTTTTCTTACAAGTCAGTAATATCATCCCCTTCAGGCTCGTGTTCATCACTTAACAAAGTTATCACTACAGATATAAGTAGCTCGAAACCCAAGGTACAAGTCGGAATGGACATATACTTAACCGTGGTAAAGCGTGGGCAAAGCCCGCATTCTTCAAAAATTTCATCTGCTCCAAAGATGTCTAGGGATAATAGCGCATCATCTTCCAATCGTTTTTTCGTTATTGCAAGTCACCGACGACAAGCCCGATGCATCATTGCAAAAGTCTTTTAAGCCACCGCCTTTATATTTGTGAGAAAAAAATTCTAACGCCCTTATTAAAAAATTAGTGTCGGTCATTGGTGAAAATGCATTTCATGTTGTTCCAATTAAGCGTGGTAACATTGACGAAACTAAACTTTAATATAGCCCTTGAGGAATACCCTATATGAGTACCTCAAAACAAAAAATTATGAAGTGAGTTCTAACTGATGAAATGCCTAATTTACTGTGAGTTCTGAAGCTCTTAATGAAAATAATGGAAATAATAAATCTAATGAAAGAATTTTTTTTTTAATAGCAAATCCAATTTTTCGTCAGCGATCAACTTCGCTTTGTCCAATGCCAAATAGTGATTCATTAACATTACAGTTGCCTAGTACTTTTTCTTACAAGTCAGTAATATCATCCCCTTCAGGCTCGTGTTCATCACTTAACAAAGTTATCACTACAGATATAAGCACAAAGTTATCACTACAGATACAGATATAAATGGCTACACTATGTATGATACAAAGGACCCTAGAGGGAGAGCATGCGGTGGATCAGCAATTATAATAAAGTCAAGACTCAAGCACTATATCCTTGACAACGTTAGTGAAGAATATATGCAAACTACGAATATTTTTGTCGAAAATATTTGTTGTAATTTCGTGATATCATCAATTCACTCACCTCCCTTATTTTCAGTTACCGAAGATTGGTATGAGAAATTCTATAAATCGCTTGGATCTTGTTTCGTGGCACCTTGAGACTAGAATGCAAAGCATGCGTGCTGAGGTTCGCGCCTTGTAACATCTAGAGTTCACGCTTTGTTTAATACAATTTCAAAAATTGGCTTAGATGTTATTTCAAGTTAGGAGCCCACTTACTGACCTACTGACATACGAAAAATTCCGGATGTTATTAATTTTTGCGTCATGAAAAATATTTTTAGGCATTTAATTAACGTTAAAACTTTTCTAGATCTCTCCTCCGATCACTCACTCACTATTGTTACAATCTGTAAGCCACTAAGAAGTGACTTACCTCACGCATATATGAAAATGATCAATCGTGTTAATTGGCTGGGATTCAAAAAATGTATTACTAATCATTGCACGGAAAATATTACGCTACGAACACCAAATCACATTGAAACTAACATTGCCAATTTTAACAAAAATATTAAACAGGCTGCTGAACATGCCACTACCTCCCATCTATAGTCTGGGTTTACTAAAATTTAGTCCAGGGATATTGAACATATAATGTGTGAAACAAGAAGAGCTAGAAGGAAATGGCCACAACACAGTTCACTCCAACATAAACTCAGACCTAAAGACTGTTCTAAACGACTTCAAGAGATGCTTGCATCTGGAAAAAAAGCATCTCTTAAAAATTACTTGCGAGGTCTTGATGTCACACCAACATCTAATTACTCTTTGTGGCGTGATGCTAGAAAGCTTATTGCTGATTTACCGAAAGTAGTTGCTCTACTTCCTCGAGCCTTAAAGTTTAAGATGCGTGATGTACATAAAGTAATTGCTGAACTCAAACCAAAGAAAGCTTAAGGTATTGATGGAATTAGTAACAAGATGCTGATGAACTTGCAGTATATTGCAATAAAAATCTTGCTGTTTATTTTTAATGCCGTAATATTACTGGAGTATTATCCACAACTCTGGAAGCTCGCAAAAGTCAAAATGATTCCAAAGCCGAGCAAAGATATTACCAAAGCTGAGTCATATAGGTCAATAAGTTTGCTATCAACGATGTCAAAACTCTTCAAAAAGCTCCTCATGACAAAATTGTCCCCAATTTTAACTGATAGTGGGTGCATCAAAGACCATCAATTTGGTTTTAGAAGTCAGCATAGCACCATTGAACTAACTCATAGATTGGTTTAATTTATAAGAAAAACATTTGAGGAAAAGAAGTATTGTTCTGCCCTGTTTATTGACTTTTCTCAGGCATTTGATAAAGTGTGACATGAAGGCGTTATTTTAAAATTGAAATCATATCTACCAATGCATTTTCTGAATCTATTAGAAAGTTACATTACTACCCTAAATTTCACGATTGTGGAAGGAGAATTCATGAGTGAGCCCGATTCTTTATCATCCGGTGTGCCACAGGGGAGCATACTGGGGCCAGTTTTGTATTTCATCTATACTTGTGATATGTCTTTGAGCAGCAATATCCATACATCTACGTTTGCCGATGATACAGCCTGCCTTAGTATGCATGAAAACCCTCACGAGGCTTACCGATATCTACAAGAACATATTACACAATTCGAAATGTGGTTGAACTTATGGAAAATTAAGGTAAATGAACAAAAGTGTGTCCATATAACGTTAAGACTTAGAACAGATACCTGTTCCCCCATTCAAATGAACAATCAAAGTATTCCTCAACATTCCCAAGTGAAATACCTTGGTATACACCTTGATCGAAGGCTTACATGGAAACTCATATTGAGATGAAACTTAAGTTATCTCAAATACACTGTTTGATTGGCCGAAATTCAACACTTAGCCTGGACTGTAAACTTTTAATATGTAGAGAGAACCCAACGAAGGCACTCCAAAATTTTACGGTTAATAACTCGGCTCCATGGTACATCAAAAATTCTAATATACATCGTGATTTAAATATGCCATTAGTGATTGAAGAAATTGCAAAATACACAGGCAAATATTTAACAAAACTCGAATAACATCCTAATCCGCTTGCTCGTAATATTCTGAACTTTACTGGACACATCCGCTTAAAAAAGAGGGACACAAGGGCTTTATTACGCAACACTCCAGATGGGATTTTTTGAAAATACTTTTTTTTTCTTTTTTGATAGTGATTACTTATGTATTATTTATAACTATTAACAAGCTTATGTCCGACAGTGGTCGGTCCTAAGAATTATATTTTAGATTTGAATACTTATTGTTAGTTCATATTTGAAGATACAATAAATAAATACATGTATGAAAAAAAATATTTGTTTCCTTGCAAGTAAAGGACTTTCTGTTACCAAAATATTATCAAATTCGTCACCTTCAGCGCTGTGTACAGTTGGCACTGGAGAATTTTTTCTTCTTTTTACCCTTTTATTTGTAGTTTCAAGTTGAATATTTTCCCTATTTCCAATTCTAAAATTTAACTTTTCATTCTTATGTTTTCGTAAGAAATGCATTTTTAGACCTGCTTTACTTTCAAACCTACCATTTCAAAGTTGACACTGAAAAATTTGAGCACCATGCTTATTCCTTAAATGTTGATTCAAAACATTTTTTTTGTACGACCTTTGACATTTGTCGCATTCAAATAAATTCAATTCTGCACTTGTTTTATTCTTGACAATGCATCCGCCACTTTATTTGCCTTACCCTGTACGTGGTTTATATCGAACTCATATTTGTTGAGCTTGATTTTCCATCGTATCATTTCTGAGTTTGGTTCTATTAAACTAGATAACCAAATCAGAGGTTTATGATCTGTATGTAATTAAAATTTTCCCTATAATCGGTATCATTTTCGATGATATGCCCGTACTTTTTAAGCCTCAAAGTGAGAGGTTTGGCTATTTTTGCATAATCTGGGATGAGTTTTCTGTAATAACCACTTAGTCCCAGAAATGCTTGAAGTTGCTTTAAAGTACTTCGAATTGGAAAATTTCTTATACATTCTATTTTACTAGGGTCTGCCTTTATTCCGTCCGCTGTTACAATGTGTCCAAGAAAATTAGTCTCCGACCTCAAAAATTCGCTTCTATTTAGTGACACTTTTAAATTAGCTTCCCTCAATTTTTGTAATATTTTTTCCAAAGACCAATATGTCGTCCATATATATGACACATATTTTATTAATATAGTTTTTAAGTACATTATTCATCATTCCTTGGAATGTTGCTGGGGCATTTTTTAGCCCAAAGGGCATACGTTTGAATTCGTAGTGCCCATCATTAGAAGAAAATGCAGTTTTTTCCTGATCAATTTCTTCAGCTTCTATTTGGTAAACCCCCTTTGTTAAGTCCAATGTAGAAAAATAGTTCGCTCGTCCAAGTTTATCCAGTACGTTGTCAATAATAGCTATGGAGTATTTATCTTCTCTTGTCACAGCATTTAACATTCCAAAATCCAAAAATTTTCTACATTCTTTATTTCCCAATCTAACCTCTTTCTTTGGAATTACCGACATTGGAGAATTATATAGTGAATCACTTGGAGTGATTATACCTTGTTCCAAAATTTCAGTTATTTGTCTACCAACCTCCTGTAGTGTATCACACAAGTTGATAATGCTTGCACAGTGAATGCAACAAAGAACTAATAAAGTATCAATAACTTTACTTTCTTTGTATGCATGCATGTGGTGCAATGCTGAACTGCTTACGATTAATTGTTTGAGTGACACATTTCTGTTTGAATGCAATTGTAAATATAAAATACGATGATTGGTCAAACAGAAATGTGAATACGATACTTCATAGTATTGAAAGAGAAAACAATAACATTTGTATATTTAGAATAAGTTAGAAAGGTTAAGATTTATTTTCAAAATTAGTATATAAGCCAAAGCAAAAATAGAATAAAATCAGACTTTAATTTGTTTAACATAAATCGGCTCTTTAGCCTTGTTTTCTTCTTAAAGTTTCAAAACTTCTTTTGGCAGTTCTTTTGAACGCCTAAGTTTTAGCTGGGACCCCCTCAGCTGTATTAAAATAAAAATAGGGGCTATAGGGACTCCCATTACTAAGACACATAATATTACACTCCTCCCTATGAGCTTCCGGATACCTATATGATTATGTGTGGATTGGTCCGTCATTATTAGTAGGAATTCTGTGTTTAACTTCATTCGTAAAAGTCAAATCGTCTACTTTTTTATAAAATATAACTGAAAATTTTTTCAATAAGCTTTTTACCGCAATTGTTTCTTCCTTATTTAAATGTTCTAATCGCAATTGTTCTTTTACTCCCAATTTATCAATGTGATGTAATTCGGGTAAATGTTTTATCAATTCTAAGTCATAATCCTCATCACTTTTGTTCATACTTTCACAAAAAGAAAAACAAAACCACTGACCTATATTTTAAACTTCACTTCTCCTGTAGTTTATTGCATCTCACAATTAAATTATTTTAAAACGTTCATTGCATTTCAAAACTAAACAAAAGAAATAAGACACTGTTTATAATTACTCTGCATAAGAATATCAAAATTGGGTAATAAATAATTGCAAACTTGCAATCATGCATAAATGGTTGTTTTTTGTACAATGAACTTGTACTAAGCAATACGCTTAATAAAGCAAAATTGTATGACCTCAATTTTATTAAACAATACAATTAATAGTAAAAAATTTTAATGACATATCAATAAGTTAGTATATAAGAAAGAAAGTTAAATAAAATATTTGTTCAATTACATTTTGCAAACATACAAAGTTGTTTTACCAAAAGTGATTTAACCATCTCCACGCAACCAAGTTTCAAGTGCTTGAGTTGCATCAGTAAATCTTCCTGGTGAATTGCCTTGAAGATAATCTAAACAGGTTAAACAAAATAGTTTAACCTTATTCATTTATTGAATTAAACATTGGTGACCCCAACGTGATCTGACACAGGATCAATATTCGTCTTTGAATTTTCCTACACTGAAAGCATTCTCTTCAGGCAGCTAGGATCAATATTTATCAACAAATTTCTACACTGGAGCGTTCCCCTTCTGGCAGCTAGAAGACTCAGCAACTCAAATCATGGTTCCTGAAAAACCAAATATGGACACTTTCAACAAGCTGATAGAATCACAGCTGGCAGCAGGTGACTTGATCGAAACTATAGTCTGCAATTTTAAAAAGGACTCAGCTATCAGAAAAACTGTTGTTTACGTACGACTTAAAAGGCAAGATAGCGCTTAGTCGGAATTTGAGACCACCGACAGCAAAATCCGTTGCCTCGATCAAATTCCGTTAGACGACGACTACTTTGCTAAAGATTACTACAAAAACATCGCAGAGCTTGTCGACAACTACAAGGATATTTTTGAGACAGCTCTGATGAAATCATCTACAGGGGAGGCAGTTCAACAACCAATCGCCGACAAACCCATACCAATAATCAAACCCGCTGGTGAGGCAGGATGTAATACATCTGCAACTATCGATTTAATAAGAAGGCAAAGTGTAATGATGGGGTCTCTACAGCAATTGCTCACAATGGATCCGATAGCCAAGAATATGAAGCTGAAAGAAAAATTATGGGACCAAATCCAGAACTTACATTTCACCATATGGGAAACCAGTCATGATACGGTTCAAGAAGGATACAACATGACTGCATACACTACCTTAGAGGCAAGGATATTTGAAAATTTTAAAATGACTTTCCAAGTGGCTACCAATCCACCGACTCCATATGATCAGCCTATTGGAGTACCACTGCCTAACATAACAATTCCTAGGTTTGACGGCGACTACCTTAAATGGAGGACCTTCTATGACCTATTTCTGCAACTTGTAGGCAATCAGCGGATTCCTGCGGTCCAAAAAATTTGGTACCTGAAGGCTAATGTAGCAGGTCACCTTTCAGCGACTGCAGAGAATTATGAGACAGCCTGGGAAATGCTAAAAGAGTGATACGACAAAAGACGAATTTTGGCCGCATCATTAATACAGCAGCTGATCGAACAACCTGCAGTTGGACCAACAATTGCATCAATCAAGCAACTGCATGACACAACTCAGGAATGTCTGCATGCATTGCAAATTTTTGGAATCGACACTACATCCTGGCACCCCATACTATTGCACCTTCTCGTAAAGAAACTGGATCGAAACACTCATAACCAATATGAAAGATCAATCAGAAATCCAAAACAGCTACAGCGAATCAAACACTTTCTAGCTTTTCTGGAGACTCGATTTAAATCAATGGAGGCAATCGGCCAAAAAGAAAATCCATTTTCGAAGGTATGTGCAACAGCTGCCCCATCTAATTCAATTGAGCGTGCTTTGTTAAAAAAGGTCCTCACCAGCTTTATCGTTGCCAACGATTTCAACAACTCAAGCCATACGAGCGCTTAAATTTCATCCAAAAACAAAAATTATGTGTAAATTGCCTGAAATCTGGTCGCTCTTCAAAACAAGGTACCTCAAGGGGTTGCACGAAATGCAATAAGAAACATAACTCGCTATTACATCTAGAAAACAAGAACTACCCGTCAAAACAATTAAATGAAGTAAAACCACAGGCATCATCATCCTCTGCAACGGCCATTGTAGAAGCTACGACTTCTCCTGCAACAGCAGGGTGCTCAACCAAATCAAGTGCTACTTCTTTAACCACAGCAAGTCAACACTCGTCATCAGCTGTGAACCTTGGCACTGCAGTAGATAAACTCAAAACTGATTAATCAGAAATTGAATGCCGCGCATTACTTGACTCAGGATCCCAGGTAAACTGTATCACTGACCGTCCAGTCAAACGACTTGGTATTCCAATGCAGTCGTTATCGGCAAACCTTAGTGGAATCGGAAGCACCAGCACTAAAACACAGCACCGAGTTAACATAGCATTGCATTCTCGAATAAATGGACTTACAACACAACTCGAAGCATTTGTCCTTCTTCGTATTATTTCTCCCCAGCCGGCACAATTCATCAACATAAGTGACTGGCCATTGCAACTAATGACAGCCTTGAAGCTTCCATTGCAAGACTGTGGGAATTGGATGAACTTAAGTCAACTGAAAGGGCGCTGTCACTAGCAGAAAGAAAATGTGAAGAGTTGTTTGTACATCATACAACCCGGAACAATGAAAATCGTTTTGTTGTAAAGATCCCGTTCCAACAAGATCCTGAAATCCTCGGTGACTCTTACAAAATCGCTTTAAATCGTTTCTTGGCGTTAGAACATCGACTACAGAAAAACCCCGAATTGAGGAGTCAATATCAGAAATTCATGGATGAATACGAAAATATGAAACACATGACGAAGATATCATCAACTTCTATTCGCTCACCAAACTATTTTATCCCACATCATTGCGTTCTAAAACCGGACAGCTCCACAACCAAATTGAGGGCAGTATTCGATGCTTCAGCCAAAACAACATCAGGATACTACTTAAATGATTTGATGTATGCAGGACCAATAGTACAAAGCGAACTATTTTAAATTTTATTAAGGTTTCGACTTCCCAAGTTCGTTTTCTCCACAGATGTAGAAAAGATGTATCGGCAAGTTTTGGTTTCTCCTGAAGATCACCGTTTTCAAATGATAATTTGGCGGGCAGGTGTTTCAGAACCACTCTCATACTATCAACTGAACACTGTAACATATGGAACAAGAGCAATTCTCTATTTGGCAACTAAATGCCTGCAAGAATTGGCAAAGGAAAATGCCAGACAGTATCCTCTGGCATCACAGTTTATAAGAGAAAACTTCTATGTAGATGATGGACTAGGCGAAAGCGATAAATTATACACCACAATTCAGGTGCAAGAACAACTTCAGCAGATCATGAAGCAAAGCGGCTTCAATTTGCGAAAATGGTGTGCCAATCACCCCCAACTGCTCAAAAATTTTTCAAAAGATGATCTGGAACCGAATTTAGACTTTTAGAGCAGCAAATCAGATTCCATCAGTACACTAGGACTCACGTGGCTGCCGGAAGAAGATCAACTAAGTATAAAGGTGAATATTATTGATAATAAAAGAGTAACTAAACGGACTGTGACATCGGATCTCGCACGAATTTTCGATCCATTGGGTCTTCTGTCTCCTTTCACTGTCACCACAAAAATATTCATACAAGAGTCGTGGAAGCTAAAACTCGATTGGGACCAAGCTCTACCCGAATCCATGCATACCAAGTAGATTACTTTCCGCGCAGACCTGAATGAACTAAAAACGCTAAAAATATCAAGACACATCTTCAAAGGTGGAATCACAGAATCTGTACAATTGCACATATTTACAGATGCATCAGAAAAGGCTTACGGTGCAGTGGCTTATCTTCGATCTACCATTAAATATGGAACAGTCATGTCACAAATCCTTTGTGCGAAGTCCCGAGTAGCACCAATCAAAGCTCAATCAATTCCACGATCGGAGCTATGCGCAGCTGTACTTGGAGCACAACTAGCTACAAGAATAATAGCTGATCTTCAGGTTACAAGCCAAGTTTGGTTGTGGACTGATTCGTAATCTGTGCTGTCTTGGATAAACTCATCAGGGTCTCTCAACACCTTTGTTGCCAATCGAATTTCAACCATCCTAGAAAATACTAGAGCAGAACCATGGCGGCACGTCAGCACAAAATGTAAACCCACAGACATATTATCTCGAGGAATTGCACCCAGGAACCTGAAAGATTGTTCTTTATGGTTCCATGGTCCCATATTTTTACACGGCCAAGAAACAGCTTGGCCACCTAAATTCAGGCCGAACCTTATCCACCCAACAAATTTAGAGAGAAAGGAAAAGCAAGCATTAGTGATGATTTCAACAGAACCTGATTTCATATATAAAATAAATCATAAGAATTCATTCTGGCGTCTTCATCACATTGTTGGATACATTTTAGGATTTGTAACCAATACCAAACGGAATGGCTCTAGACAACATCAAAAATCCCTATCGACAAAGGAACTACAAAATGCACTTATGTTAATCATCAAGCAAATACAGGCATCAGATTTCAAAGAAGAAATTCAACAGCTTGCTAAATACAAAGTGTTGCGAGGAACCAGCAATTTGTCGAACCTTTCACCATTTTTGAACGGTGAGGGTTTGATACGTGTGGGAGATCGACTGAAAGCCTCATCATTGGAATACGATTCCAAACATCAGCTGCTTCTTCCTTACAATGATCCAATCGCTAAGCTTATATTTGAAATGATACATAAGGACAACAAGCATTGTGGTGCACAAACTCTCTTAGGAATAGTAAGACAACGATTTTGGCCAATAAAAGGTAAGATTATGGGAAGAGCGGCGATTCATCGCTGTACAACATGCAGTAAAGCTAGGCCCGCCCTATTTCACCAAATTATGGGCAATCGCCCTCCACACGGGTAACACCAGCTAGGCCGTTAATTAATTCTGGAGTAGACTGCTGTGGTCCACTGACAGTTCACCACAAGTTGAAAGGAAAACGGCCACACAAGGCGTATATTGCTATATTTTGTTGCTTCTCTACGAAGGCAGTAGATTTAGAGCTGGTAAGCGATCTTACCACTGACGCATTTATAGGAGCCATCAAACGGTTTGTTGGCCGACGAGGACTTTGCGCCAAAACCTATATTGCGATAATGCAACGAACTTTGTAGGCGCAAAAAATAAATTGTCTAAACTAATACCCGCAATTTATACAAGCGAAGCAAAAGAAGCAATTGAAAATGCATGCAGTAAAAAGAATATACAATTCAAATTCATATCACCTCGAGCACCTCATTTTGTAGGCCTTTGGAAGGCGGCAGTAAAATCTGCAAAACACTTTTTAATCAGGAGCTTAGCTAGTGCTTCCTTAACTTACGAAGAACTAGAAACACTGATTATCGAAATAGAAGCGATTCTCAATTCCAGTCCTATTTCACCCATGTCAAACGACCCCAATGATTTCGGTGCGTTAACTCCAGGGCATTTCCTGATTGGTGACCCACTAACGGCACAAGTAGATGCACAGGCCACATCAACGATAACAAAAACTAGTGTCCGTTCTCAAATACAACTTCTGGGAAAGGTGGTCACGGGACTATCTGAACGAATTGCAATATCGCAATAAATGGAAGGAGCAATCAAAATCTCGGAACCATCGTCATTCTTAAGGAAGATAATTGCCCCGTAATGAAATGGCCTTTAGGACGTGTGATTAAAATATATAAGGGGGAGGACAACATAGTTAGAGTGGCAGACGTCAAAACCGCTTCAGGAGTTCTTAAAAGAGCGGTCCATTACCTGGCACCACTCTCTAAGGCCAGTCTAGAAGAAACAGAAGACGAAAACAAACCGAATGATGAACTCAATGAAATCAACAACAAAGATGAAATCACTGACCCGAAGAGCAAACGTCTAAAATTACTCAGAAATAATTTAGGCATCACACTGTTGACACTAATGCTCATATTCCCAATTGTTTTGGGAGCACCATTTGACAATGAGCGCTTCGGTTCCAAGTTGGGCATTCATTTCGAAGAAGTAGGCTCGACGTATATATGTGCAAGTCAGTGGAATCTGGTCATTTACTATGACTTATCTGCTTACTGGGCTGACACAGCGTTTTTAGGAAATGGAACGAGCTCCTTGAGCCGACTGTGTGCGAAGATGTAAAACAATGCATTATGTTATAGTACAATAGAACATCTTCGACATGTTGAAGCGGATTTGAGACTTGATAATGAAATACTATACAAACCACGTCAAAAACGAGGTGCTATTGACTTCGTCGGAAATGTTGCTCATTCATTTTTTGGAATACCAGACTCTGAATATATACAAAAAATTTCAACAACAATAACTAAACTACAAGAAAACGATTCATATATGCTTCGCCTCATAAAAGACCACACCTCCGTTATTAATTCAACCATGAACATTGTCAAAGAAAGTCTGACAGACACTAAATTTAAATTTGAGCACCTTCTGTTAAAACTAAATGAAATCACGAAAACTGAAGAGACACTAGCAGAGGAAATAACACAACTTAAGCTTGCGCACATGTTCAGTATGGGTGTAACAAAACTATCTCCAACGAATGCAAAATTGAATTCTGGATGCATTGACCGACACTCATCATGGGAATATTAATCCATTGCTGTTGACTCCAATTCAACTAAAAATGGAAATACAAAAAAAATCGAGCACATATACCACAGTCATTAGAGTTACCAGTTCTTGAAGATGACTTGCTCGAATTTTACAAACTTATGAAAATAAAAGGCGGTCTCACTCAGGAACATGTAGTGTTCAGCATAACTTTACCCTTAATAGACCATGAAAAGAAAGAAGTTAAGCTTTACAACTTAATTCCCGTTCCGACCCCCATAAACAACACTATGCTGGTCATAGACACATGCAGTCCCACAATAGCAATAAACTCATTTCAACGGCACTACTTTCCATTATCATCAACACAACTGAAAACTGTGATGTAATTGGCAAAGAGGTATTTATATGCTACGATGTACAACTCGAATAAAACTTTGGTGCAGAAATGTGCTCTTGTGAAATCAACTTATTCAACAATATCACCGTACCACATTCCAACTAATGTAACCTGGACACCTCTAACTCATAAAAACAAATGGATATATTCATCACGAGCTTCCACACATGCCACAGCGGTTTGTGGAAAAGAAATTATACCAATAAGTCTACTAGGGTCCGGCTTGTTAACTATCAATCCAGACTGTATCCTTAAACATGATTTCATCCAAATGTCCGGCCAGCAATCAATCGTAACTATAACTGTATCATCTTACACGAGCCTTGGCAACATATCAGAACTAGCATATGAACCCCTGTTGCACATCAACCATGTCAACAAAACCAACCAGTCATTTGTGCCAGACGAAATAGCAGTACAGCTCATCAAATTAACATCCCTACAACAGAAATTAGAGGCTATGAACAGTTCACATTTCCAAATTCATCATCCATCAAACCATGAGAGAACTGTCTCATATGTAACACTAATCGTCAGCACGGTGACGATCATATGGATCATAGTCAGAGCTATAAAACGCAAGAAATCAAACATCGCTCCAATCACAGAAAGATCACAATCAACTGGGTGTAACCCACAACCAGCAACAACACCTTCACCAGCTCCACGACAGAAGTTCAGCGTACATGTTTGAAAACATAATAAATTTAATATTTTTATTGTATATTTTTCCTTTATATTTTACTTAGTTTTGCATAACTATAAAGTCATTGCCTTTATGGTAAACAAATTGTAAGCACAAAACAATAGTTACCTTTTATTTTTAACTGTAAATCCAAGTAGTGAGCACTTTATAAATGACATAATTGTAGTTAATTGTTGAGCATAGCCTCAACGGGGGGTTCAAGTTCATACTTTCACAAAAAGAAAAACAAAACCACTGACCTATATTTTAAACTTCACTTCTCCTGTAGTTTATTGCACCTCACAATTAAATTATTTTAAAACGTTCATTGCACTTCAAAATTAAACAAAAGAAATAAGACACTGTTTATAATTACTCTGCATAAGAATATCAAAATTGGGTCATAAATAATTGCAAACTTGCAATCATGCATAAATGGTTGTTTTTTGTACAATGAACTTGTACTAAGCAATACGTTTAATAAAGCAAAATTTTATGACCTCAATTTTATTAAACAATACAATTAATAGTAAAAAATTTTAATGACATATCAATAAGTTAGTATATAAGAAAGAAAGTTAAATAAAACATTTGTTCAATTACATTTTGCAAACGTACAAAGTTGTTTTACCAAAAGTGATTTAACCATCTCCACGCAACCAAGTTTCAAGTGCTTGAGTTGCATCAATAAATCTTCATGGTGAATCGCCTTGAAGATAATCCAAACAGGTTAAACAAAATAGTTTAACTTTATTCATTTATTAAATTAAACAACTTTCATTCTGTCCCTCAAAATACAAAGAAAATTTCTGTTGATTTATCACATTACTTCGGTTTTCATAATCTATTAAAGCATTGTTTGTTTTTAACAATGCAGATCCAAATATTCCATCAAATACCGGATGGAAGTTGCATGTCTTAAACAACTCATCCTTTTTAAGACGAACATGCAAATCATTCTTGGAAGCCTTAGCCTCCTCTTTTATCAACAAAAAGCCTGCTGCTGTTTTTATTTTCACTGGTTGTGCTACTTCAACTATTAAATTACCTGGACAGTGATTTTTCCTAATAAGATTTTCAGTAGAACCTGTATCCATTAAAATTTTTGTTTTATTGTTTCCTCGTTTGAATGAAACATAGGGCAATCCAAATTCAGTGGATCTCCTTTCGTCTAGGCTGCATGCGGAAAATTTTGACATTTTTCTCTGTTATTCATATAATTATTTTACCTACGTGTCTGTCCGCTTATGTCCATTGGTTCTGGTTTTGGATAATCGTTTTGTCTGAAAAAATTATTTCCTCTGGGATAAAAACCGTTCTGTCGAGTGAAATTATTATTTTGATAATTTTGTATTTGATTAGCTTTTGAGATTTGGGGATTTCTATTACGATTGGAAAAGGTTTGGAAAACCTTTTTATATTGCTTTTGATGTATTATCACATTATTAAATTTTTCTGTAACATTTATCTTTTCAATAAAATTTGCTTGTCCCAATTCATGAAAAGCCACTTCTAGTGAAGCTGGTTTCAGGGCACATAGTACTGTTCATAAGTTTAAGGGCAGCTTATTTATAAAAACTTGTAATGCTGCTTTATTATTGTGATTAATTTCTGATGAGTTTCCGTCCAATCTTTGTCTCTAATTAAGCAGGGAGAACTTTGCTTGTATAAAATTATAAAACTGTATCACATCGCCCCTATACTGGGCACCTCTTAGTTCCTCATATAAATGTACAGCTGAAGACAAGCCCCCAAAATTTAATTCTAATAAGTTTTTTATCTCCACCCATCTAGTCACGTGTGGATGAGTTTCAAGAACCACTTTAGCCTTACCTTTTATTTTAGTTTTTATTATCGCCAAAAACATCCGTTGTGAAGTAGGACTATACTCGTCCATTAAAGCGACGACATTATCAGTACTCTCCAGGAAAGGGTACAGTTCCTCCTTCCTACCATCGAAATCCCGGACCAGGCTCAGGAACTTCAGGGGATCTATATATCTTCTAGCCATCTGCTGCGGCTGTTGCTCTTGTTGAAACTGTGCTTCTTGCTGCTGCTTTTTCCCGATTACTGAAAACAATTCTCTTCTTTTCAGCGATCTGAAGAACTTTCGATCCACTTTGATGATTATTTTCAACTTTTTTGTGCAGCTGTTATTTATATCCTTTTTCGTAGGATAATTTTAAATATTTTTTGATAATTATTCCTGTTTCGTAGGATAATTTGAAATATTTTCTATTATTCCTTTTTCATAGGATAATTTCAAATAATTCTTGGTAATTATTCTTTTTCCGTAGAATAATTTTAAAAATTTATTATTATTCCTTTTTCGTAGAATAATTTGTGTCCTTTTTAGTTGGATCTTTTTTACGAATAGATAATTTGTTTATCTATCCTACCGACTGCGCCAAATTTACACAAAGGAAATAAAACACTTTCCTAGATGTTGTCTGTTTGAAGTTTATTGAAATAAAGCTTAAAATCTAAACGTACACTACGGTTTTAATATAATTGTAGCATTTTCTTAAACTAAACTCTACAACCAATCAGAATTGAGTTCTTTTTCTTAAACAAAAAGTAATGAAATTATAAGAAGTCAACTATGATTACGTTGAAAATATTTTAAATATAAACAATCCAAACTCACAAGCAGAATCATACATTTAAAATTCGATTCCGCCGAAGATTTGAATTGGGAGAAGCCAAATATTTTTACGTTGCAAAAAGTTATTCATAAACAAAAATATTCTAAGCAGAAATAGTTCAAGCTTATAAACAATAATAATCGTACGTGCTTTAAATTTATCAAACACTGTTTGTGTTTTTTTTTTGTTTTCGGTTTTTTTTGTTTTTGTTATTTCCACTATGTAAAAATATTAGGAAAGCACATAAAGCTTATTTATTAAAGTCAGTATGTACCTATTACGAATAATATGCACTACGAATATTTTTTTGTATAATTTTTTGTTTGTTTAATAAGAATGTAAGAAAAATTCCGCTAATCGACTATTCACTATGAAGGTATAACGAAGGTGCCAGAAGAAATATGTCCCATTTTTCCGCACTTGTTACACGTTGCCTGTCTTAATATGCAGTTTTCTCTTTTATGAGAATGGGAACAACCAGGGCACGACCTAAACAAATTTTGCGTGGTGTTTGTTTTATAGGTTTTTATATTGTTTGTGCTAACTGCGTTTACTTGTACAACATCTTCACTGGTATTCTCTTTAAGTGTTGCTACTGTTTAAGTTGTTGATTTGTTTTATTCAGCTATGAGTAAAACATCCGCTAATGTTGCCTGATGCTTCTGAAGAGAAGCTGTTCTTACTGCATCATGTGCCAAATAAATTATTTAACAAATCAAACATGATGGATAGGCACATCATAAAAAAATTTTTTTTTGCTTTTCACCAGATGACACTCTATACGCCAAAAAATATTGTTTTAACTGTTGCAGGTAAGAATCTCAATTTTGGTGAGCTTTGTTAAACGCGTGGAAAGCAGGCACCATTTGCTGGTCCATATTCACTCTTTAAACCGATGGAGGAAAACTTTGCATAAATGATTGCATCCGCTCCTGTTGCTGTTTAATTAAATTTTTTGTAAATCCTTGTTGTTGTGTCAATAGTTCTTCCATTTCTACCATGTGAACTATATACTTATACCTACATATGTATGTATGTATTTCGTTTATTACACACTCGCGACTGCGTGGTTATTAAAATTAGCAGGAATTAAATTAAAATAATAGGCACTATAAACGTAATATGTTTTCTTTATCCTCGTCGCCAATTGTGAGTTCAAACGCACGTATTCAAGGGTTTATTCCAACTCATTTATTAATCCAAAAATTCATAAAAAGTCAAATTTTAGTACTCAACTCGTTGCAAAGAATTGTAAGCTTACATGCTTGTAAAATTCAGGAATAAAATAATTTGAAATTATGTACTAAATATACAACAGAAGCGATGGGTAATTACATGGGGTATATTGTATTATGAAGTAAATAAACTAATAAGCTGACTTTAAAGGATGCTTCAAGTTACATAATATACTTTATTATGTAACTTGCAACGCGGAAAGCGAAAAAAGTTAAAATGCATTAACGCGTTGCTGCCTAAGCGCGTCGTACATACGTACCTTTCCCTGTAAATTTTAATTTTATATTATAAAAAACTTATGATTCTATTTTTGTTAACTTTTTTGTACAGGAGCGCATGCGTAAGAGAGCAGAAATTTTAGCCGGCAATAGTACAGCTTCTCCAACTCTTAGCCCGTTGACTGTATCTACCATTATGCTGACCTTCTTGGGAAACTCGTACCACAACTTATAACTTAAGCCAAATTAAATAAAACAATTAAGATTTAATTTAGATATATTTTAAAAATAAATTACATAAGAACCACTTTTATAAGCATGAATTAAGTACAACAAAAATTTAATTTAGTTTCTTATTACATAACATTTCCGAGCACTGGACCTTAAATATAAAGATTATAGTAAAAAAATCAAAGAATAGTTAGTGAGAAAATTTATTAGAAAAAAGAATAATAAAAGAATTCTGCGAAAAACGCGAGAAAAGCAAAGTAAAAGTTAACTTTTTATTAGCACATTATAAAAATTCACAATATATTAAGTCTACATAAAACAAAAAAGTTTGCAATATATTAAAGTTTGAAATATATGTACTATGTATGTATGTATATTAACCTATGAAAATTTAAATACAAAAATAATAAAATCAAAAACAGTAAGCACATGTACATACATATCGACTTAATAAACAAGAGGGAGGGTATATTAACTCAAAATTTTTTAAATATCACTTTTTGCAAGAAATCAACTAACAACACCAATATCTATCTTCTATAATTTCAACGTATTTTGACCACTCTTTTGTGGATAAAATTTGTTTTACTTTATAGTTTTAATACTAAATGTGAATGTTTTTATGATAAACTTACTCATATTTTTTCTGGTTTGCGACTCTTTTCAAAACATAGATATTATTATTCAACAATTGGAATTAAAATAAAAACAATGTCAATATATGTTCACATAAAATTTGCTTACCATGATGTGTTTGGATTTTCTAATTCTCCTAAAATGTAACCACAAACAGTTTTTCATCTCTACTGAAAATTTTAAAATTTTGAGTTAATACCCTCATGTTGATCAATTCGATATGTAGTTTTATAACTTTATTTTGTGCTATATATAGTACATACGGTAAAATATTATTAAAAGTAAGAAAGTGTTCTTTCTTTCTGCTAAATTAAAAATGGACTTAGTACGTTCGCTAACGGAATAAAACGTATAAGTATGTACTAGTGATGCACGAATATTCGTATTCGAATTGTCGAACATTCGGCCATTTTCAGGCAAATACGAACACGAATATTTTTCCAAAGAAATTAAATAAATAAATGCATAAATCCTATAGGAAATTTAAATAAATGACTATAAATTTTAGCTTGTACAAATACATATTTTTTTTATAGAAATGTGTGCTTTGTATCATTTTCAAATATTATTTAATGACGATCATTAAAATTTTGGGTACTTTTGATTAACACGTACGTCAACAAGAGTTTGAAGTCCTTTTTCATAACAATGTTTTAATATTTCATATTGCATATAATATTCGTATTCGTATTCGCGAATATCGTCTCATATATTCGTATTCGCGAATATCAAAAATTGCAATTCGTTACATCACTAGTATGTACATATATAAAAAATAGAATAACAATTATGAATTTTGAAAAATCAAATCTAACTTATTTATAATACTGATAATAATTTTGATAGTAGAGCTAATTCTGATCAAAAAATATCATAAAAAATATTTTAAGAATATTAATAACTCAAATAATAATTTATAATAATAATTTCTTTAAAAAATACTACTTACTAACTAGCAGTATAAAGTAATTAGATATAAAATAATTTATTTAATTGCGTTTTAAAAATAATATTCGACAGCAAAATATCACAAATATCACAGTAACTATTAAATAATTTCATTGATTTATTAATTGGTTCTGCCAACAAACTCATATTTCCTAAATGATCTCTGAAGAACGGATATTTTTCATTAAAATTAGTAATTCAACACAATCAATACTATTGAAAATTCCATGAAGAAATAGCAGAGCAGAGATTCTTCTTCGAATTTCTATAGATTTCATTTAAAATCCATATACATACATCTATGATCGTAAAAGGTTTAAGGAGTTGACAAATGTTAAGAAGAAAATACAAACTTTAGAAGCTTACACAATTTGAACTTTTTCTAGGCGAAAAATGTGTACCTTAAAATTAGGATTCCAAATGAATCATGCATATTCCAATATACGAGTACATATATCGAACAAATGATGAGAAAATAATTTGTTTCGTATAAAAATCAAATTTTATGGTGTTCGCTTAGTAAAGCTTAAAAGTGAAAAAGCGTTAGGAACTATATAATTTAAGAAAGTGTTCTTTCTTTCTGCAAAATTAAAAATGGACTTAGTACGTTTGCAAAATATGCTAATTGAATGAAACGTATAAGTATGTACTAGTGATGCACGAATATTCGTATTCGCATTCGAATTGTCGAATATTCGGCCATTTTCAGGTGAATACGAATACGAATATTTTTCCAAAGAAATTAAATAAATAAATGCATAAATCCTATACGAAATTTAAATAAATGACTAAAAATTTTAGCTTTTACAAATACATAAATTTTTTTATAGAAATTTGTGCTTTGTATCATTTCCAAATATTATTCAATGACGATCATTAAAATTTTGGGTACTTTTTATTAACTTTAAAGTACGCCAACAAGAGTGTGAAGTCCTTTTTCATAACAATATTTTAATATTTCATATTGCATATAATATTCGTATTCGTATTCGTGAATATCTTTTCAAACATTCATATTGGCGAATACGTCAACAAGAGTTTGAAGTGTTCGTATTCGTATTCGCGAATATCAAAAATTGTCATTCGTTACAACACTTGTATGTACATATATAAAAAATAGAATAACAATTATGAATTTTAAAAAATCAAATCTAACTTATTTAAAATACTGATAATAATTTTGATAGTAGAACTTATTCTGAAAAAAATATCATAAGAAATATTTTAAGAATATTTATAACTCAAATAATAATAAAAATTTATAATAATAATTTCTTGAAAAAATATACGCGAATATTTTTTACATACATATTTATTTATTTATTTAAGTCAATGGATCCAATAACAATCCTTACAAACTAGCAGTATAAAGTAATTACATATAAAATAATTTATTTAATTGCGTTTTAAGGAGTTCAAAAATGTTTAAGTAGTTGAAAAATGTTAAGAAGAAAATACAAACTTTAGAAACTTGCATAATTTGAACATTTTCTAGGCGAAAAATTTGTACCTTAACATTAGGATTCCAAATGAATCATGCATATTCTAATATATGAGTATATCGAACAAATGATGAGAAAATAAAAAAAAG
Organism: Tachina fera; assembly: GCA_905220375.1. Taxonomy (NCBI): domain Eukaryota; kingdom Metazoa; phylum Arthropoda; class Insecta; order Diptera; family Tachinidae; genus Tachina; species Tachina fera. The sequence continues at coordinate 43,576,379 of LR999966.1, forward strand.
TGAAAAAGCGTTCGGAGTTATATTATTTAATTGACTTACCAAAGATAGCTTAGTATCAAAATCAATCTCTTTAGCAGATTGCAACGTATGAGTTTCCTTAAGATAACTGCCTGCATGTATTAAAATTAAAATGAAGGCCATTCAATTCAGACCAGACAATAACTCTATCAACATCATCCAGCATCTCATTAAAATCTTGTACCAAAATATTGTTTAAAACTCTTTAAATCATCAGCATACCGAAAGCATTTAGAATGGTGGGAACAATAGCAGGATGTCGATTCTGGTTCTGTGATATTCCAATGTTTCTTTTAGCCAAATTATGGATAGGAATTCCCCGGGAGTTTTTTCCCTTTTCCCGTTACTCCTATTATGAATTGAAATTTCCGTGGGAAAAACTCCACGAGAAAAAAGTAGGTATTCTAAACATACGGGAGAGAGAGGAAATACACCCCGGGAAAAAAATAGGTATTCTAAATATGAGGGAGAGGGAGAATTTCGTGAGAGTTTTCTCCCCAAACATTTTGAAGGAAACTAATGCAAAAGCTTAAAAATCAAATTAATAAATGCTATAAAACAATGGTATATGCATTTATTTAAAACAAAAAATGGTATATTTCTCTCTTTTTTAAGCATTTTTATCCAAGCCCTGAGCACATCAACTTCAAAAACATGAACTACTTCGGCCTGTAGAAATAAAAAATACTAAAATTGCAGTATCCTTTCACGTAGTTCACATAGCAGGTGGAAGATTTGTTTTTCTGTAATATCAATACCGATAAAAAAAACTCTGAAATATACAAATTCCTTTGTACATAGTCTTTAGAAATTTAATTCATTCGCATCTGCACCTCTGCAAATCTTCACTTTTTTAGCATTAAGTTATTCCGCATGCTTGTATATGGTTACGCTGTTTATTTTATTTTTTATTTAAGAAAAAGATATTTATATTAACAAACAATCTTATTGGCAATGAAAACACATATTTTTTTATTAAATTACTATTGCTGAACTCTTGCTTTATTGCAGAATAAAGTGTAAACATTAAACAGCTGATACAGATTTTACTCTCTCCCGTATTTGCTTATTCCCCGGATATTTAGAATACCTCCTATTCTATTCTATTCTATTCTATTCTATTCTATTCTATTCTATTCTATTCTATTCTATTCTATTCTATTCTATTCTATTCTATTCTATTCTATTCTATTCTATTCTATTCTATTCTATTCTATTCTATTCTATTCTATTCTATTCTATTCTATTCTATTCTATTCTATTCTATTCTATTCTATTCTATTCTATTCTATTCTATTCTATTCTATTCTATTCTATTCTATTCTATTCTATTCTATTCTATTCTATTCTATTCTATTCTATTCTATTCTATTCTATTCTATTCTATTCTATTCTATTCTATTCTATTCTATTCTATTCTATTCTATTCTATTCTATTCTATTCTATTCTATTCTATTCTATTCTATTCTATTCTATTCTATTCTATTCTATTCTATTCTATTCTATTCTATTCTATTCTATTCTATTCTATTCTATTCTATTCTATTCTATTCTATTCTATTCTATTCTATTCTATTCTATTCTATTCTATTCTATTCTATTCTATTCTATTCTATTCTATTCTATTCTATTCTATTCTATTCTATTCTATTCTATTCTATTCTATTCTATTCTATTCTATTCTATTCTATTCTATTCTATTCTATTCTATTCTATTCTATTCTATTCTATTCTATTCTATTCTATTCTATTCTATTCTATTCTATTCTATTCTATTCTATTCTATTCTATTCTATTCTATTCTATTCTATTCTATTCTATTCTATTCTATTCTATTCTATTCTATTCTATTCTATTCTATTCTATTCTATTCTATTCTATTCTATTCTATTCTATTCTATTCTATTCTATTCTATTCTATTCTATTCTATTCTATTCTATTCTATTCTATTCTATTCTATTCTATTCTATTCTATTCTATTCTATTCTATTCTATTCTATTCTATTCTATTCTATTCTATTCTATTCTATTCTATTCTATTCTATTCTATTCTATTCTATTCTATTCTATTCTATTCTATTCTATTCTATTCTATTCTATTCTATTCTATTCTATTCTATTCTATTCTATTCTATTCTATTCTATTCTATTCTATTCTATTCTATTCTATTCTATTCTATTCTATTCTATTCTATTCTATTCTATTCTATTCTATTCTATTCTATTCTATTCTATTCTATTCTATTCTATTATTCTATTCTATTCTATTCTATTCTATTCTATCTATTCTATTCTATTCTATTCTATTCTAATTCTATTCTATTCTATTCTATTCTATTCTATTCTATTCTATTCTATTCTATTCTATTCTATTCTATCTATTCTATTCTATTCTATTCTATTCTATTCTATTCTATTCTATTCTATTCTATTCTATTCTATTCTATTCTATTCTATTCTATTCTATTCTATTCTATTCTATTCTATTCTATTCTATTCTATTCTATTCTATTCTATTCTATTCTATTCTATTCTATTCTATTCTATTCTATTCTATTCTATTCTATTCTATTCTATTCTATTCTATTCTATTCTATTCTATTCTATTCTATTCTATTCTATTCTATTCTATCTATTCTATTCTATTCTATTCTATTCTATTCTATTCTATTCTATTCTATTCTATCTATTCTATTCTATTCTATTCTATCTATTCTATTCTATTCTATTCTATTCTATTCTATTCTATTCTATTCTATTCTATTCTATTCTATTCTATTCTATTCTATTCTATTCTATTCTATTCTATTCTATTCTATTCTATTCTATTCTATTCTATTCTATTCTATTCTATTCTATTCTATTCTTTTCTATTCTATTCTATTCTATTCTATTCTATTCTATTCTATTCTATTCTATTCTATTCTATTCTATTCTATTCTATTCTATTCTATTCTATTCTATTCTATTCTATTCCTATTCTATTCTATTCTATTCTATTCTATTCTATTCTATTCTATTCTATTCTATTCTATTCTATTCTATTCTATTCTATTCTATTCTATTCTATTCTATTCTATCTATTCTATTCTATTCTATTCTATTCTATTCTATTCTATTCTATTCTATTCTATTCTATTCTATTCTATTCTATTCTATTCTATTCTATTCTATTCTATTCTATTCTATTCTATTCTATTCTATTCTATTCTATTCTATTCTATTCTACTATTCTATTCTATTCTATTCTATTCTATTCTATTCTATTCTATTCTATTCTATTCTATTCATTCTATCTATTCTATTCTATTCTATTCTATTCTATCTATTCTATCTATTCTATCTATTCTCTATTCTATTCTATTCTATTCTATTCTATTCTATTCTATTCTATTCTTCTATTCTATTCTATTCTATTCTATTCTATTCTATTCTATTCTATTCTATCTATTCTATTCTATTCTTCTATCTATTCTATTCTATTCTATTCTATTCTATTCTATTCTATTCTATTCTATTCTATTCTATTCTATTCTATTCTATTCTATTCTATTCTATTCTATTCTATTCTATTCTATTCTATTCTATTCTATTCTATTCTATTCTATTCTATTCTATTCTATTCTATTCTATTCTATTCTATTCTATTCTATTCTATTCTATTCTATTCTATTCTATTCTATTCTATTCTATTCTATTCTATTCTATTCTATTCTATTCTATTCTATTCTATTCTATTCTATTCTATTCTATTCTATTCTATTCTATTCTATTCTATTCTATTCTATTCTATTCTATTCTATTCTATTCTATTCTATTCTATTCTATTCTATTCTATTCTATTCTATTCTATTCTATTCTATTCTATTCTATTCTATTCTATTCTATTCTATTCTATTCTATTCTATTCTATTCTATTCTATTCTATTCTATTCTATTCTATTCTATTCTATTCTATTCTATTCTATTCTATTCTATTCTATTCTATTCTATTCTATTCTATTCTATTCTATTCTATTCTATTCTATTCTATTCTATTCTATTCTATTCTATTCTATTCTATTCTATTCTATTCTATTCTATTCTATTCTATTCTATTCTATTCTATTCTATTCTATTCTATTCTATTCTATTCTATTCTATTCTATTCTATTCTATTCTATTCTATTCTATTCTATTCTATTCTATTCTATTCTATTCTATTCTATTCTATTCTATTCTATTCTATTCTATTCTATTCTATTCTATTCTATTCTATTCTATTCTATTCTATTCTATTCTATTCTATTCTATTCTATTCTATTCTATTCTATTCTATTCTATTCTATTCTATTCTATTCTATTCTATTCTATTCTATTCTATTCTATTCTATTCTATTCTATTCTATTCTATTCTATTCTATTCTATTCTATTCTATTCTATTCTATTCTATTCTATTCTATTCTATTCTATTCTATTCTATTCTATTCTATTCTATTCTATTCTATTCTATTCTATTCTATTCTATTCTATTCTATTCTATTCTATTCTATTCTATTCTATTCTATTCTATTCTATTCTATTCTATTCTATTCTATTCTATTCTATTCTATTCTATTCTATTCTATTCTATTCTATTCTATTCTATTCTATTCTATTCTATTCTATTCTATTCTATTCTATTCTATTCTATTCTATTCTATTCTATTCTATTCTATTCTATTCTATTCTATTCTATTCTATTCTATTCTATTCTATTCTATTCTATTCTATTCTATTCTATTCTATTCTATTCTATTCTATTCTATTCTATTCTATTCTATTCTATTCTATTCTATTCTATTCTATTCTATTCTATTCTATTCTATTCTATTCTATTCTATTCTATTCTATTCTATTCTATTCTATTCTATTCTATTCTATTCTATTCTATTCTATTCTATTCTATTCTATTCTATTCTATTCTATTCTATTCTATTCTATTCTATTCTATTCTATTCTATTCTATTCTATTCTATTCTATTCTATTCTATTCTATTCTATTCTATTCTATTCTATTCTATTCTATTCTATTCTATTCTATTCTATTCTATTCTATTCTATTCTATTCTATTCTATTCTATTCTATTCTATTCTATTCTATTCTATTCTATTCTATTCTATTCTATTCTATTCTATTCTATTCTATTCTATTCTATTCTATTCTATTCTATTCTATTCTATTCTATTCTATTCTATTCTATTCTATTCTATTCTATTCTATTCTATTCTATTCTATTCTATTCTATTCTATTCTATTCTATTCTATTCTATTCTATTCTATTCTATTCTATTCTATTCTATTCTATTCTATTCTATTCTATTCTATTCTATTCTATTCTATTCTATTCTATTCTATTCTATTCTATTCTATTCTATTCTATTCTATTCTATTCTATTCTATTCTATTCTATTCTATTCTATTCTATTCTATTCTATTCTATTCTATTCTATTCTATTCTATTCTATTCTATTCTATTCTATTCTATTCTATTCTATTCTATTCTATTCTATTCTATTCTATTCTATTCTATTCTATTCTATTCTATTCTATTCTATTCTATTCTATTCTATTCTATTCTATTCTATTCTATTCTATTCTATTCTATTCTATTCTATTCTATTCTATTCTATTCTATTCTATTCTATTCTATTCTATTCTATTCTATTCTATTCTATTCTATTCTATTCTATTCTATTCTATTCTATTCTATTCTATTCTATTCTATTCTATTCTATTCTATTCTATTCTATTCTATTCTATTCTATTCTATTCTATTCTATTCTATTCTATTCTATTCTATTCTATTCTATTCTATTCTATTCTATTCTATTCTATTCTATTCTATTCTATTCTATTCTATTCTATTCTATTCTATTCTATTCTATTCTATTCTATTCTATTCTATTCTATTCTATTCTATTCTATTCTATTCTATTCTATTCTATTCTATTCTATTCTATTCTATTCTATTCTATTCTATTCTATTCTATTCTATTCTATTCTATTCTATTCTATTCTATTCTATTCTATTCTATTCTATTCTATTCTATTCTATTCTATTCTATTCTATTCTATTCTATTCTATTCTATTCTATTCTATTCTATTCTATTCTATTCTATTCTATTCTATTCTATTCTATTCTATTCTATTCTATTCTATTCTATTCTATTCTATTCTATTCTATTCTATTCTATTCTATTCTATTCTATTCTATTCTATTCTATTCTATTCTATTCTATTCTATTCTATTCTATTCTATTCTATTCTATTCTATTCTATTCTATTCTATTCTATTCTATTCTATTCTATTCTATTCTATTCTATTCTATTCTATTCTATTCTATTCTATTCTATTCTATTCTATTCTATTCTATTCTATTCTATTCTATTCTATTCTATTCTATTCTATTCTATTCTATTCTATTCTATTCTATTCTATTCTATTCTATTCTATTCTATTCTATTCTATTCTATTCTATTCTATTCTATTCTATTCTATTCTATTCTATTCTATTCTATTCTATTCTATTCTATTCTATTCTATTCTATTCTATTCTATTCTATTCTATTCTATTCTATTCTATTCTATTCTATTCTATTCTATTCTATTCTATTCTATTCTATTCTATTCTATTCTATTCTATTCTATTCTATTCTATTCTATTCTATTCTATTCTATTCTATTCTATTCTATTCTATTCTATTCTATTCTATTCTATTCTATTCTATTCTATTCTATTCTATTCTATTCTATTCTATTCTATTCTATTCTATTCTATTCTATTCTATTCTATTCTATTCTATTCTATTCTATTCTATTCTATTCTATTCTATTCTATTCTATTCTATTCTATTCTATTCTATTCTATTCTATTCTATTCTATTCTATTCTATTCTATTCTATTCTATTCTATTCTATTCTATTCTATTCTATTCTATTCTATTCTATTCTATTCTATTCTATTCTATTCTATTCTATTCTATTCTATTCTATTCTATTCTATTCTATTCTATTCTATTCTATTCTATTCTATTCTATTCTATTCTATTCTATTCTATTCTATTCTATTCTATTCTATTCTATTCTATTCTATTCTATTCTCTTCTATTCTATTCTATTCTATTCTATTCTATTCTATTCTATTCTATTCTATTCTATTCTATTCTATTCTATTCTATTCTATTCTATTCTATTCTATTCTATTCTATTCTATTCTATTCTATTCTATTCTATTCTATTCTATTCTATTCTATTCTATTCTATTCTATTCTATTCTATTCTATTCTATTCTATTCTATTCTATTCTATTCTATTCTATTCTATTCTATTCTATTCTATTCTATTCTATTCTATTCTATTCTATTCTATTCTATTCTATTCTATTCTATTCTATTCTATTCTATTCTATTCTATTCTATTCTATTCTATTCTATTCTATTCTAATCTATTCTATTCTATTCTATTCTATTCTATTCTATTCTATTCTATTCTATTCTATTCTATTCTATTCTATTCTATTCTATTCTATTCTATTCTATTCTATTCTATTCTATTCTATTCTATTCTATTCTATTCTATTCTATTCTATTCTATTCTATTCTATTCTATTCTATTCTATTCTATTCTATTCTATTCTATTCTATTCTATTCTATTCTATTCTATTCTATTCTATTCTATTCTATTCTATTCTATTCTATTCTATTCTATTCTATTCTATTCTATTCTATTCTATTCTATTCTATTCTATTCTATTCTATTCTATTCTATTCTATTCTATTCTATTCTATTCTATTCTATTCTATTCTATTCTATTCTATTCTATTCTATTCTATTCTATTCTATTCTATTCTATTCTATTCTATTCTATTCTATTCTATTCTATTCTATTCTATTCTATTCTATTCTATTCTATTCTATTCTATTCTATTCTATTCTATTCTATTCTATTCTATTCTATTCTATTCTATTCTATTCTATTCTATTCTATTCTCTTCTATTCTATTCTATTCTATTCTATTCTATTCTATTCTATTCTATTCTATTCTATTCTATTCTATTCTATTCTATTCTATTCTATTCTATTCTATTCTATTCTATTCTATTCTATTCTATTCTATTCTATTCTATTCTATTCTATTCTATTCTATTCTATTCTATTCTATTCTATTCTATTCTATTCTATTCTATTCTATTCTATTCTATTCTATTCTATTCTATTCTATTCTATTCTATTCTATTCTATTCTATTCTATTCTATTCTATTCTATTCTATTCTATTCTATTCTATTCTATTCTATTCTATTCTATTCTATTCTATTCTATTCTATTCTATTCTATTCTATTCTATTCTATTCTATTCTATTCTATTCTATTCTATTCTATTCTATTCTATTCTATTCTATTCTATTCTATTCTATTCTATTCTATTCTATTCTATTCTATTCTATTCTATTCTATTCTATTCTATTCTATTCTATTCTATTCTATTCTATTCTATTCTATTCTATTCTATTCTATTCTATTCTATTCTATTCTATTCTATTCTATTCTATTCTATTCTATTCTATTCTATTCTATTCTATTCTATTCTATTCTATTCTATTCTATTCTATTCTATTCTATTCTATTCTATTCTATTCTATTCTATTCTATTCTATTCTATTCTATTCTATTCTATTCTATTCTATTCTATTCTATTCTATTCTATTCTATTCTATTCTATTCTATTCTATTCTATTCTATTCTATTCTATTCTATTCTATTCTATTCTATTCTATTCTATTCTATTCTATTCTATTCTATTCTATTCTATTCTATTCTATTCTATTCTATTCTATTCTATTCTATTCTATTCTATTCTATTCTATTCTATTCTATTCTATTCTATTCTATTCTATTCTATTCTATTCTATTCTATTCTATTCTATTCTATTCTATTCTATTCTATTCTATTCTATTCTATTCTATTCTATTCTATTCTATTCTATTCTATTCTATTCTATTCTATTCTATTCTATTCTATTCTATTCTATTCTATTCTATTCTATTCTATTCTATTCTATTCTATTCTATTCTATTCTATTCTATTCTATTCTATTCTATTCTATTCTATTCTATTCTATTCTATTCTATTCTATTCTATTCTATTCTATTCTATTCTATTCTATTCTATTCTATTCTATTCTATTCTATTCTATTCTATTCTATTCTATTCTATTCTATTCTATTCTATTCTATTCTATTCTATTCTATTCTATTCTATTCTATTCTATTCTATTCTATTCTATTCTATTCTATTCTATTCTATTCTATTCTATTCTATTCTATTCTATTCTATTCTATTCTATTCTATTCTATTCTATTCTATTCTATTCTATTCTATTCTATTCTATTCTATTCTATTCTATTCTATTCTATTCTATTCTATTCTATTCTATTCTATTCTATTCTATTCTATTCTATTCTATTCTATTCTATTCTATTCTATTCTATTCTATTCTATTCTATTCTATTCTATTCTATTCTATTCTATTCTATTCTATTCTATTCTATTCTATTCTATTCTATTCTATTCTATTCTATTCTATTCTATTCTATTCTATTCTATTCTATTCTATTCTATTCTATTCTATTCTATTCTATTCTATTCTATTCTATTCTATTCTATTCTATTCTATTCTATTCTATTCTATTCTATTCTATTCTATTCTATTCTATTCTATTCTATTCTATTCTATTCTATTCTATTCTATTCTATTCTATTCTATTCTATTCTATTCTATTCTATTCTATTCTATTCTATTCTATTCTATTCTATTCTATTCTATTCTATTCTATTCTATTCTATTCTATTCTATTCTATTCTATTCTATTCTATTCTATTCTATTCTATTCTATTCTATTCTATTCTATTCTATTCTATTCTATTCTATTCTATTCTATTCTATTCTATTCTATTCTATTCTATTCTATTCTATTCTATTCTATTCTATTCTATTCTATTCTATTCTATTCTATTCTATTCTATTCTATTCTATTCTATTCTATTCTATTCTATTCTATTCTATTCTATTCTATTCTATTCTATTCTATTCTATTCTATTCTATTCTATTCTATTCTATTCTATTCTATTCTATTCTATTCTATTCTATTCTATTCTATTCTATTCTATTCTATTCTATTCTATTCTATTCTATTCTATTCTATTCTATTCTATTCTATTCTATTCTATTCTATTCTATTCTATTCTATTCTATTCTATTCTATTCTATTCTATTCTATTCTATTCTATTCTATTCTATTCTATTCTATTCTATTCTATTCTATTCTATTCTATTCTATTCTATTCTATTCTATTCTATTCTATTCTATTCTATTCTATTCTATTCTATTCTATTCTATTCTATTCTATTCTATTCTATTCTATTCTATTCTATTCTATTCTATTCTATTCTATTCTATTCTATTCTATTCTATTCTATTCTATTCTATTCTATTCTATTCTATTCTATTCTATTCTATTCTATTCTATTCTATTCTATTCTATTCTATTCTATTCTATTCTATTCTATTCTATTCTATTCTATTCTATTCTATTCTATTCTATTCTATTCTATTCTATTCTATTCTATTCTATTCTATTCTATTCTATTCTATTCTATTCTATTCTATTCTATTCTATTCTATTCTATTCTATTCTATTCTATTCTATTCTATTCTATTCTATTCTATTCTATTCTATTCTATTCTATTCTATTCTATTCTATTCTATTCTATTCTATTCTATTCTATTCTATTCTATTCTATTCTATTCTATTCTATTCTATTCTATTCTATTCTATTCTATTCTATTCTATTCTATTCTATTCTATTCTATTCTATTCTATTCTATTCTATTCTATTCTATTCTATTCTATTCTATTCTATTCTATTCTATTCTATTCTATTCTATTCTATTCTATTCTATTCTATTCTATTCTATTCTATTCTATTCTATTCTATTCTATTCTATTCTATTCTATTCTATTCTATTCTATTCTATTCTATTCTATTCTATTCTATTCTATTCTATTCTATTCTATTCTATTCTATTCTATTCTATTCTATTCTATTCTATTCTATTCTATTCTATTCTATTCTATTCTATTCTATTCTATTCTATTCTATTCTATTCTATTCTATTCTATTCTATTCTATTCTATTCTATTCTATTCTATTCTATTCTATTCTATTCTATTCTATTCTATTCTATTCTATTCTATTCTATTCTATTCTATTCTATTCTATTCTATTCTATTCTATTCTATTCTATTCTATTCTATTCTATTCTATTCTATTCTATTCTATTCTATTCTATTCTATTCTATTCTATTCTATTCTATTCTATTCTATTCTATTCTATTCTATTCTATTCTATTCTATTCTATTCTATTCTATTCTATTCTATTCTATTCTATTCTATTCTATTCTATTCTATTCTATTCTATTCTATTCTATTCTATTCTATTCTATTCTATTCTATTCTATTCTATTCTATTCTATTCTATTCTATTCTATTCTATTCTATTCTATTCTATTCTATTCTATTCTATTCTATTCTATTCTATTCTATTCTATTCTATTCTATTCTATTCTATTCTATTCTATTCTATTCTATTCTATTCTATTCTATTCTATTCTATTCTATTCTATTCTATTCTATTCTATTCTATTCTATTCTATTCTATTCTATTCTATTCTATTCTATTCTATTCTATTCTATTCTATTCTATTCTATTCTATTCTATTCTATTCTATTCTATTCTATTCTATTCTATTCTATTCTATTCTATTCTATTCTATTCTATTCTATTCTATTCTATTCTATTCTATTCTATTCTATTCTATTCTATTCTATTCTATTCTATTCTATTCTATTCTATTCTATTCTATTCTATTCTATTCTATTCTATTCTATTCTATTCTATTCTATTCTATTCTATTCTATTCTATTCTATTCTATTCTATTCTATTCTATTCTATTCTATTCTATTCTATTCTATTCTATTCTATTCTATTCTATTCTATTCTATTCTATTCTATTCTATTCTATTCTATTCTATTCTATTCTATTCTATTCTATTCTATTCTATTCTATTCTATTCTATTCTATTCTATTCTATTCTATTCTATTCTATTCTATTCTATTCTATTCTATTCTATTCTATTCTATTCTATTCTATTCTATTCTATTCTATTCTATTCTATTCTATTCTATTCTATTCTATTCTATTCTATTCTATTCTATTCTATTCTATTCTATTCTATTCTATTCTATTCTATTCTATTCTATTCTATTCTATTCTATTCTATTCTATTCTATTCTATTCTATTCTATTCTATTCTATTCTATTCTATTCTATTCTATTCTATTCTATTCTATTCTATTCTATTCTATTCTATTCTATTCTATTCTATTCTATTCTATTCTATTCTATTCTATTCTATTCTATTCTATTCTATTCTATTCTATTCTATTCTATTCTATTCTATTCTATTCTATTCTATTCTATTCTATTCTATTCTATTCTATTCTATTCTATTCTATTCTATTCTATTCTATTCTATTCTATTCTATTCTATTCTATTCTATTCTATTCTATTCTATTCTATTCTATTCTATTCTATTCTATTCTATTCTATTCTATTCTATTCTATTCTATTCTATTCTATTCTATTCTATTCTATTCTATTCTATTCTATTCTATTCTATTCTATTCTATTCTATTCTATTCTATTCTATTCTATTCTATTCTATTCTATTCTATTCTATTCTATTCTATTCTATTCTATTCTATTCTATTCTATTCTATTCTATTCTATTCTATTCTATTCTATTCTATTCTATTCTATTCTATTCTATTCTATTCTATTCTATTCTATTCTATTCTATTCTATTCTATTCTATTCTATTCTATTCTATTCTATTCTATTCTATTCTATTCTATTCTATTCTATTCTATTCTATTCTATTCTATTCTATTCTATTCTATTCTATTCTATTCTATTCTATTCTATTCTATTCTATTCTATTCTATTCTATTCTATTCTATTCTATTCTATTCTATTCTATTCTATTCTATTCTATTCTATTCTATTCTATTCTATTCTATTCTATTCTATTCTATTCTATTCTATTCTATTCTATTCTATTCTATTCTATTCTATTCTATTCTATTCTATTCTATTCTATTCTATTCTATTCTATTCTATTCTATTCTATTCTATTCTATTCTATTCTATTCTATTCTATTCTATTCTATTCTATTCTATTCTATTCTATTCTATTCTATTCTATTCTATTCTATTCTATTCTATTCTATTCTATTCTATTCTATTCTATTCTATTCTATTCTATTCTATTCTATTCTATTCTATTCTATTCTATTCTATTCTATTCTATTCTATTCTATTCTATTCTATTCTATTCTATTCTATTCTATTCTATTCTATTCTATTCTATTCTATTCTATTCTATTCTATTCTATTCTATTCTATTCTATTCTATTCTATTCTATTCTATTCTATTCTATTCTATTCTATTCTATTCTATTCTATTCTATTCTATTCTATTCTATTCTATTCTATTCTATTCTATTCTATTCTATTCTATTCTATTCTATTCTATTCTATTCTATTCTATTCTATTCTATTCTATTCTATTCTATTCTATTCTATTCTATTCTATTCTTCTATTCTATTCTATCTATTCTATTCTATTCTATTCTATTCTATTCTATTCTATTCTATTCTATCTATTCTATTCTATTCTATTCTATTCTATTCTATTCTATCTATTCTATTCTATTCTATTATTCTATTCTATTCTATTCTATTCTATTCTATTCTATTCTATTCTATTCTATTCTATTCTATTCTATTCTATTCTATTCTATTCTATTCTATTCTATTCTATTCTATTCTATTCTATTTCTATTCTATTCTATTCTATTCTATTCTATTCTATTCTATTCTATTTTCTTTTCTATTCTATTCTATTCTATTCTATTCTATTCTTTCTATTCTATTCTATTTCTATTCTATTCTATTCTATTCTATTCTATTCTATCTATTCTATTCTATTCTATTCTATTCTATTCTATTCTATTCTATTCTATTCTATTCTATTCTATTCTATTCTATTCTATTCTATTTTCTATTCTATTCTATTCTATTCTATTCTATTCTATTCTATTCTATTCTATCTATTCTATTCTATTCTATTCTATTCTATTCTATTCTATTCTATTCTATTCTATTCTATTCTATTCTATTCTATTCTATCTTTTCTATTCTATTCTATTCTATTCTATTCTATTCTATTCTATTCTATTCTATTCTATTCTATTCTATTCTATTCTATTCTATTCTATTCTATTCTATTCTATTCTATTCTATTCTATTCTATTCTATTCTATTCTATTCTATTCTATTCTATTCTATTCTATTCTATTCTATTCTATTCTATTCTATTCTTTTCTATTCTATTCTATTCTATTTTTATTCTATTCTATCTATTCTATTCTATTCTATTCTATTCTATTCTATTCTATTCTATTCTATTCTATTCTATTCTATTCTATTCTATTCTATTCTATTCTATTCTATTCTATTCTATTCTATTCTATTATTCTATCTATTCTATTCTATTCTATTCTATTCTATTCTATTCTATTCTATTCTATTCTATTCTATTCTATTCTATTCTATTCTTATCTATTCTATTCTATTCTATTCTATTCTATTCTATTCTATTCTATTCTATTCTATTCTATTCTATTCTATTCTATTCTATTCTATTCTATTCTATTCTATTATTCTATTCTATTCTATTCTATTCTATTCTATTCTATTTCTATTCTATTCTATTCTATTCTATTCTATTCTATTCTATTCTATTATTCTATTCTATTCTATTCTATTCTATTCTATTCTATTCTATTCTATTCTATTCTATTCTATTCTATTCTATTCTATTCTATTCTATTCTATTCTATTCTATTCTATTCTATTCTATTCTATTCTATTCTATTCTATTCTATTCTATTCTATTCTATTCTATTCTATTCTATTCTATTCTATTCTATTCTATTCTATTCTATTCTATCTATTCTATTCTATTCTATTCTATTCTATTCTATTCTATTCTATTCTATTCTATTCTATTCTATTCTATTCTATTCTATTCTATTCTATTCTATCTATTCTATTCTATTCTATTCTATTCTATTCTTTTCTATTCTATTCTATTCTATTCTATTCTATTCTATTCTATTCTATTCTATTCTATTCTATTCTATTCTATTCTATTCTATTCTATTCTATTCTATTCTATTCTATTCTATTCTATTCTATTCTATTCTATTCTATTCTATTCTATTCTATTCTATTCTATTCTATTCTATTCTATTCTATTCTTTCTATTCTATTCTATTCTATTCTATTCTATTCTATTCTATTCTATCTATTCATCTATTCTATTCTATCTATTCTATTCTATTCTATTCTATTCTATTCTATTCTATTCTATTCTATTCTATTCTATTCTATTCTATTCTTATTCTATTCTATTCTATTCTATTCTATTCTATTCTATTCTATTCTATTCTATTCTATTCTATTCTATTCTATTCTATTCTATTCTATTCTATTCTATTCTATTCTATTCTATTCTATTCTATTCTATTCTATTCTATTCTATTCTATTCTATTCTATTCTATTCTATTCTATTTTCTATTCTATTCTATTCTATTCTATTCTATTCTATTCTATTCTATCTATTCTATTCTATTCTATTCTATTCTATTCTATTCTATTCTATTCTATTCTATTCTATTCTATTCTATTCTATCTATTCTATTCTATTCTATTCTATTCTATTCTATTCTATTCTATTCTATTCTATTCTATTCTATTCTATTTATTCTATTCTATTCTATACTATTCTATTCTATTCTATTCTATTCTATTCTATTCTATTCTATTTCTATTCTATTCTATTCTATTCTATTCTATTCTATTCTATTCTATTCTATTCTATTCTATTCTATTCTATTCTATTCTATTCTATTCTATTCTATTCTATTCTATTCTATTCTATTCTATTCTATTCTATTCTATTCTATTCTATTCTATTCTATTCTATTCTATTCTATTCTATTCTATTCTATTCTATTCTATTCTATCTTATTCTATTCTATTCTATTCTATTCTATTCTATTCTATTCTATTCTATTCTATTCTATTCTATTCTATTCTATTCTATTCTATTCTATTCTATTCTATTCTATTCTATTTCTATTCTATTCTATTCTATTCTATTCTATTCTATTCTATTCTATTCTATTCTATTCTATTCTATTCTATTCTATTCTTATCTATTCTATTCTATTCTATTCTATTCTATTCTATTCTATTCTATTCTATTCTATTCTATTCTATTCTATTCTATTCTATCTATTCTATTCTATTATTCTATTCTATTCTATTCTATTCTATTCTATTCTATTCTATTCTATTCTATTCTATTCTATTATATTCTATTCTATTCTATTCTATTCTATTCTATTCTATTCTATTCTATTCTATTCTATTCTATTCTATTCTATTCTATTCTATTCTATTCTATTCTATTCTATTCTATTCTATTCTATTCTATTCTATTCTATTCTAATTCTATTCTATTCTATTCTATTCTATTCTATTCTATTCTATTCTATTCTATTCTATTCTATTCTAATTCTATTCTATTCTATTCTATTCTATTCTATTTCTATTCTATTCTATTCTATTCTATTCTATTCTATTCTATTCTATCTATTCTATTTCTATTCTATTCTATTCTATTCTATTCTATTCTATTCTATTCTATTCTATTCTATTCTATTCTATTCTTTTCTATTCTATTCTATTCTATTCTATTCTATTCTATTCTATTCTATTCTATTCTATTCTATTCTATTCTATTCTATTCTATTCTATTCTATTCTATTCTATTCTATTTTTTTTTTTTCTATTCTATTCTATTCTATTCTATTCTATTCTATCTATTCTATTCTATTTATTCTATTCTATTCTATTCTATTCTATCTATTCTATTATATTCTATTCTATTCTATTCTATTCTATTCTATTCTATTCTATTCTATTCTATTCTATTTTATTCTATTCTATTCTATTCTATCTATTCTATCTATTCTATTCTATTATTCTATTCTATTCTATTCTATTCTATTCTATTCTATTCTATTCTATTCTATTCTATTCTATTCTATTCTATTCTATTCTATTTCTATTCTATTCTATTCTAATTCTATTCTATTCTATTCTATTCTATTCTTATTCTATTTATTCTATTCTATTCTATTTATTCTATTCTATCTCTATTCTATCTATTCTATTCTATTCTATTCTATTCTATTCTATTCTATCCTATTCTATTCTATTCTATTCTATTCTATTCTATTCTATTCTATTCTATTCTATTCTATTCTATTCTATTCTATTCTATTCTATTCTATTCTATTCTATTCTATTCTATTCTATTCTATTCTATTCTATTCTATTCTATTCTATTCTATTCTATTCTATTCTATTCTATTCTATTCTATTCTATTCTATTCTATTCTATTCTATTCTATTCTATTCTATTCTATTCTATTCTATTCTATTCTATTCTATTCTATTCTATTCTTTTCTATTCTATTCTATTCTATTCTATTCTATTCTATTCTATTCTATTCTATTCTATTCTATTCTATTCTATTCTATTCTATTCTATTCTATTCTATTCTATTCTATTCTATTCTATTCTATTCTATTCTATTCTATTCTATTCTATTCTATTCTACTCTATTCTATTCTATTCTATTCTATTCTATTCTATTCTATTCTATTCTATTCTATTCTATTCTATTCTATTCTATTCTATTCTATTCTATTCTATTCTATTCTATTCTATTCTATTCTATTCTATTCTATTCTATTCTATTCTATTCTATTCTATTCTATTCTATTCTATTCTATTCTATTCTATTCTATTCTATTCTATTCTATTCTATTCTATTCTATTCTATTCTATTCTATTCTATTCTATTCTATTCTATTCTATTCTATTCTATTCTATTCTATTCTATTCTATTCTATTCTATTCTATTCTATTCTATTCTATTCTATTCTATTCTATTCTATTCTATTCTATTCTATTCTATTCTATTCTATTCTATTCTATTCTATTCTATTCTATTCTATTCCATTCTATTCTATTCTATTCTATTCTATTCTATTCTATTCTATTCTATTCTATTCTATTCTATTCTATTCTATTCTATTCTATTCTATTCTATTCTATTCTATTCTATTCTATTCTATTCTATTCTATTCTATTCTATTCTATTCTATTCTATTCTATTCTATTCTATTCTATTCTATTCTATTCTATTCTATTCTATTCTATTCTATTCTATTCTATTCTATTCTATTCTATTCTATTCTATTCTATTCTATTCTATTCTATTCTATTCTATTCTATTCTATTCTATTCTATTCTATTCTATTCTATTCTATTCTATTCTATTCTATTCTATTCTATTCTATTCTATTCTATTCTATTCTATTCTATTCTATTCTATTCTATTCTATTCTATTCTATTCTATTCTATTCTATTCTATTCTATTCTATTCTATTCTATTCTATTCTATTCTATTCTATTCTATTCTATTCTATTCTATTCTATTCTATTCTATTCTATTCTATTCTATTCTATTCTATTCTATTCTATTCTATTCTATTCTATTCTATTCTATTCTATTCTATTCTATTCTATTCTATTCTATTCTATTCTATTCTATTCTATTCTATTCTATTCTATTCTATTCTATTCTATTCTATTCTATTCTATTCTATTCTATTCTATTCTATTCTATTCTATTCTATTCTATTCTATTCTATTCTATTCTATTCTATTCTATTCTATTCTATTCTATTCTATTCTATTCTATTCTATTCTATTCTATTCTATTCTATTCTATTCTATTCTATTCTATTCTATTCTATTCTATTCTATTCTATTCTATTCTATTCTATTCTATTCTATTCTATTCTATTCTATTCTATTCTATTCTATTCTATTCTATTCTTCTATTCTATTCTATTCTATTCTATTCTATTCTATTCTATTCTATTCTATTCTATTCTATTCTATTCTATTCTATTCTATTCTATTCTATTCTATTCTATTCTATTCTATTCTATTCTATTCTATTCTATTCTATTCTATTCTATTCTATTCTATTCTATTCTATTCTATTCTATTCTATTCTATTCTATTCTATTCTATTCTATTCTATTCTATTCTATTCTATTCTATTCTATTCTATTCTATTCTATTCTATTCTATTCTATTCTATTCTATTCTATTCTATTCTATTCTATTCTATTCTATTCTATTCTATTCTATTCTATTCTATTCTATTCTATTCTATTCTATTCTATTCTATTCTATTCTATTCTATTCTATTCTATTCTATTCTATTCTATTCTATTCTATTCTATTCTATTCTATTCTATTCTATTCTATTCTATTCTATTCTATTCTATTCTATTCTATTCTATTCTATTCTATTCTATTCTATTCTATTCTATTCTATTCTATTCTATTCTATTCTATTCTATTCTATTCTATTCTATTCTATTCTATTCTATTCTATTCTATTCTATTCTATTCTATTCTATTCTATTCTATTCTATTCTATTCTATTCTATTCTATTCTATTCTATTCTATTCTATTCTATTCTATTCTATTCTATTCTATTCTATTCTATTCTATTCTATTCTATTCTATTCTATTCTATTCTATTCTATTCTATTCTATTCTATTCTATTCTATTCTATTCTATTCTATTCTATTCTATTCTATTCTATTCTATTCTATTCTATTCTATTCTATTCTATTCTATTCTATTCTATTCTATTCTATTCTATTCTATTCTATTCTATTCTATTCTATTCTATTCTATTCTCTTCTATTCTATTCTATTCTATTCTATTCTATTCTATTCTATTCTATTCTATTCTATTCTATTCTATTCTATTCTATTCTATTCTATTCTATTCTATTCTATTCTATTCTATTCTATTCTATTCTATTCTATTCTATTCTATTCTATTCTATTCTATTCTATTCTATTCTATTCTATTCTATTCTATTCTATTCTATTCTATTCTATTCTATTCTATTCTATTCTATTCTATTCTATTCTATTCTATTCTATTCTATTCTATTCTATTCTATTCTATTCTATTCTATTCTATTCTATTCTATTCTATTCTATTCTATTCTATTCTATTCTATTCTATTCTATTCTATTCTATTCTATTCTATTCTATTCTATTCTATTCTATTCTATTCTATTCTATTCTATTCTATTCTATTCTATTCTATTCTATTCTATTCTATTCTATTCTATTCTATTCTATTCTATTCTATTCTATTCTATTCTATTCTATTCTATTCTATTCTATTCTATTCTATTCTATTCTATTCTATTCTATTCTATTCTATTCTATTCTATTCTATTCTATTCTATTCTATTCTATTCTATTCTATTCTATTCTATTCTATTCTATTCTATTCTATTCTATTCTATTCTATTCTATTCTATTCTATTCTATTCTATTCTATTCTATTCTATTCTATTCTATTCTATTCTATTCTATTCTATTCTATTCTATTCTATTCTATTCTATTCTATTCTATTCTATTCTATTCTATTCTATTCTATTCTATTCTATTCTATTCTATTCTATTCTATTCTATTCTATTCTATTCTATTCTATTCTATTCTATTCTATTCTATTCTATTCTATTCTATTCTATTCTATTCTATTCTATTCTATTCTATTCTATTCTATTCTATTCTATTCTATTCTATTCTATTCTATTCTATTCTATTCTATTCTATTCTATTCTATTCTATTCTATTCTATTCTATTCTATTCTATTCTATTCTATTCTATTCTATTCTATTCTATTCTATTCTATTCTATTCTATTCTATTCTATTCTATTCTATTCTATTCTATTCTATTCTATTCTATTCTATTCTATTCTATTCTATTCTATTCTATTCTATTCTAATCTAATCTAATCTAATCTAATCTAATCTAATCTAATCTAATCTAATCTAATCTAATCTAATCTAATCTAATCTAATCTAATCTAATCTAATCTAATCTAATCTAATCTAATCTAATCTAATCTAATCTAATCTAATCTAATCTAATCTAATCTAATCTAATCTAATCTAATCTAATCTAATCTAATCTAATCTAATCTAATCTAATCTAATCTAATCTAATCTAATCTAATCTAATCTAATCTAATCTAATCTAATCTAATCTAATCTAATCTAATCTAATCTAATCTAATCTAATCTAATCTAATCTAATCTAATCTAATCTAATCTAATCTAATCTAATCTAATCTAATCTAATCTAATATAATCTAATCTAATCTAATCTAATCTAATCTAATCTATTCTATTCTACTAGATCCGTTTCTAGTCAAATTGCTATTAAGAAATCGCACGCGTCCCAGCCGTGACGCTACAAAAATTAAATTTTTGCGCAAAATATAAACTTGTTTTTCTTCTTAACTTTTAGTGAAGGACAACTTATTACCTCTGCTGCAGTCATATGCTTAATTCACAAAACCTCTTGTTTCTCTGTATCGATTGTATTATCATATTAAATACAAGAGTGTAACATTTGTTGTATGAAATTTTCATTTAAAATGAAATACACTATTACAATTTAATTTCATATGTTTTTAAAATGTTGTATTCAAAAAAAGGCTCTCTGAGAGAATTTGTATGTAGCTTGTTCTTCTTTTTTCGTTAAAAATACAAAATATATTAATACAATATACAAAGGGTGTTAACAATCAAAAAACAATAAGTGTAGTTGATACACAAATACACGATTGAAATTGTTGTGAATTAAGCAATAGATTTGCTACATTTTGATAAACTCTATAAATTTTCAGAGTTTTCAGCAAGGTTGGCAACCGAAACAAATAACGGTATCGGTATTGATACCGGTACAACTATTTTTTAAATTTCGGTATCGGTATTACCGGTACATACCGTTATTGAGTTTATAATACCGGTATACCGATATGAGTGCTAAATTATTAGTTCAGACAGTGGATATAGAAAAAAATCTCTTTTTTTATTAAATTACTTCGAAAAGGGAGTACTTTTACATTAATATATAAAAACATTTAAACTTATAAGTTTCTATATACGTTTTTATACTTTTATTAAAAAATATAATATAAAATCCAATATAAATAATATAAATATACATATGTATAAAATATACAT
Source organism: Tachina fera (assembly GCA_905220375.1). Lineage (NCBI taxonomy): Eukaryota > Metazoa > Arthropoda > Insecta > Diptera > Tachinidae > Tachina > Tachina fera. The sequence continues at coordinate 43,598,849 of LR999966.1, forward strand.
TTTGGTTAATTAAACAAAATAATAAAAATAAATACATACAGTGTATGTACATTATACACGAAGTACATGTACAATTAAATGCACTTAGTGATGTGCGAATATTCGTATTCGAATTCCCGTATATTCGTCTTTTTTCGATATTCGTATTCGCACTCGCCAAATTCAGACGAAACGAATATTTGAATATTTGATATCAAGCAATAAACAATATTCTTGTAGCCAAATTAAAAACAAACAAAACAAATTTCTCGTACAATTAACATTAAGGGCAATTATTACAACTTAAATATATTTATAAGTAGGATTTTGTAGGACGTATAAAACGCTACTTTAGGCTATTCATTATTATAAATTTAATTTAACTTACCAAGAAGGATACAATGCCTTTAACTTAACGCTCACTTTAGGTTAAGTTAAAATTGTACTGATGGACAACTTTTTATACGTCCGATAAAATCCTACATTTAACTAATTTTAAGTTGTAACAATGGCAATCTTTAACTTCAGATATAAAAGTTTCGAAAATTTTTCTCCATTATCTCTATCAACCCATTATCCCTATATTTGAATTAGACCTATTTTTTGTTATTAATATCAAAATGTAAAGCTGTAAACAAAAAATGTATTAGGCCACTTTCAAAAACAAGATTTGTTTTTAAATATGTATACCCAAAAATCTAATCAGCGTCCAGCGAAAAATAAGGAGAATACTGCAAAAATACTGAAAAGTCCCATTTTTAATTGAATTTTCCTGGAAATTGCCGTGAATTTTCTACCTAAGAGAGACTTTTCAGACGATAATATTTATTGGCGAAATTCTTTTATAATAGCGAGATAATTAACACACTTGTTTCTTAAAAAACGGCGAAAATCGAATGTTGTTCAAAATTTTATATTAAATTAAATAACTTATGACTTAATTGTGACATAGCAAAATGTCAGCGCAACATCATACCGACAATGCCAATCTGATTTCCAGAAATTTTATTCCGTTGAAGAAGCAAATACGTTCACGTACACGGAGAAAAAAGTGTGCAGAAATTATGCGCTATGGGCATAACTTATGCACAAATCGTTCACGGAAAATGACTAAGAACAGTTGTTCACAACATATTCCCAGTTGTGCATAACTTAAATTTAGATGAAACATTTTCTTGTGCATGTTTTGTGACTAACTATTAATAAGCTATGAACAACTTGATCACACATTATGCACAACTGGGAATAGGTTATGAACAACTAGAAATAGGTTATGAACAACTAGGAATATGTTATGAACAACTAGGAATATGTTATGAACAAGTTGGTCATATATTATGCACAAGTTGCTCATATATTATGCACAAGTTGCTCATACATTATGCACAACTAAGACTATTTTTTTAACCTACTATTCATATTAAAGAAACAAAATTTCAGTTTATATTCAAATGTCTTTATTTAATATTTAATCAATATAAAAAAATGAAATTAATATAAAAATTATTAAAATAAATATAATGAACAAATAATAATTTCTTATAAAACATTTATTAAAAAACATTCTTGTGTTTTTAGTATTGGGTGAAGCTGAAACGGCTTTCGAAATGCTAGCGCTTCAATTGGTTTTAATATATAGTTTTCTGTTTTTTTCCCAATAATGTGCGCATAATAATGCAAATCAAACTTTTCTATTTGGTATTCGTTGAGTAACAAAAATATAGATTCATCTAATAAAATTATATCAACAATATTATAAACACACTCCATCATGAAAACATAAAAACCAATTTTGAAAGTTGTTCCTTTGTAACTTATAGAATTTGTAACATTTACTACTTCTTTTGTACCAAATGGAAGTAAAAATTTTTTAAAGGAATATTCTTGGATGGTTACACTTTTTATATTGTGAATTTCAATGATACTGAACGGGTCATTTTTCAAAAGCATTTGATTAGAAAATTTTACGCAGAATTTTTTTGCTATTGATAGTTCTAAATTGACTCTAGAATAGGAGACTTTACTATATTCTTTAATGATTTTATTTTTGCTTTCATGTCTCATACACCACAGGTTTTTTAAGGGGCCAATTGCTTTAATCATTGTAACGTAATGTGTGATGTTATGGTGCTTTGGCTTTAAATTAGTATTGAAGCAACGCATATACATTTGATGATGTTTTGATATTATGAGAGTCAAACTTATAAGTTCTGCGTTGCTAAAACAATCTTTCAATAAAAAATCTGTCAACTCTTTCAATTTTAACACATACCGCCATACTTCATCTCCTTCAGGTACGAATTCGCCTACTAAAAGTGTAAAATAACGCAATAATGAATAGGTTTCTCTGGCTGAAAGGTTGAGTTTGTTTTGTTTCAAATGTTCTAATGTTATATTGCCTGGCGGCTTGTTCCGGACCTCTATGGGACCGTATTCAAATGTATTAATTTTGTAATTTAACACATCGATAGAAAAAAATTTTTCATGCTCAGCAACGCTGCTCAGGATCTAACTGTAATTTAAAGCAAACTTGTGCGCAATATGAAATAAATTGTGGTTAGTTGTGCATAAATTCTACACAAGATAAAAAAGCTGTGCACAAGTCATGTACAATGTGCATATATTGTGATCAATAGAGTATACATGAAGAAATGAACATTGTGCACAAAATATACAAGCTTCTGTGTATAATTTATGTACAAAATAAATAGATTGCGGTGAATTTATGAACATTGGGAATAATTTATGCCTAACGTTGTACAGACGAAACATTTTATTGTTATGAACAGCTTGTGCATAAATAATGCACTGCAGTTAGGCACAAGTCATGTACAATGTGCATATATTGTGATCAATAGTGTATAATTATGAAATTATTAAGTTATGAACATTTATCACAAAACATGCACCCTTCTTGTGGATAACTTATGCATAAGATTAATAGATTATGCACAATTTGTGATTATTGTTCATAATATATGCACAAAATTTAAATTTTTAAAATTTTTAAAGTTATGAACAGCTTATGCATAAATAGTGAACATCAGTTTTCTCCGTGTACTCCCATGATATCCCAGCTTTA
>LR999966.1:43602109-43634450 GCA_905220375.1 Tachina fera
GAATAGAATAGAATAGAATAGAATAGAATAGAATAGAATAGAATAGAATAGAATAGAATAGAATAGAGTAGAATAGAATAGAATAGAATAGAATAGAATAGAATAGAATAGAATAGAATAGAATAGAATAGAATAGAATAGAATAGAATAGAATAGAATAGAATAGAATAGAATAGAATAGAATAGAATAGAATAGAATAGAATAGAATAGAATAGAATAGAATAGAATAGAATAGAATAGAATAGAATAGAATAGAATAGAATAGAATAGAATAGAATAGAATAGAATAGAATAGAATAGAATAGAATAGAATAGAATAGAATAGAATAGAATAGAATAGAATAGAATAGAATAGAATAGAATAGAATAGAATAGAATAGAATAGAATAGAATAGAATAGAATAGAATAGAATAGAATAGAATAGAATAGAATAGAATAGAATAGAATAGAATAGAATAGAATAGAATAGAATAGAATAGAATAGAATAGAATAGAATAGAATAGAATAGAATAGAATAGAATAGAATAGAATAGAATAGAATAGAATAGAATAGAATAGAATAGAATAGAATAGAATAGAATAGAATAGAATAGAATAGAATAGAATAGAATAGAATAGAATAGAATAGAATAGAATAGAATAGAATAGAATAGAATAGAATAGAATAGAATAGAATAGAATAGAATAGAATAGAATAGAATAGAATAGAATAGAATAGAATAGAATAGAATAGAATAGAATAGAATAGAATAGAATAGAATAGAATAGAATAGAATAGAATAGAATAGAATAGAATAGAATAGAATAGAATAGAATAGAATAGAATAGAATAGAATAGAATAGAATAGAATAGAATAGAATAGAATAGAATGGAATAGAATAGAATAGAATAGAATAGAATAGAATAGAATAGAATAGAATAGAATAGAATAGAATAGAATAGAATAGAATAGAATAGAATAGAATAGAATAGAATAGAATAGAATAGAATAGAATAGAATAGAATAGAATAGAATAGAATAGAATAGAATAGAATAGAATAGAATAGAATAGAATAGAATAGAATAGAATAGAATAGAATAGAATAGAATAGAATAGAATAGAATAGAATAGAATAGAATAGAATAGAATAGAATAGAATAGAATAGAATAGAATAGAATAGAATAGAATAGAATAGAATAGAATAGAATAGAATAGAATAGAATAGAATAGAATAGAATAGAATAGAATAGAATAGAATAGAATAGAATAGAATAGAATAGAATAGAATAGAATAGAATAGAATAGAATAGAATAGAATAGAATAGAATAGAATAGAATAGAATAGAATAGAATAGAATAGAATAGAATAGAATAGAATAGAATAGAATAGAATAGAATAGAATAGAATAGAATAGAATAGAATAGAATAGAATAGAATAGAATTGAATAGAATAGAATTGAATAGAATAGAATAGAATAGAATAGAATAGAATAGAATAGAATAGAATAGAATAGAATAGAATAGAATAGAATAGAATAGAATAGAATAGAATAGAATAGAATAGAATAGAATAGAATAGAATAGAATAGAATAGAATAGAATAGAATAGAATAGAATAGAATAGAATAGAATAGAATAGAATAGAATAGAATAGAATAGAATAGAATAGAATAGAATAGAATAGAATAGAATAGAATAGAATAGAATAGAATAGAATAGAATAGAATAGAATAGAATAGAATAGAATAGAATAGAATAGAATAGAATAGAATAGAATAGAATAGAATAGAATAGAATAGAATAGAATAGAATAGAATAGAATAGAATAGAATAGAATAGAATAGAATAGAATAGAATAGAATAGAATAGAATAGAATAGAATAGAATAGAATAGAATAGAATAGAATAGAATAGAATAGAATAGAATAGAATAGAATAGAATAGAATAGAATAGAATAGAATAGAATAGAATAGAATAGAATAGAATAGAATAGAATAGAATAGAATAGAATAGAATAGAATAGAATAGAATAGAATAGAATAGAATAGAATAGAATAGAATAGAATAGAATAGAATAGAATAGAATAGAATAGAATAGAATAGAATAGAATAGAATAGAATAGAATAGAATAGAATAGAATAGAATAGAATAGAATAGAATAGAATAGAATAGAATAGAATAGAATAGAATAGAATAGAATAGAATAGAATAGAATAGAATAGAATAGAATAGAATAGAATAGAATAGAATAGAATAGAATAGAATAGAATAGAATAGAATAGAATAGAATAGAATAGAATAGAATGAATAGAATAGAATAGAATAGAATAGAATAGAATAGAATAGAATAGAATAGAATAGAATAGAATAGAATAGAATAGAATAGAATAGAATAGAATAGAATAGAATAGAATAGAATAGAATAGAATAGAATAGAATAGAATAGAATAGAATAGAATAGAATAGAATAGAATAGAATAGAATAGAATAGAATAGAATAGAATAGAATAGAATAGAATAGAATAGAATAGAATAGAATAGAATAGAATAGAATAGAATAGAATAGAATAGAATAGAATAGAATAGAATAGAATAGAATAGAATAGAATAGAATAGAATAGAATAGAATAGAATAGAATAGAATAGAATAGAATAATAGAATAGAATAGAATAGAATAGAATAGAATAGAATAGAATAGAATAGAATAGAATAGAATAGAATAGAATGAATAGAATAGAATAGAATAGAATAGAATAGAATAGAATAGAATAGAATAGAATAGAATAGAAATAGAATAGAATAGAATAGAATAGAATAGAATAGAATAGAATAGAATAGAATAGAATAGAATAGAATAGAATAGAATAGAATAGAATAGAATAGAATAGAATAGAATAGAATAGAATAGAATAGAATAGAATAGAATAGAATAGAATAGAATAGAATAGAATAGAATAGAATAGAATAGAATAGAATAGAATAGAATAGAATAGAATAGAATAGAAAGAATAGAATAGAATAGAATAGAATAGAATAGAATAGAATAGAATAGAATAGAATAGAATAGAATAGAATAGAATAGAATAGAATAGAATAGAATAGAATAGAATAGAATAGAATAGAATAGAATAGAATAGAATAGAATAGAATAGAATAGAATAGAATAGAATAGAATAGAATAGAATAGAATAGAATAGATAGAATAGAATAGAATAGAATAGAATAGAATAGAATAGAATAGAATAGAATAGAATAGAATAGAATAGAATAGAATAGAAAAAATAGAATAGAATAGAATAGAATAGAATAGAATAGAATAGAATAGAATAGAATAGAATAGAATAGAATAGAATAGAATAGAATAGAATAGAATAGAATAGAATAGAATAGAATAGAATAGAATAGAATAGAATAGAATAGAATAGAATAGAATAGAATAGAATAGAATAGAATAGAATAGAATAGAATAGAATAGAATAGAATAGAATAGAATAGAATAGAATAGAATAGAATAGAATAGAATAGAATAGAATAGAATAGAATAGAATAGAATAGAATAGAATAGAATAGAATAGAATAGAATAGAATAGAATAGAATAGAATAGAATAGAATAGAATAGATAGAATAGAATAGAATAGAATAGAATAGAATAGAATAGAATAGAATAGAATAGAATAGAATAGAATAGAATAGAATAGAATAATAGAATAGAATAGAATAGAATAGAATAGAATAGAATAGAATAGAATAGAATAGAATAGAATAGAATAGAATAGAATAGAATAGAATAGAATAGAATAGAATAGAATAGAATAGAATAGAATAGAATAGAAGAATAGAATAGAATAGAATAGAATAGAATAGAATAGAATAGAATAGAATAGAATAGAATAGAATAGAATAGAATAGAATAGAATAGAATAGAATAGAATAGAATAGAATAGAATAGAATAGAATAGAATAGAATAGAATAGAATAGAATAGAATAGAATAATAGAATAGAATAGAATAGAATAGAATAGAATAGAATAGAATAGAATAGATAGAATAGAATAGAATAGAATAGAATAGAATAGAATAGAATAGAATAGAATAGAATAGAATAGAATAGAATAGAATAGAATAGAATAGAATAGAATAGAATAGAATAGAATAGAATAGAATAGAATAGAATATAGAATAGAATAGAATAGAATAGAATAGAATAGAATAGAATAGAATAGAATAGAATAGAATAGAATAGAATAGAATAGAATAGAATAGAATAGAATAGAATAGAATAGAATCGAATAGAATAGAATAGAATAGAATAGAATAGAATAGAATAGAATAGAATAGAATAGAATAGAATAGAATAGAATAGAATAGAATAGAATAGAATAGAATAGAATAGAATAGAATAGAATAGAATAGAATAGAATAGAATAGAATAGAATAGAATAGAATAGAATAGAATAGAATAGAATAGAATAGAATAGAATAGAATAGAATAGAATAGAATAGAATAGAATAGAATAGAATAGAATAGAATAGAATAGAATAGAATAGAATAGAATAGAATAGAAAATAGAATAGAATAGAATAGAATAGAATAGAATAGAATAGAATAGAATAGAATAGAATAGAATAGAATAGAATAGAATAGAATAGAATAGAATAGAATAGAATAGAATAGAATAGAATAGAATAGAATAGAATAGAATAGAATAGAATAGAATAGAATAGAATAGAATAGAATAGAATAGAATAGAATAGAATAGAATAGAATAGAATAGAATAGAATAGAATAGAATAGAATAGAATAGAATAGAATAGAATAGAATAGAATAGAATAGAATAGAATAGAATAGAATAGAATAGAATAGAATAGAATAGAATAGAATAGAATAGAATAGAATAGAATAGAATAGAATAGAATAGAATAGAATAGAATAGAATAGAATAGAATAGAATAGAATAGAATAGAATAGAATAGAATAGAATAGAATAGAATAGAATAGAATAGAATAGAATAGAATAGAATAGAATAGAATAGAATAGAATAGAATAGAATAGAATAGAATAGAATAGAATAGAATAGAATAGAATAGAATAGAATAGAATAGAATAGAATAGAATAGAATAGAATAGAATAGAATAGAATAGAATAGAATAGAATAGAATAGAATAGAATAGAATAGAATAGAATAGAATAGAATAGAATAGAATAGAATAGAATAGAATAGAATAGAATAGAATAGAATAGAATAGAATAGAATAGAATAGAATAGAATAGAATAGAATAGAATAGAATAGAATAGAATAGAATAGAATAGAATAGAATAGAATAGAATAGAATAGAATAGAATAGAATAGAATAGAATAGAATAGAATAGAATAGAATAGAATAGAATAGAATAGAATAGAATAGAATAGAATAGAATAGAATAGAATAGAATAGAATAGAATAGAATAGAATAGAATAGAATAGAATAGAATAGAATAGAATAGAATAGAATAGAATAGAATAGAATAGAATAGAATAGAATAGAATAGAATAGAATAGAATAGAATAGAATAGAATAGAATAGAATAGAATAGAATAGAATAGAATAGAATAGAATAGAATAGAATAGAATAGAATAGAATAGAATAGAATAGAATAGAATAGAATAGAATAGAATAGAATAGAATAGAATAGAATAGAATAGAATAGAATAGAATAGAATAGAATAGAATAGAATAGAATAGAATAGAATAGAATAGAATAGAATAGAATAGAATAGAATAGAATAGAATAGAATAGAATAGAATAGAATAGAATAGAATAGAATAGAATAGAATAGAATAGAATAGAATAGAATAGAATAGAATAGAATAGAATAGAATAGAATAGAATAGAATAGAATAGAATAGAATAGAATAGAATAGAATAGAATAGAATAGAATAGAATAGAATAGAATAGAATAGAATAGAATAGAATAGAATAGAATAGAATAGAATAGAATAGAATAGAATAGAATAGAATAGAATAGAATAGAATAGAATAGAATAGAATAGAATAGAATAGAATAGAATAGAATAGAATAGAATAGAATAGAATAGAATAGAATAGAATAGAATAGAATAGAATAGAATAGAATAGAATAGAATAGAATAGAATAGAATAGAATAGAATAGAATAGAATAGAATAGAATAGAATAGAATAGAATAGAATAGAATAGAATAGAATAGAATAGAATAGAATAGAATAGAATAGAATAGAATAGAATAGAATAGAATAGAATAGAATAGAATAGAATAGAATAGAATAGAATAGAATAGAATAGAATAGAATAGAATAGAATAGAATAGAATAGAATAGAATAGAATAGAATAGAATAGAATAGAATAGAATAGAATAGAATAGAATAGAATAGAATAGAATAGAATAGAATAGAATAGAATAGAATAGAATAGAATAGAATAGAATAGAATAGAATAGAATAGAATAGAATAGAATAGAATAGAATAGAATAGAATAGAATAGAATAGAATAGAATAGAATAGAATAGAATAGAATAGAATAGAATAGAATAGAATAGAATAGAATAGAATAGAATAGAATAGAATAGAATAGAATAGAATAGAATAGAATAGAATAGAATAGAATAGAATAGAATAGAATAGAATAGAATAGAATAGAATAGAATAGAATAGAATAGAATAGAATAGAATAGAATAGAATAGAATAGAATAGAATAGAATAGAATAGAATAGAATAGAATAGAATAGAATAGAATAGAATAGAATAGAATAGAATAGAATAGAATAGAATAGAATAGAATAGAATAGAATAGAATAGAATAGAATAGAATAGAATAGAATAGAATAGAATAGAATAGAATAGAATAGAATAGAATAGAATAGAATAGAATAGAATAGAATAGAATAGAATAGAATAGAATAGAATAGAATAGAATAGAATAGAATAGAATAGAATAGAATAGAATAGAATAGAATAGAATAGAATAGAATAGAATAGAATAGAATAGAATAGAATAGAATAGAATAGAATAGAATAGAATAGAATAGAATAGAATAGAATAGAATAGAATAGAATAGAATAGAATAGAATAGAATAGAATAGAATAGAATAGAATAGAATAGAATAGAATAGAATAGAATAGAATAGAATAGAATACAATAGAATAGAATAGAATAGAATAGAATAGAATAGAATAGAATAGAATAGAATAGAATAGAATAGAATAGAATAGAATAGAATAGAATAGAATAGAATAGAATAGAATAGAATAGAATAGAATAGAATAGAATAGAATAGAATAGAATAGAATAGAATAGAATAGAATAGAATAGAATAGAATAGAATAGAATAGAATAGAATAGAATAGAATAGAATAGAATAGAATAGAATAGAATAGAATAGAATAGAATAGAATAGAATAGAATAGAATAGAATAGAATAGAATAGAATAGAATAGAATAGAATAGAATAGAATAGAATAGAATAGAATAGAATAGAATAGAATAGAATAGAATAGAATAGAATAGAATAGAATAGAATAGAATAGAATAGAATAGAATAGAATAGAATAGAATAGAATAGAATAGAATAGAATAGAATAGAATAGAATAGAATAGAATAGAATAGAATAGAATAGAATAGAATAGAATAGAATAGAATAGAATAGAATAGAATAGAATAGAATAGAATAGAATAGAATAGAATAGAATAGAATAGAATAGAATAGAATAGAATAGAATAGAATAGAATAGAATAGAATAGAATAGAATAGAATAGAATAGAATAGAATAGAATAGAATAGAATAGAATAGAATAGAATAGAATAGAATAGAATAGAATAGAATAGAATAGAATAGAATAGAATAGAAGAATAGAATAGAATAGAATAGAATAGAATAGAATAGAATAGAATAGAATAGAATAGAATAGAATAGAATAGAATAGAATAGAATAGAATAGAATAGAATAGAATAGAATAGAATAGAATAGAATAGAATAGAATAGAATAGAATAGAATAGAATAGAATAGAATAGAATAGAATAGAATAGAATAGAATAGAATAGAATAGAATAGAATAGAATAGAATAGAATAGAATAGAATAGAATAGAATAGAATAGAATAGAATAGAATAGAATAGAATAGAATAGAATAGAATAGAATAGAATAGAATAGAATAGAATAGAATAGAATAGAATAGAATAGAATAGAATAGAATAGAATAGAATAGAATAGAATAGAATAGAATAGAATAGAATAGAATAGAATAGAATAGAATAGAATAGAATAGAATAGAATAGAATAGAATAGAATAGAATAGAATAGAATAGAATAGAATAGAATAGAATAGAATAGAATAGAATAGAATAGAATAGAATAGAATAGAATAGAATAGAATAGAATAGAATAGAATAGAATAGAATAGAATAGAATAGAATAGAATAGAATAGAATAGAATAGAATAGAATAGAATAGAATAGAATAGAATAGAATAGAATAGAATAGAATAGAATAGAATAGAATAGAATAGAATAGAATAGAATAGAATAGAATAGAATAGAATAGAATAGAATAGAATAGAATAGAATAGAATAGAATAGAATAGAATAGAATAGAATAGAATAGAATAGAATAGAATAGAATAGAATAGAATAGAATAGAATAGAATAGAATAGAATAGAATAGAATAGAATAGAATAGAATAGAATAGAATAGAATAGAATAGAATAGAATAGAATAGAATAGAATAGAATAGAATAGAATAGAATAGAATAGAATAGAATAGAATAGAATAGAATAGAATAGAATAGAATAGAATAGAATAGAATAGAATAGAATAGAATAGAATAGAATAGAATAGAATAGAATAGAATAGAATAGAATAGAATAGAATAGAATAGAATAGAATAGAATAGAATAGAATAGAATAGAATAGAATAGAATAGAATAGAATAGAATAGAATAGAATAGAATAGAATAGAATAGAATAGAATAGAATAGAATAGAATAGAATAGAATAGAATAGAATAGAATAGAATAGAATAGAATAGAATAGAATAGAATAGAATAGAATAGAATAGAATAGAATAGAATAGAATAGAATAGAATAGAATAGAATAGAATAGAATAGAATAGAATAGAATAGAATAGAATAGAATAGAATAGAATAGAATAGAATAGAATAGAATAGAATAGAATAGAATAGAATAGAATAGAATAGAATAGAATAGAATAGAATAGAATAGAATAGAATAGAATAGAATAGAATAGAATAGAATAGAATAGAATAGAATAGAATAGAATAGAATAGAATAGAATAGAATAGAATAGAATAGAATAGAATAGAATAGAATAGAATAGAATAGAATAGAATAGAATAGAATAGAATAGAATAGAATAGAATAGAATAGAATAGAATAGAATAGAATAGAATAGAATAGAATAGAATAGAATAGAATAGAATAGAATAGAATAGAATAGAATAGAATAGAATAGAATAGAATAGAATAGAATAGAATAGAATAGAATAGAATAGAATAGAATAGAATAGAATAGAATAGAATAGAATAGAATAGAATAGAATAGAATAGAATAGAATAGAATAGAATAGAATAGAATAGAATAGAATAGAATAGAATAGAATAGAATAGAATAGAATAGAATAGAATAGAATAGAATAGAATAGAATAGAATAGAATAGAATAGAATAGAATAGAATAGAATAGAATAGAATAGAATAGAATAGAATAGAATAGAATAGAATAGAATAGAATAGAATAGAATAGAATAGAATAGAATAGAATAGAATAGAATAGAATAGAATAGAATAGAATAGAATAGAATAGAATAGAATAGAATAGAATAGAATAGAATAGAATAGAATAGAATAGAATAGAATAGAATAGAATAGAATAGAATAGAATAGAATAGAATAGAATAGAATAGAATAGAATAGAATAGAATAGAATAGAATAGAATAGAATAGAATAGAATAGAATAGAATAGAATAGAATAGAATAGAATAGAATAGAATAGAATAGAATAGAATAGAATAGAATAGAATAGAATAGAATAGAATAGAATAGAATAGAATAGAATAGAATAGAATAGAATAGAATAGAATAGAATAGAATAGAATAGAATAGAATAGAATAGAATAGAATAGAATAGAATAGAATAGAATAGAATAGAATAGAATAGAATAGAATAGAATAGAATAGAATAGAATAGAATAGAATAGAATAGAATAGAATAGAATAGAATAGAATAGAATAGAATAGAATAGAATAGAATAGAATAGAATAGAATAGAATAGAATAGAATAGAATAGAATAGAATAGAATAGAATAGAATAGAATAGAATAGAATAGAATAGAATAGAATAGAATAGAATAGAATAGAATAGAATAGAATAGAATAGAATAGAATAGAATAGAATAGAATAGAATAGAATAGAATAGAATAGAATAGAATAGAATAGAATAGAATAGAATAGAATAGAATAGAATAGAATAGAATAGAATAGAATAGAATAGAATAGAATAGAATAGAATAGAATAGAATAGAATAGAATAGAATAGAATAGAATAGAATAGAATAGAATAGAATAGAATAGAATAGAATAGAATAGAATAGAATAGAATAGAATAGAATAGAATAGAATAGAATAGAATAGAATAGAATAGAATAGAATAGAATAGAATAGAATAGAATAGAATAGAATAGAATAGAATAGAATAGAATAGAATAGAATAGAATAGAATAGAATAGAATAGAATAGAATAGAATAGAATAGAATAGAATAGAATAGAATAGAATAGAATAGAATAGAATAGAATAGAATAGAATAGAATAGAATAGAATAGAATAGAATAGAATAGAATAGAATAGAATAGAATAGAATAGAATAGAATAGAATAGAATAGAATAGAATAGAATAGAATAGAATAGAATAGAATAGAATAGAATAGAATAGAATAGAATAGAATAGAATAGAATAGAATAGAATAGAATAGAATAGAATAGAATAGAATAGAATAGAATAGAATAGAATAGAATAGAATAGAATAGAATAGAATAGAATAGAATAGAATAGAATAGAATAGAATAGAATAGAATAGAATAGAATAGAATAGAATAGAATAGAATAGAATAGAATAGAATAGAATAGAATAGAATAGAATAGAATAGAATAGAATAGAATAGAATAGAATAGAATAGAATAGAATAGAATAGAATAGAATAGAATAGAATAGAATAGAATAGAATAGAATAGAATAGAATAGAATAGAATAGAATAGAATAGAATAGAATAGAATAGAATAGAATAGAATAGAATAGAATAGAATAGAATAGAATAGAATAGAATAGAATAGAATAGAATAGAATAGAATAGAATAGAATAGAATAGAATAGAATAGAATAGAATAGAATAGAATAGAATAGAATAGAATAGAATAGAATAGAATAGAATAGAATAGAATAGAATAGAATAGAATAGAATAGAATAGAATAGAATAGAATAGAATAGAATAGAATAGAATAGAATAGAATAGAATAGAATAGAATAGAATAGAATAGAATAGAATAGAATAGAATAGAATAGAATAGAATAGAATAGAATAGAATAGAATAGAATAGAATAGAATAGAATAGAATAGAATAGAATAGAATAGAATAGAATAGAATAGAATAGAATAGAATAGAATAGAATAGAATAGAATAGAATAGAATAGAATAGAATAGAATAGAATAGAATAGAATAGAATAGAATAGAATAGAATAGAATAGAATAGAATAGAATAGAATAGAATAGAATAGAATAGAATAGAATAGAATAGAATAGAATAGAATAGAATAGAATAGAATAGAATAGAATAGAATAGAATAGAATAGAATAGAATAGAATAGAATAGAATAGAATAGAATAGAATAGAATAGAATAGAATAGAATAGAATAGAATAGAATAGAATAGAATAGAATAGAATAGAATAGAATAGAATAGAATAGAATAGAATAGAATAGAATAGAATAGAATAGAATAGAATAGAATAGAATAGAATAGAATAGAATAGAATAGAATAGAATAGAATAGAATAGAATAGAATAGAATAGAATAGAATAGAATAGAATAGAATAGAATAGAATAGAATAGAATAGAATAGAATAGAATAGAATAGAATAGAATAGAATAGAATAGAATAGAATAGAATAGAATAGAATAGAATAGAATAGAATAGAATAGAATAGAATAGAATAGAATAGAATAGAATAGAATAGAATAGAATAGAATAGAATAGAATAGAATAGAATAGAATAGAATAGAATAGAATAGAATAGAATAGAATAGAATAGAATAGAATAGAATAGAATAGAATAGAATAGAATAGAATAGAATAGAATAGAATAGAATAGAATAGAATAGAATAGAATAGAATAGAATAGAATAGAATAGAATAGAATAGAATAGAATAGAATAGAATAGAATAGAATAGAATAGAATAGAATAGAATAGAATAGAATAGAATAGAATAGAATAGAATAGAATAGAATAGAATAGAATAGAATAGAATAGAATAGAATAGAATAGAATAGAATAGAATAGAATAGAATAGAATAGAATAGAATAGAATAGAATAGAATAGAATAGAATAGAATAGAATAGAATAGAATAGAATAGAATAGAATAGAATAGAATAGAATAGAATAGAATAGAATAGAATAGAATAGAATAGAATAGAATAGAATAGAATAGAATAGAATAGAATAGAATAGAATAGAATAGAATAGAATAGAATAGAATAGATTAGAATAGAATAGAATAGAATAGAATAGAATAGAATAGAATAGAATAGAATAGAATAGAATAGAATAGAATAGAATAGAATAGAATAGAATAGAATAGAATAGAATAGAATAGAATAGAATAGAATAGAATAGAATAGAATAGAATAGAATAGAATAGAATAGAATAGAATAGAATAGAATAGAATAGAATAGAATAGAATAGAATAGAATAGAATAGAATAGAATAGAATAGAATAGAATAGAATAGAATAGAATAGAATAGAATAGAATAGAATAGAATAGAATAGAATAGAATAGAATAGAATAGAATAGAATAGAATAGAATAGAATAGAATAGAATAGAATAGAATAGAATAGAATAGAATAGAATAGAATAGAATAGAATAGAATAGAATAGAATAGAATAGAATAGAATAGAATAGAATAGAATAGAATAGAATAGAATAGAATAGAATAGAATAGAATAGAATAGAATAGAATAGAATAGAATAGAATTGTAGTGAAAATGCGCAATATATAAGTCATGTGTCACTCAACAGGTTATTTACCTGCACATACCATGGAATCGTATTATTAGCTGACTTACTTAAAGTACAGGTTATTTACCTGCAAATACTTAGGAGTCATATTATTGGCAAGTAATTGGGTATTCTCTCTACACATCCATATTTGCTTAGGTTTAAGTTTTATTGTTCAAGTATTAACTATAAGTATTTTAATTTTTAGATTATAAGAGACAGTGGTAAACAGACAAGTAAATAAATGAGTTGAAACAACTTAACATGGCGACCGTGACCGCGAAGACTGCGAAATAATAAAAATTAGAAGTGACTAAATAAAAAACTGGCTTAAACTATTGAAAACATAAGATAAGTGAAATAAGTGAGAAAAAATAAAATTTTTAATAACAATGGGCTGGTGGACAAAAATCCTCCAAACAGTATCTGTACTCTTTGCAGGATACGAGGTAGGAAAAAACCTAAATGAAGAGGAAAGTAGTGAAAATAAACAAGTAATAATTAAAGTAAACCAAGATGAACAAACCAACACACATCTAATTATCGAAATAACGTTGGGAGCACTGTTACTAATAGCCGTAATCTCAATATTGTTAAAAAAATTACTAAAAACAGCAATAAACAATCTTCCCCAGACCCGAATATAAGATCAATTACAAACAAAAAAAAAAATTATTTTACAAACAATCAATTGTGTCAGTGTTAATGTGCAACACACCATCTCGTATACATAATCATCATCTATCTACACTTAACTTCTGGACAACACACCACCTTATTTCTACAATCATCATAAAAACATAAAAATATTAAACTTTAATATAAAAAAGCGAACACAAGTTAAAGTGATGACGATTCATTTTTGTTAAAGTGCAAAAAAAAAAAATTAACTGAAAATTGGAAACAAACAACAAGTACATAAATTCAAAAAAAAAACAACAATATGAAACAATTACAGCTATTAACTTAAACCTATTGAAAAAAAAATAAATCAACAAAAGAGTTCAAATAACAAAGTTCGCTGGACATAAAATATAATAAAAAGCGTTTTTTTTTTACGGAAGACTTGATGAAAATCATTAAAAACAAAAAAAAAATCTCCTGGATTTTAAAAACAACGTCAAGTTAAAATGGTGTGGTGGGAACAAATTTTTATCAACTATTCCACTCCTGGTCGCAGGTTACGAAGTCGGACCAAGCTGATGAAAGCCAGAAGTGTTGCCCAACAACAACATATATAACAACTATAATTCATCTGTAAACACTATCAGTATATTGTAAGTTTATTTTTAAAATGTCTAAAATTATAAATAAAATAAATAATTGTAAATTTTAAATATATGTACGTATTATGCAATGGGAAAATATCATAGACAGTCTAAGCCCTTTTCAAATTAAGTTTGAACAATCATATAAATGTTTAAACCAAAATCGGACAATAAAACAAGATACCTTAGACAAACACGCACAAAATTTAATTGAAAACTATAATTCAATTAGGGCAACATTACATAGAAACTACGACAGATACACTACCCCACACAAAGAAAAAGCGAACGAGATCTTTCTGACGTTAAGAGATAAATTGATAAAAGTCTTTCATCGACATAATATTAATACTAAGGTACCGCTCGCATTAGGATTTGAGGTAGTTAGGGAAATTACTGAAACAGAAGAAAACGAAGATTTTAAAACGGAAACAAACATGACACGAACAGAGGACGACATTATAGACAAGACAACTAAAATTGTCCCCGTATTTGACGGTAACGTTAATGAACTGCAAAGTTTTCTTGACGCGTTGACTCTGATTGACAGAATTAAAGAAACACACGAGGTAGTCGCTATAGAGGTAATTAAAATGAAACTGAAAGGCCAGGCAAGAAACTTAATTACAGATGAAAACTCTATTCAGGCTATTAAAAGTAGACTACAGACTTCCATAAAGGGTGAATCGTCGGAATTATTATGTTCGAAGTTAATGAACATAAAACAAAATTCAAAATCAGCTACCGCATATGCGGATGAGATCCAAGAGATTACGAAGAAACTAGGTGGGGCCTATATAAGAGAAGGCTACCCTCAAGATATTGCTGATAAATTAATAAGACAAAATACGGCTAAAGCCATTTCGCGAAACGCCTCAAATGATGAGGTAAAACTTATCATTAAAACTGGAAACTTCTCGTCCTTGAATGAAGTCGTTTCGAAATTCGTAGAAGCTAGTACCGAAGCTTCAACTTCAAATTCTGCAGTTTTCTACTTTAAACGCCGTGGATCTGGTAATTTCAATAACAGATTCAATAATTATCGCATGCGCGGCCAAGGCTGGCGTTCGAACAATAACTTTAATCACAACAGGTATAATAATAACAATTTTAATAATAATAATTGGCGACGTGGAAGCCAAAATAATAACTTTAGAAACCAGGCCAACCGTCCACCGAATAGAGGTCGCATAAGATTGGCACATGAAGTCTCGGAAAACGAGATTTCCCCCCAAAACGAGGGGGGCCATCATCAAAACTAGCATTTAGTACTGTATCAATATTCCACTTGAACCTCAACTTAAGTAGTTTTATTGAGATTCATCTATCAACTAATGAATATATAAATACATTTCTTGTAGACACCGGAGCAGATGTCTCATTAATCAAAATCAGTACGCTTAATTCATTGAAATTTAACGTGAAAGACATTATTCAAATATCTGGAATAGGAAAAGGAAATATTTTATCCTTGGGAACGGTTCAAATTGATTTAATGGTGAGAAAATTTTTGATTCCTCATAAATTTCACGTAGTTTCGGATACATTCCCAATGCCATTTCAAGGTATACTGGGCCTAGATTTCTTAAAAACATATAATGCTATTATTCAATATGGACATGATATAAACTCGAATTTACTTTCATTGAGACCATATAATCTAAGTAACCCTATAGATATTCCGTTACTTGAAAGTCTAAATGATGGTCATATAACACTACCAGCTCGAGCCGAGGTTTTCAGAGCCATAAAAATTGACAACGACGTTTCTGATTTGGTGGTTCCAAGTCAAACAATTGAAGATGGAGTGTATGTAGCGGGATGCATAATATCCAGAAAATTTCCTTACGTAAGAATAGTGAACACAAATTGTGAGAATAAATTTTTAAACAATGTATCAATTGATTATGAGAAATTGTCTGATTATGAAGTTCTTGATATGACCAATGTCGATAAAATAAGAACACAGAAGATTTTAGGCAGATTGAGAAAAAATTTCCCTGAGATAGCTAAATCGGAATTGCTTGAACTATGTTCCAAATATATTGATATTTTTGCTTTGGAAAGTGACAAAATAAGTACAAACAATTTCTACACACAGAAATTAAGAGTGTCAGACCACGATCCAGTGTACATTAAAAACTATCGTACACCACACTCCCAAAAGGAAGAAATAGCGAGGCAAGTTGAAAAGCTTCAGCGGGATGATATCGTCGAACCATCTGCTTCCAACTATAATAGCCCTATTATGCTGGTGCCAAAGAAAGCATTGCCAAATAACCCTAACAAGCGATGGCGTTTAGTAGTTGATTACCGACAAATTAATAAAAAGTTAACGGCAGATAAATTTCCACTGCCCAGAATAGAGGATATTTTGGACCAGTTGGGTAGAGCAAAATTTTTCTGTTGTCTGGATCTAACTTCTGGATTTCATCAGATAGCATTAGATGAAAAATCAAGAGACATTACTTCCTTTTCGACGGAGAATGGTTCATTTCGTTTCACGCGTTTACCATATGGCTTGAAAGTGGCTCCAAATTCTTTCCAAAGGATGATGAATTTGGCTTTTACAGGTTTAACACCTTCTAAGGCCTTTATTTATATGGATGATGTCATTGTGACAGGATGCTCAGTAAAGCATATGCTTAAGAATTTGGAAACAGTTTTTCAAAGATGCAGGGAATGCAACTTAAAATTACATCCGGACAAATGTAACTTTTTCAGATCTGAGGTTACATATTTGGGTCATAGGTGTACTGACAAAGGTATTTTACCAGATAGTAGCAAATATGATTCAGTTAAAAACTATCCCAGACCGACGAATGGCGATGAAGTTCGCCGATTTGTAGCTTTCTGTAATTATTACAGACGTTTCGTACCAAATTTTGCATACTATTCTGTGCATTTAACTAGACTAACTAGAAAGAAAGAACCTTTTATATGGACTGAAGATTGTGAACAGGCTTTTCAGAGTCTTAAGACTGCATTAACATCCCCACAAATCCTTCAATATCCTGTTTTTGACAAACCTTTTTATATAACCACCGATGCAAGTAAAATCGTCTGCGGTGCAATATTATCCCAGGACAAAGATGGTATACAGTTGCCGATTGCTTATGCGTCACGTGCACTAACCAAGGGAGAATCGAACAAAGCGCCAATAGAACAGGAATTAATTGCTATACAATGGGCAATTAATCACTTTCGACCATACGTGTATGGTAACAAATTTATTGTGCGTACTGATCATAAACCATTGACATACTTATATTCTTTAAAAAATCCATCTAGTAGATTAACAAGAATACGTATGGATCTGGAGGAATATGATTTTGTTATAGAACACATTAGAGGAAAAGACAATTCAGGAGCGGACGCGCTATCTCGAATTGACTTTAGTGATATTAAATCAATTTCTTCTAGCAACAATGTTCTAATGGTAACAACACGAGCTCAGTCAGGAAACAGGAATAAAAATAAAATTCAGAAAACGAATAATCAAATGATTCACGAAAAGCCCAAAGTTTTTGAAACTATCGGGTTTGATTGCGTAAAGAAATGGGTAAGGCTTAGAATGGATACTAACGGAAAAATACCTATTATTTCTTTTAAAAGAGGCAAACAAGTGCTAGCACCTAAAGTTAATATAGGAAATATTATTGCTAATGGAAACATTGATTTAGATCAATTTTTTCCAATTCTTGAAAGAGAAGCAATAATTAGAAATTTAAACAAAATTCAAATTAATCTAAATGATCATTTATTTAGCCTCGTAACTATAGAACAATTCAAACAAAAAGCAAATCAGCATATAAATAAATTACAAATAGCGCTCACACCCAGAATAAGCATCGTATCAGATAGGGAAGAACAAAAATTTTTATTGAAAAAATTTCATGATGATCCTATATTTGGCGGACATCCTGGAACAAACAGACTACTTAAGAAACTACGTCAATTTTATTATTGGAAGAACATCACCAAAGATGTTAACCAATATATAAAGAAATGTCTTCAATGTCAAACTAATAAAACTACAAAACACATAAAACCAAATATGATTATAACACCAACACCCCAGAAACCCTTCCAAACGGTAATAATAGACACTGTAGGACCCCTACCTATTTCTGAAATGGGAAATCAATATATTGTTACAATAATATGTGACCTAACCAAATACCTTGTAGCGGTGCCCGTAACTGATAAGTCTGCTAAGACGATTGCAAAGGCATTAGTAGAACATTTTATATTAATTTATGGACCTATGAATACAATAGTTAGTGACATGGGTACGGAATACAACAATCAAGTACTTTCAGAACTTCTTACACTACTAAAGATAAAAAGATCAATGTCAGCCCCTTACCATCACCAAACACTAGGAACAGTTGAAAGATCCCACCGTACATTTAATGAATACATACGTTCATACATTCACACATCTAAAAACGATTGGGATAAATGGATAAGGTATTTCACATATGCTTTTAACACAACACCCTCAACTGTACATGGATATTGTCCATTTGAATTGATTTTTCCGAACGTTCCAAATCATAATCCACTAATACCATCTGAAAAAGTAGATACTGTATATAATTTTGATAACTATTCAAACGAGGTAAAATTCAGACTGCAAACTGCATTGAAAAGAGCAGAACATCTAATAAACAAAGCAAAACTAAATCAAAAAAATTCACATGACCAAAACCTCAATAACATTAACATTACCGTAGGTCAAGAAGTATTCATAAAAAATAACACAGCACACAAACTAGAATCAATTTACAAGGGACCATATAGAGTCATTGACGTTGACGACAAAAATAATATTACTGTAAAAATAAAGGGGAAGAATCAGAAAATTAACAAACAGAATGTGAAAACCTTTTAATAATTTATTTGTATACTTGATACATTGTATTTGTCATATATTTTTTTATTATTTTTAATTAATTTTTTTATATTCATAATAATCATATTACAACATGCATTTTAGTATAAGTTGAATTAATAGTTCTTATAATATATTAAACAATATATTAAAATTTATATATACCTAAAACTATTATCAATAACATTTGTAAAGAAAGTTCTTATCGACATCACTTGATCAATGATCTCTATAAGAACTTTCTCTTTAAAAGGGGAGGTGTAGTGAAAATGCGCAATATATAAGTCATGTGTCACTCAACAGGTTATTTACCTGCACATACCATGGAATCGTATTATTAGCTGACTTACTTAAAGTACAGGTTATTTACCTGCAAATACTTAGGAGTCATATTATTGGCAAGTAATTGGGTATTCTCTCTACACATCCATATTTGCTTAGGTTTAAGTTTTATTGTTCAAGTATTAACTATAAGTATTTTAATTTTTAGATTATAAGAGACAGTGGTAAACAGACAAGTAAATAAATGAGTTGAAACAACTTAACAGAATAGAATAGAATAGAATAGAATAGAATAGAATAGAATAGAATAGAATAGAATAGAATAGAATAGAATAGAATAGAATAGAATAGAATAGAATAGAATAGAATAGAATAGAATAGAATAGAATAGAATAGAATAGAATAGAATAGAATAGAATAGAATAGAATAGAATAGAATAGAATAGAATAGAATAGAATAGAATAGAATAGAATAGAATAGAATAGAATAGAATAGAATAGAATAGAATAGAATAGAATAGAATAGAATAGAATAGAATAGAATAGAATAGAATAGAATAGAATAGAATAGAATAGAATAGAATAGAATAGAATAGAATAGAATAGAATAGAATAGAATAGAATAGAATAGAATAGAATAGAATAGAATAGAATAGAATAGAATAGAATAGAATAGAATAGAATAGAATAGAATAGAATAGAATAGAATAGAATAGAATAGAATAGAATAGAATAGAATAGAATAGAATAGAATAGAATAGAATAGAATAGAATAGAATAGAATAGAATAGAATAGAATAGAATAGAATAGAATAGAATAGAATAGAATAGAATAGAATAGAATAGAATAGAATAGAATAGAATAGAATAGAATAGAATAGAATAGAATAGAAAAGAATAGAATAGAATAGAATAGAATAGAATAGAATAGAATAGAATAGAATAGAATAGAATAGAATAGAATAGAATAGAATAGAATAGAATAGAATAGAATAGAATAGAATAGAATAGAATAGAATAGAATAGAATAGAATAGAATAGAATAGAATAGAATAGAATAGAATAGAATAGAATAGAATAGAATAGAATAGAATAGAATAGAATAGAATAGAATAGAATAGAATAGAATAGAATAGAATAGAATAGAATAGAATAGAATAGAATAGAATAGAATAGAATAGAATAGAATAGAATAGAATAGAATAGAATAGAATAGAATAGAATAGAATAGAATAGAATAGAATAGAATAGAATAGAATAGAATAGAATAGAATAGAATAGAATAGAATAGAATAGAATAGAATAGAATAGAATAGAATAGAATAGAATAGAATAGAATAGAATAGAATAGAATAGAATAGAATAGAATAGAATAGAATAGAATAGAATAGAATAGAATAGAATAGAATAGAATAGAATAGAATAGAATAGAATAGAATAGAATAGAATAGAATAGAATAGAATAGAATAGAATAGAATAGAATAGAATAGAATAGAATAGAATAGAATAGAATAGAATAGAATAGAATAGAATAGAATAGAATAGAATAGAATAGAATAGAATAGAATAGAATAGAATAGAATAGAATAGAATAGAATAGAATAGAATAGAATAGAATAGAATAGAATAGAATAGAATAGAATAGAATAGAATAGAATAGAATAGAATAGAATAGAATAGAATAGAATAGAATAGAATAGAATAGAATAGAATAGAATAGAATAGAATAGAATAGAATAGAATAGAATAGAATAGAATAGAATAGAATAGAATAGAATAGAATAGAATAGAATAGAATAGAATAGAATAGAATAGAATAGAATAGAATAGAATAGAATAGAATAGAATAGAATAGAATAGAATAGAATAGAATAGAATAGAATAGAATAGAATAGAATAGAATAGAATAGAATAGAATAGAATAGAATAGAATAGAATAGAATAGAATAGAATAGAATAGAATAGAATAGAATAGAATAGAATAGAATAGAATAGAATAGAATAGAATAGAATAGAATAGAATAGAATAGAATAGAATAGAATAGAATAGAATAGAATAGAATAGAATAGAATAGAATAGAATAGAATAGAATAGAATAGAATAGAATAGAATAGAATAGAATAGAATAGAATAGAATAGAATAGAATAGAATAGAATAGAATAGAATAGAATAGAATAGAATAGAATAGAATAGAATAGAATAGAATAGAATAGAATAGAATAGAATAGAATAGAATAGAATAGAATAGAATAGAATAGAATAGAATAGAATAGAATAGAATAGAATAGAATAGAATAGAATAGAATAGAATAGAATAGAATAGAATAGAATAGAATAGAATAGAATAGAATAGAATAGAATAGAATAGAATAGAATAGAATAGAATAGAATAGAATAGAATAGAATAGAATAGAATAGAATAGAATAGAATAGAATAGAATAGAATAGAATAGAATAGAATAGAATAGAATAGAATAGAATAGAATAGAATAGAATAGAATAGAATAGAATAGAATAGAATAGAATAGAATAGAATAGAATAGAATAGAATAGAATAGAATAGAATAGAATAGAATAGAATAGAATAGAATAGAATAGAATAGAATAGAATAGAATAGAATAGAATAGAATAGAATAGAATAGAATAGAATAGAATAGAATAGAATAGAATAGAATAGAATAGAATAGAATAGAATAGAATAGAATAGAATAGAATAGAATAGAATAGAATAGAATAGAATAGAATAGAATAGAATAGAATAGAATAGAATAGAATAGAATAGAATAGAATAGAATAGAATAGAATAGAATAGAATAGAATAGAATAGAATAGAATAGAATAGAATAGAATAGAATAGAATAGAATAGAATAGAATAGAATAGAATAGAATAGAATAGAATAGAATAGAATAGAATAGAATAGAATAGAATAGAATAGAATAGAATAGAATAGAATAGAATAGAATAGAATAGAATAGAATAGAATAGAATAGAATAGAATAGAATAGAATAGAATAGAATAGAATAGAATAGAATAGAATAGAATAGAATAGAATAGAATAGAATAGAATAGAATAGAATAGAATAGAATAGAATAGAATAGAATAGAATAGAATAGAATAGAATAGAATAGAATAGAATAGAATAGAATAGAATAGAATAGAATAGAATAGAATAGAATAGAATAGAATAGAATAGAATAGAATAGAATAGAATAGAATAGAATAGAATAGAATAGAATAGAATAGAATAGAATAGAATAGAATAGAATAGAATAGAATAGAATAGAATAGAATAGAATAGAATAGAATAGAATAGAATAGAATAGAATAGAATAGAATAGAATAGAATAGAATAGAATAGAATAGAATAGAATAGAATAGAATAGAATAGAATAGAATAGAATAGAATAGAATAGAATAGAATAGAATAGAATAGAATAGAATAGAATAGAATAGAATAGAATAGAATAGAATAGAATAGAATAGAATAGAATAGAATAGAATAGAATAGAATAGAATAGAATAGAATAGAATAGAATAGAATAGAATAGAATAGAATAGAATAGAATAGAATAGAATAGAATAGAATAGAATAGAATAGAATAGAATAGAATAGAATAGAATAGAATAGAATAGAATAGAATAGAATAGAATAGAATAGAATAGAATAGAATAGAATAGAATAGAATAGAATAGAATAGAATAGAATAGAATAGAATAGAATAGAATAGAATAGAATAGAATAGAATAGAATAGAATAGAATAGAATAGAATAGAATAGAATAGAATAGAATAGAATAGAATAGAATAGAATAGAATAGAATAGAATAGAATAGAATAGAATAGAATAGAATAGAATAGAATAGAATAGAATAGAATAGAATAGAATAGAATAGAATAGAATAGAATAGAATAGAATAGAATAGAATAGAATAGAATAGAATAGAATAGAATAGAATAGAATAGAATAGAATAGAATAGAATAGAATAGAATAGAATAGAATAGAATAGAATAGAATAGAATAGAATAGAATAGAATAGAATAGAATAGAATAGAATAGAATAGAATAGAATAGAATAGAATAGAATAGAATAGAATAGAATAGAATAGAATAGAATAGAATAGAATAGAATAGAATAGAATAGAATAGAATAGAATAGAATAGAATAGAATAGAATAGAATAGAATAGAATAGAATAGAATAGAATAGAATAGAATAGAATAGAATAGAATAGAATAGAATAGAATAGAATAGAATAGAATAGAATAGAATAGAATAGAATAGAATAGAATAGAATAGAATAGAATAGAATAGAATAGAATAGAATAGAATAGAATAGAATAGAATAGAATAGAATAGAATAGAATAGAATAGAATAGAATAGAATAGAATAGAATAGAATAGAATAGAATAGAATAGAATAGAATAGAATAGAATAGAATAGAATAGAATAGAATAGAATAGAATAGAATAGAATAGAATAGAATAGAATAGAATAGAATAGAATAGAATAGAATAGAATAGAATAGAATAGAATAGAATAGAATAGAATAGAATAGAATAGAATAGAATAGAATAGAATAGAATAGAATAGAATAGAATAGAATAGAATAGAATAGAATAGAATAGAATAGAATAGAATAGAATAGAATAGAATAGAATAGAATAGAATAGAATAGAATAGAATAGAATAGAATAGAATAGAATAGAATAGAATAGAATAGAATAGAATAGAATAGAATAGAATAGAATAGAATAGAATAGAATAGAATAGAATAGAATAGAATAGAATAGAATAGAATAGAATAGAATAGAATAGAATAGAATAGAATAGAATAGAATAGAATAGAATAGAATAGAATAGAATAGAATAGAATAGAATAGAATAGAATAGAATAGAATAGAATAGAATAGAATAGAATAGAATAGAATAGAATAGAATAGAATAGAATAGAATAGAATAGAATAGAATAGAATAGAATAGAATAGAATAGAATAGAATAGAATAGAATAGAATAGAATAGAATAGAATAGAATAGAATAGAATAGAATAGAATAGAATAGAATAGAATAGAATAGAATAGAATAGAATAGAATAGAATAGAATAGAATAGAATAGAATAGAATAGAATAGAATAGAATAGAATAGAATAGAATAGAATAGAATAGAATAGAATAGAATAGAATAGAATAGAATAGAATAGAATAGAATAGAATAGAATAGAATAGAATAGAATAGAATAGAATAGAATAGAATAGAATAGAATAGAATAGAATAGAATAGAATAGAATAGAATAGAATAGAATAGAATAGAATAGAATAGAATAGAATAGAATAGAATAGAATAGAATAGAATAGAATAGAATAGAATAGAATAGAATAGAATAGAATAGAATAGAATAGAATAGAATAGAATAGAATAGAATAGAATAGAATAGAATAGAATAGAATAGAATAGAATAGAATAGAATAGAATAGAATAGAATAGAATAGAATAGAATAGAATAGAATAGAATAGAATAGAATAGAATAGAATAGAATAGAATAGAATAGAATAGAATAGAATAGAATAGAATAGAATAGAATAGAATAGAATAGAATAGAATAGAATAGAATAGAATAGAATAGAATAGAATAGAATAGAATAGAATAGAATAGAATAGAATAGAATAGAATAGAATAGAATAGAATAGAATAGAATAGAATAGAATAGAATAGAATAGAATAGAATAGAATAGAATAGAATAGAATAGAATAGAATAGAATAGAATAGAATAGAATAGAATAGAATAGAATAGAATAGAATAGAATAGAATAGAATAGAATAGAATAGAATAGAATAGAATAGAATAGAATAGAATAGAATAGAATAGAATAGAATAGAATAGAATAGAATAGAATAGAATAGAATAGAATAGAATAGAATAGAATAGAATAGAATAGAATAGAATAGAATAGAATAGAATAGAATAGAATAGAATAGAATAGAATAGAATAGAATAGAATAGAATAGAATAGAATAGAATAGAATAGAATAGAATAGAATAGAATAGAATAGAATAGAATAGAATAGAATAGAATAGAATAGAATAGAATAGAATAGAATAGAATAGAATAGAATAGAATAGAATAGAATAGAATAGAATAGAATAGAATAGAATAGAATAGAATAGAATAGAATAGAATAGAATAGAATAGAATAGAATAGAATAGAATAGAATAGAATAGAATAGAATAGAATAGAATAGAATAGAATAGAATAGAATAGAATAGAATAGAATAGAATAGAATAGAATAGAATAGAATAGAATAGAATAGAATAGAATAGAATAGAATAGAATAGAATAGAATAGAATAGAATAGAATAGAATAGAATAGAATAGAATAGAATAGAATAGAATAGAATAGAATAGAATAGAATAGAATAGAATAGAATAGAATAGAATAGAATAGAATAGAATAGAATAGAATAGAATAGAATAGAATAGAATAGAATAGAATAGAATAGAATAGAATAGAATAGAATAGAATAGAATAGAATAGAATAGAATAGAATAGAATAGAATAGAATAGAATAGAATAGAATAGAATAGAATAGAATAGAATAGAATAGAATAGAATAGAATAGAATAGAATAGAATAGAATAGAATAGAATAGAATAGAATAGAATAGAATAGAATAGAATAGAATAGAATAGAATAGAATAGAATAGAATAGAATAGAATAGAATAGAATAGAATAGAATAGAATAGAATAGAATAGAATAGAATAGAATAGAATAGAATAGAATAGAATAGAATAGAATAGAATAGAATAGAATAGAATAGAATAGAATAGAATAGAATAGAATAGAATAGAATAGAATAGAATAGAATAGAATAGAATAGAATAGAATAGAATAGAATAGAATAGAATAGAATAGAATAGAATAGAATAGAATAGAATAGAATAGAATAGAATAGAATAGAATAGAATAGAATAGAATAGAATAGAATAGAATAGAATAGAATAGAATAGAATAGAATAGAATAGAATAGAATAGAATAGAATAGAATAGAATAGAATAGAATAGAATAGAATAGAATAGAATAGAATAGAATAGAATAGAATAGAATAGAATAGAATAGAATAGAATAGAATAGAATAGAATAGAATAGAATAGAATAGAATAGAATAGAATAGAATAGAATAGAATAGAATAGAATAGAATAGAATAGAATAGAATAGAATAGAATAGAATAGAATAGAATAGAATAGAATAGAATAGAATAGAATAGAATAGAATAGAATAGAATAGAATAGAATAGAATAGAATAGAATAGAATAGAATAGAATAGAATAGAATAGAATAGAATAGAATAGAATAGAATAGAATAGAATAGAATAGAATAGAATAGAATAGAATAGAATAGAATAGAATAGAATAGAATAGAATAGAATAGAATAGAATAGAATAGAATAGAATAGAATAGAATAGAATAGAATAGAATAGAATAGAATAGAATAGAATAGAATAGAATAGAATAGAATAGAATAGAATAGAATAGAATAGAATAGAATAGAATAGAATAGAATAGAATAGAATAGAATAGAATAGAATAGAATAGAATAGAATAGAATAGAATAGAATAGAATAGAATAGAATAGAATAGAATAGAATAGAATAGAATAGAATAGAATAGAATAGAATAGAATAGAATAGAATAGAATAGAATAGAATAGAATAGAATAGAATAGAATAGAATAGAATAGAATAGAATAGAATAGAATAGAATAGAATAGAATAGAATAGAATAGAATAGAATAGAATAGAATAGAATAGAATAGAATAGAATAGAATAGAATAGAATAGAATAGAATAGAATAGAATAGAATAGAATAGAATAGAATAGAATAGAATAGAATAGAATAGAATAGAATAGAATAGAATAGAATAGAATAGAATAGAATAGAATAGAATAGAATAGAATAGAATAGAATAGAATAGAATAGAATAGAATAGAATAGAATAGAATAGAATAGAATAGAATAGAATAGAAAAGAATAGAATAGAATAGAATAGAATAGAATAGAATAGAATAGAATAGAATAGAATAGAATAGAATAGAATAGAATAGAATAGAATAGAATAGAATAGAATAGAATAGAATAGAATAGAATAGAATAGAATAGAATAGAATAGAATAGAATAATAGAATAGAATAGAATAGAATAGAATAGAATAGAATAGAATAGAATAGAATAGAATAGAATAGAATAGAATAGAATAGAATAGAATAGAATAGAATAGAATAGAATAGAATAGAATAGAATAGAATAGAATAGAATAGAATAGAATAGAATAGAATAGAATAGAATAGAATAGAATAGAATAGAATAGAATAGAATAGAATAGAATAGAATAGAATAGAATAGAATAGAATAGAATAGAATAGAATAGAATAGAATAGAATAGAATAGAATAGAATAGAATAGAATAGAATAGAATAGAATAGAATAGAATAGAATAGAATAGAATAGAATAGAATAGAATAGAATAGAATAGAATAGAATAGAATAGAATAGAATAGAATAGAATAGAATAGAATAGAATAGAATAGAATAGAATAGAATAGAATAGAATAGAATAGAATAGAATAGAATAGAATAGAATAGAATAGAATAGAATAGAATAGAATAGAATAGAATAGAATAGAATAGAATAGAATAGAATAGAATAGAATAGAATAGAATAGAATAGAATAGAATAGAATAGAATAGAATAGAATAGAATAGAATAGAATAGAATAGAATAGAATAGAATAGAATAGAATAGAATAGAATAGAATAGAATAGAATAGAATAGAATAGAATAGAATAGAATAGAATAGAATAGAATAGAATAGAATAGAATAGAATAGAATAGAATAGAATAGAATAGAATAGAATAGAATAGAATAGAATAGAATAGAATAGAATAGAATAGAATAGAATAGAATAGAATAGAATAGAATAGAATAGAATAGAATAGAATAGAATAGAATAGAATAGAATAGAATAGAATAGAATAGAATAGAATAGAATAGAATAGAATAGAATAGAATAGAATAGAATAGAATAGAATAGAATAGAATAGAATAGAATAGAATAGAATAGAATAGAATAGAATAGAATAGAATAGAATAGAATAGAATAGAATAGAATAGAATAGAATAGAATAGAATAGAATAGAATAGAATAGAATAGAATAGAATAGAATAGAATAGAATAGAATAGAATAGAATAGAATAGAATAGAATAGAATAGAATAGAATAGAATAGAATAGAATAGAATAGAATAGAATAGAATAGAATAGAATAGAATAGAATAGAATAGAATAGAATAGAATAGAATAGAATAGAATAGAATAGAATAGAATAGAATAGAATAGAATAGAATAGAATAGAATAGAATAGAATAGAATAGAATAGAATAGAATAGAATAGAATAGAATAGAATAGAATAGAATAGAATAGAATAGAATAGAATAGAATAGAATAGAATAGAATAGAATAGAATAGAATAGAATAGAATAGAATAGAATAGAATAGAATAGAATAGAATAGAATAGAATAGAATAGAATAGAATAGAATAGAATAGAATAGAATAGAATAGAATAGAATAGAATAGAATAGAATAGAATAGAATAGAATAGAATAGAATAGAATAGAATAGAATAGAATAGAATAGAATAGAATAGAATAGAATAGAATAGAATAGAATAGAATAGAATAGAATAGAATAGAATAGAATAGAATAGAATAGAATAGAATAGAATAGAATAGAATAGAATAGAATAGAATAGAATAGAATAGAATAGAATAGAATAGAATAGAATAGAATAGAATAGAATAGAATAGAATAGAATAGAATAGAATAGAATAGAATAGAATAGAATAGAATAGAATAGAATAGAATAGAATAGAATAGAATAGAATAGAATAGAATAGAATAGAATAGAATAGAATAGAATAGAATAGAATAGAATAGAATAGAATAGAATAGAATAGAATAGAATAGAATAGAATAGAATAGAATAGAATAGAATAGAATAGAATAGAATAGAATAGAATAGAATAGAATAGAATAGAATAGAATAGAATAGAATAGAATAGAATAGAATAGAATAGAATAGAATAGAATAGAATAGAATAGAATAGAATAGAATAGAATAGAATAGAATAGAATAGAATAGAATAGAATAGAATAGAATAGAATAGAATAGAATAGAATAGAATAGAATAGAATAGAATAGAATAGAATAGAATAGAATAGAATAGAATAGAATAGAATAGAATAGAATAGAATAGAATAGAATAGAATAGAATAGAATAGAATAGAATAGAATAGAATAGAATAGAATAGAATAGAATAGAATAGAATAGAATAGAATAGAATAGAATAGAATAGAATAGAATAGAATAGAATAGAATAGAATAGAATAGAATAGAATAGAATAGAATAGAATAGAATAGAATAGAATAGAATAGAATAGAATAGAATAGAATAGAATAGAATAGAATAGAATAGAATAGAATAGAATAGAATAGAATAGAATAGAATAGAATAGAATAGAATAGAATAGAATAGAATAGAATAGAATAGAATAGAATAGAATAGAATAGAATAGAATAGAATAGAATAGAATAGAATAGAATAGAATAGAATAGAATAGAATAGAATAGAATAGAATAGAATAGAATAGAATAGAATAGAATAGAATAGAATAGAATAGAATAGAATAGAATAGAATAGAATAGAATAGAATAGAATAGAATAGAATAGAATAGAATAGAATAGAATAGAATAGAATAGAATAGAATAGAATAGAATAGAATAGAATAGAATAGAATAGAATAGAATAGAATAGAATAGAATAGAATAGAATAGAATAGAATAGAATAGAATAGAATAGAATAGAATAGAATAGAATAGAATAGAATAGAATAGAATAGAATAGAATAGAATAGAATAGAATAGAATAGAATAGAATAGAATAGAATAGAATAGAATAGAATAGAATAGAATAGAATAGAATAGAATAGAATAGAATAGAATAGAATAGAATAGAATAGAATAGAATAGAATAGAATAGAATAGAATAGAATAGAATAGAATAGAATAGAATAGAATAGAATAGAATAGAATAGAATAGAATAGAATAGAATAGAATAGAATAGAATAGAATAGAATAGAATAGAATAGAATAGAATAGAATAGAATAGAATAGAATAGAATAGAATAGAATAGAATAGAATAGAATAGAATAGAATAGAATAGAATAGAATAGAATAGAATAGAATAGAATAGAATAGAATAGAATAGAATAGAATAGAATAGAATAGAATAGAATAGAATAGAATAGAATAGAATAGAATAGAATAGAATAGAATAGAATAGAATAGAATAGAATAGAATAGAATAGAATAGAATAGAATAGAATAGAATAGAATAGAATAGAATAGAATAGAATAGAATAGAATAGAATAGAATAGAATAGAATAGAATAGAATAGAATAGAATAGAATAGAATAGAATAGAATAGAATAGAATAGAATAGAATAGAATAGAATAGAATAGAATAGAATAGAATAGAATAGAATAGAATAGAATAGAATAGAATAGAATAGAATAGAATAGAATAGAATAGAATAGAATAGAATAGAATAGAATAGAATAGAATAGAATAGAATAGAATAGAATAGAATAGAATAGAATAGAATAGAATAGAATAGAATAGAATAGAATAGAATAGAATAGAATAGAATAGAATAGAATAGAATAGAATAGAATAGAATAGAATAGAATAGAATAGAATAGAATAGAATAGAATAGAATAGAATAGAATAGAATAGAATAGAATAGAATAGAATAGAATAGAATAGAATAGAATAGAATAGAATAGAATAGAATAGAATAGAATAGAATAGAATAGAATAGAATAGAATAGAATAGAATAGAATAGAATAGAATAGAATAGAATAGAATAGAATAGAATAGAATAGAATAGAATAGAATAGAATAGAATAGAATAGAATAGAATAGAATAGAATAGAATAGAATAGAATAGAATAGAATAGAATAGAATAGAATAGAATAGAATAGAATAGAATAGAATAGAATAGAATAGAATAGAATAGAATAGAATAGAATAGAATAGAATAGAATAGAATAGAATAGAATAGAATAGAATAGAATAGAATAGAATAGAATAGAATAGAATAGAATAGAATAGAATAGAATAGAATAGAATAGAATAGAATAGAATAGAATAGAATAGAATAGAATAGAATAGAATAGAATAGAATAGAATAGAATAGAATAGAATAGAATAGAATAGAATAGAATAGAATAGAATAGAATAGAATAGAATAGAATAGAATAGAATAGAATAGAATAGAATAGAATAGAATAGAATAGAATAGAATAGAATAGAATAGAATAGAATAGAATAGAATAGAATAGAATAGAATAGAATAGAATAGAATAGAATAGAATAGAATAGAATAGAATAGAATAGAATAGAATAGAATAGAATAG
>LR999966.1:43634650-43690874 GCA_905220375.1 Tachina fera
AAACCAAGAGATCAAGCGGAAAAAAAATGCAGTAATTGTGGAGGTAATCACACCGCTAACTACAGAGGTTGTCCTGTGTACTCTTTTGTCAAGCAGGCTATGGTGCAAAAACCTAAATTAGCTCCAGCTCAACCATTAAACGCGTACTCCGCCACTTTTGCTCAAGTGAGCCAACCAGTTACTTCACGTGTATCGTATGCCGATGCTGCTAAGGCTAGTTCTATTCCCACACAAAATATTTCACCGCCAAATAATTCAACGAATGTAAACTCAAGCCTTAACTTTAGTCGCCTTGAAGCTACTATTGAGAATCTGGTGTTAACTATAAACAACTTTACAACAAATATGACTACCATCATGCAAGAAATGCTGAGAATGCAGAATACTCTGCTTCAAGCATTAATTAACAAGCCATGAACACGTTAAAAATACGTTTCTGGAACGCAAACGGCATTCGCCAACATAAAAAATGAACTTGAGCACTTCCTTACGGAAAAAAATATTGATATAATGTTGGTCTCTGAGACTCATTCGACTTCTAGAAGCCTCTTTAAAAGGAATGGCTACACTTTATATGATAAAAAGGACCCTAGAGGGAGATCATGCGGTGGATCAGCAATTCTAATAAAGTCAAAACTCAAGCACTATATTCTTGACAACATTTGTGAAGAACATCTACAAGCAACAAATATCTGCATTAAAAATTTTTGTAAAAATTTCGTGATATCTTCAATTTACTCTCCTCCCTTCACTGAGGACCAATACGAGAAATTCTACAAATCTCTTGGACCTTGTTTCGTAGCAGCTGGCGACTACAATGCTAAGCATACGTTCTGGGGTTCACGTCTTATTACGCCTAGAGGTAGGGCGTTGTTCAACACAATTTCAAAAATGGGTTTGGATGTTATTTCGGGTGGGGAGCCTACTTACTGGCCTACTGACGTACGAAAAATTCCGGATGTTATAGATTTCGGCGTCATAAAAAGTATTTCTAGGGAATTAATTCACGTTGAAGCTTCCCCAGATCTCTCGTCCGATCACTCTCCCACGATCGTTACAATATGTAGCCCACTGAGAAGCGCTTTATTTCACCCATATGTCAAGATGATAAATCGTGTTAATTGGCTGGGATTCAAAAAATATCTTAGTAGTCATTGCACGGAAAATATTACGCTAAGAACACCCAATGATATTGAATCGAACATTGCAAATCTTAACGAGAATATTAAACAAGCTTCTGAACATGCCACTACCTCCCATCCGTATACTGGGTTCAATAAAATTTATTCTACAGACGTTGAACATCTCGTACGTGAGAAAAGAAGAGCTAGAAGGGAATGGGAACAGCACAGATCACCTCAACACAAAATCAGATTTAAAGAGTGCAGTAAACGACTCCAAGAGTTGCTTGCATCTGAAAAAACTGCATCTTTTAAAAATTATCTGGATGGTCTTGATGTCACATCAGCATCTAATTACTCTTTGTTGCGCACTGCTAAAAAGCTTAAAACACCCGTTGAGTTTAAGCCACTTCTGCACACATCTACCTGAGATCTGGCAAGAAGCGATACTGAAGAAGGTAACATATTTGCTGAGCATTTAAAATCCGTGTTTGCACCAAATACATGTACCAGTGTTGCGTATTTGCCGAGTGTAGTTGCTCTACCCCCTCGACCCTTAAAATTTACAATGTGTGGTGTACAAAAACTAATTGCCGAACTCAACCCGAAAAAAACTCCCGGTATGGATGGAATAAGTAACCAGATGCTGATTAAGTTACCTCGTACTGCAATTAGAATCTTGTTATTAGTTTTTAATGCCATTTTTCGACTGGAGTATTTTGCACACTGCTGGAAGCTTGCCAAGGTTAAAATGATTCCAAAGCCAGGTAAAGATCTTACCAAGGCTGGGTCATATAGGCCAATAAGTTTACTGTCAAAAATGTCAAACCTTTTTGAAAAGCTACTCATGACAAAATTGTCTTCAATTTTAACTGATAATGATGGGTGCATCCCGGACCATCAATTTTGTTTTAGACGCCAGCATAGCACCATTGAGCAAACGCATAGATTGGTTCAATTTATCAGAAAAACATTTGAGGAAAAGAAATATTGTTCTGCCCTGTTTATTGATGTTTCGCAAGCATTTGATAAAGTGTGGCATGAAGGCCTGATTTTGAAATTGAAGACATACTTACCAGTAAACATTCTAAATTTTTTTTGGAAACTTACATTCTTGCACGAAAATTTACAGTTGTGGAAGGACATTTTATGGTTCAACCTGAAACTATTTCTTCCGGTATGCCACAGGGGAGTATATTGGGGCCATTTTTATATTTGAGTTAAACTTGTGATTTGCCTGTCAGCAGTAGTATGCACACTTCTACATTTCCCGACGATACATCCTGCCTTAGTATGCACGAAAACCCTGATGAGGCATCCCAAAATCTTCAGGAACACATTAGCCAGATGGAACTATGGTTAAACTTATGGAGAATAAAGGTAAATGAACGCAAGTTTGATCAAGTAACATTTACCTTACCAGAAGATACTTGTTCCCCCATTCGGATTAACAACCAAGTTGTTCCTCAACATTCACCTGTGAAATATCCTCGATCGACGGCTTACATGGAAACATCACATTGACTATAAGTTAACTCAAATGAAACTAAAATTAACTCAGGTACATTGGCTGATTGGCATAAATTCAACACTCAGCTTCCAATGTAGAGAGAATTCAACAAAGACAAAAGAAAATTTTAAGGTTAATAACATCTGCTCCATGGTCCATTAAGAATTCAAATATACATCGTGATTTAAATATGCCACTAGTGACTGAAGAAATTGCAAAATATTTAACAAAACTCGTATATATTTAACTTTGCCTGTATGTATATATTTCTAAATGTATGTATTAGGAATAATGCTATAAGTTTGCCACAAGTAAAATGAGTCATCATTCTACTGTCGCCCCATACAAAAATATACACGTACATATACATATGTATGGATATTATTATGCTTCACGTCACGTCATTTTCTATATCCAGCCAAATATGAATATCTGAATAAGTTAATTTAATTTTTAAAAGAATGAGATATTATAATAAAGCTTATAGCATTTTAATTATGATAATTGTTGATGTTGCAGAATAATATACATACATATATTTACGTGTATATTTTTGGATGAAGTCAACAGAAGAATGATGACTCATTCTACTTATGCCAAACTTGAAGCATTATTCCTAATACATGCATGTATACATATGTACAGGCAAAGTTAAATATACAAATAAACATGAAGCAAAATTATAACAAGGTCAACTCAAAATTATTTTAAATATAGGTGCGGTCAATTTTAAAATAAGGTGATTTATATAAGGTTTAAAAGAGGTTTTGAAGCTAAATTTCTACTATGAATACAATTTTAGTGATTTTTGCTCAAACAAAATTCGAAAAGCTGTTTAAAATTTGTATGAGTATGGCTGTAAGCATTTAATAAGAGACAATGCAAATGTAATTGTAATGTTTACGCGAGATAAGAAAAAAATTAAGCACGTTTATAGGCATCATGTTGTCTGTAATATGAATTTTAGGAAATTTGTAGAGTGTTGAAAGGATAAATATGGAATTTTTGATTATAAGCAAAGATATTGAATTAACGATTTTCGTTTTAGAAAAAAATTTAAATTACTGCTCATAAAAGATTGACTTTAGTTGATTCATCTGAGCTGATACTTCATTTACATAAATGTTATAAATGGCTAACTACTTGTATACTGGTTCCTGATAGTCTGATCTGTTTTACAGATCAGCTACCTGATAAGCTGATTGATACCCGAAAAGCTGATCTGAAAACCAGATCAGGTCCTGATAAGCTGATCTGAAAACCAGGCCAGGTCCTGAAAAGCTTATCTGAAAACCAGACCAGGTTCTGAAAAGCTGATCTCAAAACTAGACCATGTCCTGAAAAGCTGATCTGAAAACCAGACCAGGTCCTGAAAAGCTGATCTGAAAACCAGACCAGGTCCTAAAAATCTGATCTGAAAACCAGACCAGGTCCTGAAAACATGATCTCATATCCAGACCAGGTCCTGACAAGCTGATCTGAAAACCAGACCAGGTCCTGAAAAACTGATCTGAAAACCAGACCGGGTCATGAAAAGCTGATCTGAAAACCAGACCAACGCCTGTAATCTGATATGAAAACCAGACCAGGTCCTGAAAAGCTGATCTGATAGCTGAAATAGCTGACCTGATAGCTGATACCTGTTTTGCTATTTTCTGTTAGCAAACATGGATGAGATGGTGTTAAAGCAGTTAGCGTCGATAAGAAAATATCTGATAAAATTTAATGGAATTTCATAATATTGTGAAATTCAATTCCTCTTGTGTAGAACCTCTTAAAGAAAACATGACTGTGCATGTTTAAGTAACATGAAAACAAGACTGTGCATGTTTAAGCGATATGGTAACAAAAATTTGCACATAAGGAAAAACAAAAATTTTTTGAGCCAATAAAAAATAAAAACCATTCACATATTTAATTCTTTTTTCAATATTTTATTTCACATATTTTCCTAAAAACCTTAGTACTAATACAAATTTAACTTTATGTATAAATAAAAATAAAGGATATAAAAAGAAAGAAAGAAAAAAAGATAAAGATCATTAATCTAATATTTGATTCTTATTTACAAATAATTTAGGTATAGGTAAAAAGATAAAAGTTTTAAACCATTTAATTTTAACATGCTTTTGTGTGAATAAAATACTAAAATTAATAGATACATTCATAAACAAATATATATAACCAACAAATAAATTAATAATTAAATACAGAAATAAATAAATTAATATACAAATAAGTAAATAATAAATAAATTAATACATAATGTAATAAGTACAAAATTAAATTCAAGTTGTCATCTTACATGCAATTTAGTAGAAAGCATTCTAATCTACATCCATTGTTTCATTGTTTCGGTCTATGTAATGTTCCCAAGCACGGGTTTTTAATTTATCTTTTATTATATTTCTTTTATCATCAGTAAAGCTAAGTGCTTTTTTATTTAGTTTTTGAGTATATAGTTGATGTGTTTTAGACTTTGTAACGACGAAAGTCGGGGACCTCGTTTTCATCATACAACAATTGTTTA
The DNA here is from genome assembly GCA_905220375.1 of Tachina fera. NCBI lineage: Eukaryota > Metazoa > Arthropoda > Insecta > Diptera > Tachinidae > Tachina > Tachina fera. Next base: position 43,639,812 of record LR999966.1, read on the forward strand.
TTTATGGAAGAAATCAATTATTTTTTACGTTCTGTATATTGAATTGTATCCGATTATATTATTTTTTTTCTGATATTTTCTATTGTTTCTTTTATAAATTGAATTATGTATGAATTTATAAATTGCAGTAATATTATTTATAATCAATTTAAAATTAACGTTTTGTTATAGATGGAGTCGCCATCTATATGTGAATTTAAGTATTAAAATAGTTAAATTGACACTTTTATACAAGTAACGTAAGTAAGTAACGTTTTATGACAACTGATTATTGGCAGAAATTGCAGTATATAAGGAGGAATCTCCGCATGAATCGAGGAGTATCAACACAAAGTTGAAGTGGTGTTACACATCTATCAGCATTGAGCTTGCCTTTAAAGACATCTACTGGACAGACTTATAATAGCACAATTATTGTATACTATTGTGTGGCCGACTTCCTTAGATTTCGGTCTAGCAACAATCACACTGCTCCTTCTGAGCTTTTTTCACACGCGCAGCTTGTAGGTTGTGTGGTGTTACACATCCCGCCTGCATCTGCGTGGTGAGTGACTGCGCTCTACACGAGTATTCGCTATACCGCTCCTTTTGAGCATTTGTCTCTCGCGTTCTCACACGCGCAGCTTGTAGGTTGTGTGGTGTTACACATCCCGCCTGCGTCTGCGTGCATAGTGACTGTGCTCTACATGAGCATTCGTTATACAACTCTTAAATATTTATTTTGTTGTTCTTTACGCTCTCACACGTGCAACCTGGAAGTTTTCTGGTGTTACACACCCCGCCTGCATCTGCGTGTATAGTGACTGCGCTCTGCATACGCATACACTCCTTCTGATCGTTGAAGTTGCCACTTAGACGGCCATTTAATTATATGAAAATTATAATAAAGAAATATTGTTTTTGAATCGACTTCGTGTGTTTTTTTTTCTCTCTCACGGCCCCAAAAAATTTTTGTGGACAAATCCTGGACATGGCTGAGTTCTACCCCAGCCTAAGAAACTTCGTTACAACCTAAACAAAAACATTTCATCTGAGATAATTTTGGATTCAAATAAGCAACTTTTGTAATCATTAATGGACAGCATTTTAATTACAGACTTTTTGACCCCTTTAGATTTTTTAACAGCTTCCGAGCAAAGTTGATAGAGAATAAATTTTTGCTCTTAAACCAAGAAGCTCTTATTATATCTCCATTGTTTTCATCTTTCATCATTCCCGAAACCTTATTATTGAATAGCGGCAAACGAAATTAATTATCTATAGGATATTCTGACGTATAAAAATTCAATCTAATATCATTACGGATGTCATTGTAAAAATCATCAGTTTTAATTGAATAAATAAAAGAGTCAGTATCCATATAGTTGAGAGAAATATTATCTGCGAATTTAGGCTTCATAGAGCCATAATGGAAGTCATATATATGGGTTTATCATAAAATGGTTCCATTATTTCTAACTCTACCGCATACATATCATCAGAAAATTTTGTCAACTGCATAAAATTTGGTTTCGCAATTAATGCTATGAGACCTAAATAATTTTTGTTTGTTTTTCACAAGATGAAGCAATTCTAATGTCCCTACGTTTTTCAATGTTTTCCATTGTCTTCCCATAAACATCGTTGTTTAAAAGTTTGAAGAAATCTTTTTCAAAATTGTTTTTAGCATTTGTCCTATGGAATGTGTTTAAGTCAATATATTTTTTAAGCCAAGGGGATTGCTTAAATCCGAGTATTCTATGGATTTGTTTTAAGATGAGGCCATTTGAAATGGCTTGTTTTAAAACTCTATAGTGCATGGTGTAATTTATTTTTGAGTGTAAGTCTGCAACAAATTTGTTCATATACGGGCGTATTTTGAGAACAAAATACTCTGCAGTATCAGAAATTTTTTTAACATCAAAATCTGTATCACATACCCACTCAAACTCACCGTAAGGAAGACGTCGTCGAACCATACAAATTGTTAGCGTCTAAATAGACAAGAGATTTTTATGGTTTTGATGCATCAAAATCTTCCCAATATTTGTTATTCGCTTTCGAATATCTTTGCGAGCATTGAACTTGTAGCGTGTTCTAACTATCACTCTGACCAACATTGTATAGTAAACATTTAAAGTCAACTTGACCACAACATACATAACATCCAATTGCATTTAAAGCATTTTTGTGCACTGGACATTTGACACTCATGCACTCGGGCAAATACCGCTGCATGCAGTGTTAGATAAATGTATTGACAGACTGCAACGTAAATATGTATTTTGTTCAACGGCCATTTGACACTCGCAAGTCTGATCAAAGGCCGCAGCATAAAGCATTTGAAAATAATAATAATAATTTGTGTTTGCAAAATCTAGCTTTTACAAGTTACTTATAAGATAAACGCCGCACGTCTACCATTAGAAACTAAAAGGGAACAATTATCTTAGTAAGCATATACCTTTTCTTTTCTCTCTTATGGTAAGATAGGTTAAGCATTATTCTCATAGTTAGTATATAAGCAAATGTAATTTAGTTTTAGAATTTAAGAAATTTATTATTCGACATATTGTCATAATTATATTTTAATTTAATTATTATAATTATATTTTAATTTCTTTGCTAGTGATTGAGCTTGGTCTATTTGCATTTCATTGTTGCTGCAACAAATCATCAGTAGACTTCAAAATGTGTGGTTGAAGTCTACTGATGATTTGCTGCAGCAACAATGAAATGCATATAGACGAAGCTGAGCCACCAGCAAATAAATTTTAAATTAGTTTTAGAATTTTAATAATTATTAAACAACGTTCCTAAAAGCTCCTAGCTGAGCTCAGGAAATTATCTTTTATTTAAAATAATTAAATAAAATAAAATAATTATTTAAAATAACTTCCTTTTACATAGCGATCCTTCTAGTGTAAAAAGAAAAAGAGACAAACAAAAATATTTAAAACTTGCGACCTTAGGCGCAAACTTGCTAAAATATTTATGGGTCCTGGCAGACCAGCCAAAAACGATCTGCCAGTGGAAGATGTTCGCCTCGCCCAGAGGTAAAAAAATAATTTAAAAATGACTTGTTATCCCAGCAACAACAGCTAGACAACAGATCTGCTTAACATCAATACCAGCAGCAGAAAATAGAGGTGGAACATGAGAAAACCGGGACCACAACCCCTAACAATAGAGGAGTACAAGAAGCGCACACAACCAAAGAAAAAAGAACAGATTACGGTCCCATTAGTAAAAAAGATAAAACGCATGTGATAATACCTCTGCCGACTAAAAAGAGAGAAAGCACTTCTCATCCGAGTAGTCAACAGAGTTCCCCTACCAACATGGTCAGACTCTAACAAAATCTGGGTAAGAATTGATGAGCTGGAAAATAATAGGAATGCCAGGTGTCCCAAATGAGGACGATATTTTAAACAATACTCATGTAGAAGAAATGACAGTTCGTGCAATAAGGTGGTCATAACGCATAAAAAAAAAGAAAATAATAACTACCAATAATTCAGTAAAATAAATAAATTTTGTAAATATGGGTAAAACAGAATCAAAAATGGAAAAACCCAATGCTAACGTGATTACCAATTTGGAAATCATTGATCATAAGTCACAAATAAATTCACTGTAGATACTAATGCTAATATTAGTAATAATTTCAGCAATAAACTTGTTGCTTAAAATATATTTGTCACATAAAAGAGCTCTAAGAAATAAGTAATTCAATAAAGCAAACGATTTGGACAAAGTATAACCAAATTAAGCATTTTGGCTAACTTTTGTTTGTTTTACTAATGGATGGATATTTTAAATAAGGCACGAATTATAAAAGAATATTTTGAATGGTAATATAAGCCTATCAATATTGATAGAACAATTAAAAGTGAAACAATTATTCATCATTTTCAAAAAATTCTTATAAACTTAGAAGAAATAAGAGTTTTGTTTAATGTTTATTACAATAGACTGACAGTAGCTCACCAAAGAGCAGCAGACACATTTTTCCTTGACTTAACAAGCAGAATTTCAAAACTAGCCGATAAAAAATCGTTACAAATCGAACTACCAAATTCAGTACACGAAAGTGTAACATTTAGTATTTCTATACCTAAAACTGAATCCACAATGACTCAAACTGTAGTAGACTTTTTAAATACAGCTTCAAAGCTGATTATAGACTTTGATGAAAAATCAGAAAATTTACGCTCCCTTGTTGATTCCTTGTCTCTAGTAGACTCAATAAAAGGTACTCACGAAGCAGTGGCAGTAACACTAATAAAACCAAAGCTCCAAGGAAAATTAATGGCTACATTTTATATGATTCAAAGGACCCAAGAGGAAGAGCTTGCGGGGGATCAGCAATTTTGTTAAAGTCAAGACTCAAGCATTATATTCTTGACAACATTTGTGAAGAACATCTACAAGTAACGAATTTTTGTGTCGAAAATTTTTGAACAAAATTTGTCATATTATCAATTTACTCCCCTCCTAGATTCGCAATTACTGAGGATCAATACGAGGATTTCTACCAATCTCTTGGCCATTGTTTCGTAGCAGCTGGAGACTATAATGCAAAACATACTTTCTGGGGTTCGCGTCTTATCACACCTAGAGGACGAGCGTTGTTCAACACAATTTCAAAAATGGGCTTGGACGTCATTTCGAGTAGGGAGCCCACTTACTGGCCTACTGACATACATAAAATTCCGGATGATATAGATTTTGGCGTCATGAAAAATATTTCTAGGGAATTAATTCACGTTGAAGCTTCCCTAAATCTATCGTCCGATCACCCTCCCACGATGGTGACAATCTGTAGCCCACTGAGAAGTGCTCTACCTCACCCATATGTGAAAATGGTCAGTCGTGTTAATTGGCTGCGATTCAAAAAATATCTTAGTAGTCATTGCACAGAAAACAATAAGCTAAGAACTCATGACGATATTGAATCTAATATTGCTAATCTTAACGAAAATATTAAGCAGGCAGATGATCATGCCACTTCCTCCCATCCGCAGACTGGGCTTAATAGAATATATTCTACAAATATTGAACATCTCGTATGTGAAAAAGAAGAGCTAGAAGAGAATGGCAACAGCACAGATTACCCCAAAATAAAATTAGATTAAAAGAGTGCACTAAAAGACTCCAAGAGCTGCTTGCATATGAAAAAACTGCATCTCTTAAAAACTATCTGGAAAATCTCGATGTCACACCAGCATCTAATTATTCTTTGTGGCGCGCTGCGAAAAGAATTAAAACACCCGTTGAGTTTAAACCACCTCTGCACACTTCTACCGGAGTTTGGGCCAGGAGTGATATTGAAAAAGGTAACTTGTTTGCAAAGCATTTAAAATCCGTATTTACCCCCAACACATGTACTGGTGTTGTTGATTTCCCGAGTGTAGTTGCGCTACCCCCCCCCCCCCCCCCGACCCATAAAATTTAAAATGTGTGATTTACAAAATCTAATTGCTGAACTCAACCCGAAGAAAGCACCAGGCATTGATGGAATTAGTAACCAAATGCTAATAAAATTGCCTCGTATTGCAATTAGAATCATGTTATTCATTTTTAATGCCATTTTACGACTAGAGGTATTATCTTCACAGCTGGAAGCTTGCCAAAGTTAAAATGATTCCAAAGCCGGGCAAAGATCCTACCAAGGCAGAATCATACAGGCCAATAAGTCTGCTATCAACAATGTTAAAACTTTTCGAAAAACTGCTCATGTCAAAATTGTACCCAATTCTACTTGGTAATGGGGGCATCCCAGATCATCAATTTGGTTTTAGAAGTCAGCAGAGCACCATTGAACAAACGCATAGATTGGTTCAATTGATAAGAAGAACATTTGAAGAAAATAAGTACTGTTCTGCACTGTTTATTGACGTTTCTCACGCATTTGATAAAGTGTGGCATGAAGGCCTAATTTTAAAATTAAAATCATATCTACCTTACTTCTGATTAAAAATCATATCTACCAATAAATTTTCTGAATTTATTAGAAAGTTACATTACTACCTGGAAGTTCACGATTGTGGAAAGAGAATTCATGAGTGTGCCCGAATCTATATCATCCGGCGTACCACAGGGGAGAATACTGGGGCCAGTTTTGTATTTGATTTATACTTGTGATATGCCTTTGAGCAGTAGTATCCATACATCTACGTTTGCCGATGATACAGCCTGCCTAAGTTTGCACAAAAACCCTCACGAGGCTTCCCGATATCTACAAGAACACATTACACAACTGGAACTATGGTTAAAATTATGGAGAATTAAGGTAAACGAGTTGAGGTAACATTTACCCTGCGAAGAGATACTTGTTCCCCAATTCAACAATCAAGTTGTTCCTCATCATTCACATGTAAAATACCTTGGTATACACCTTGATCGACGACTTACATGGAAACACCATATTGACTCAAAGCTAATACAAATAAAACTTTAACTAACTCAGATATATTGGCTGATTGGTAGAAATTCAACACTCACCCTAGACTGCAAAACGTTTATTATACAAGTCACTTTTGAAGCCAATATATTGCTACGGAATTCAGTTATGGGGCACTGCTTCAGCTTCTAACGTCGAGAAAATCCAACGAAGGCAAAACAAAATTTTACGTTTGATAACATCGGCTCCATGGTGATTGATGAAATTGCAAAATATGCAGGCAAATATTTAACAAAACTCGAGTCACATCCTAATCCGCTTGCTCGTAACATCTTGAATTTTACTGGTCACATCCGCCTAACAAAGAGGGACACAAGGGCTCTTGTACTCAACACTCCAGATGGGATTTCTTGAAAATATATATTTTTTCTTCTATTTTTCATTACCACTATTATGTATTATTTATAACTATCACTAAGCTTATGCCCGTCAGTGGTCAGGCCTAATACATATATTTTAGATTTAAGATTTGAATACTTATTGTTAGTTCACAATTGAAGATACAATAAATAAATAAATGTATTAAAAAAAAGGAAACGACAGAAATCTAATCAATAATGAGGCAACTATATCTTAAATAATAAACAAACTAAAAAAAAGCGTCAAGAAAGAACCTGTGGAAGTATTAAAGGCAAAAATTTTAAACATAAAACAAAACAATAAAACTGCTAACTCTTATTGCAGTGAAATAGAAAATTTAGCAAAAGCATTAAAAACCGCAGATGGATTGTTATGCGACCTAGCTACAAAGTATTCCACACAAACTGCCGTAAAGGCATTAACTAAAACTGCACTGCACTGTTCTTAAACTTAATAATAGATCCGTCTTCGGGCATCCTGATGACTTTTTTACCACAAAAATGTTGATGTTGCTTATACACATAATCATCATGTGTATGATATAGGCAGGTGTGGCAGATATAAATGTTATTAACGTGAGAGGTTATACTGGAACCAAGGAGTCTAAGGAAAAGAGGAAAATAAAATAATATTTAAATTAATAAGAAGTATCTTTTTGAATAGGAAATATAATTTGCATAAATGCACAAATGAAAGTTACTCATTGGACTCTCATTTCTCCTTTCTTTATATAGTATGGTCCTATAACCCATGTTCCATTGTGACCAAATACTTTTATGCTCATATCATTTTGATTCTCCAATTGTTTTATCTGCTTCAATTGTAGTGAAAACTTTAGGCCTTCAAAATTTAATACAATTGCTTCTATATTAATATTCTCATCAGAAATGTTTGCATTATTGTAATTTCTACAGTTGTTCTATTGTCTTCGATCTAGACTGCTATCTGTGTACAAATCAGCAATTAGAGACCATTTAAAGCAATAAATATCATTGTTATCGACATTTATTCATGCACATTTCACTGCAATATTTTTTGGGACAGGGATAAAGCTCGATCCTCTTATTATTTACGCCTTGTTTATATTAACTTCAAGGAAATTTATTGAAGTCAAAATCCATCCGCTATCCCTCTCTTGAAATTCTTCCATTTTTGCTCTTAGCTCCTCCGCCTGTTTCTTTTACATGTCTTCTATGTCATCAGACAAAGTCAGCAACATAATTTTCGAAACATGTACAAGTTGTTAAACATTCATCTCATCATTCACCATCACCATCACATGTGAGCTCCATATTAAATTTAAATGTAGTATGCATCCTACTACGTTTATTGAGTTGTTGTACTATGGGGCTCTTAGCAGATTTGTTTCCTCCGGAAACAAGACACCCACATTTTTGTTGAGGGGATATATGTCTCGATCCTCCCATTGAAGTTTCTTAATCTTTTAGTTAGAAAATCACCAATCCGTTCTTAGTGACAACTGTTTTTGTATTTCACAATCCTCACAATATTTGTTTTGAAGACTTAGCTTACTAGTTTCAAGGACAGCCTTTGATTGGTTAGCATACAAGTGCGTTTCCATATGCTGATTTAGTTTTGTTTGAGTCATAAAGACTTTATTGCAGATGGTACAACTTGTGTTATTCATTTTATTTAATTATTTATTTGTTTTTTAATTTAATTATTTTATTTACAAACAATTTATTTAATTATTTTATTTATAAACCATTTATTTCACTTATAAACAATTTACTTAATTATTTTTTATACAGTATAAAATTGTTTAACAAACAGTAGTTAGTTCTAGCACTTTTATAGTTTTTGGATTTCAAAAACTTTAGAAAATTTGTTTGGGAAAATAGGTTTTCACTTGTTGAGATATTAGAGCAGACTAATGATAGTCTACATTATTTCTTCTACTTATAACTTTATATGAGAATCGCGTAGTAGTCATCAAATCTGATTTATTACGAGATATGATGAAATTCATAAACACACACACACACATATATGTACATACTCACACACACACACACATTTCCACAATTCTCTGTTGGTATTACGATATATGATGAAATTCATATACACAGCAACACCCAAAAAAAAATTCGCCAGCATCAGTTTGTAATACAAAGGTACGAGAAATTTTTACTGTATTGCTCCAAAAGCTATTTTCTATAATTGTTTCATTAAAGTAAAATAAATTTAAATAAAAATTGCATTACCCCTATTCGAAAGCTCTTCGTATCAACCTGACTGGATTCAAAGCATTTAACATCTGAAATTCCCTTGTACATATAAAACCTATGTCAACACAATATTTTTTATCTCCATAAGAATAGCAACGTCAATTGCTTTGAAAACATATATACAGTCATTTGTAAATATATATGAAAAAGTGTTGATGTAATTCATACAAGCAATGATATTCTTCAAAGCAAAAATAGATACGATCACATACATGAATCCAACAACATAAACATACATTACCAAATACATTCCCTATCCACTGCCATTCACAACAGGGTTGCCACTCTCTGCAGTTATTAGATTATTTCCCCAGAAATCGCAAACATAAATGCGATAACTCAAAACAGCAAACCAAAGTCTATCAAATAATAATCACTACATACACACAAATATACAGATCCCTTGTCACTACACTACAGTCAGACTGGAAACCAAGTGTCTTTGTAGCAACACCAAAATTCTAGAGCCAATTGTAGTGTAATAAGTTATTTTCTATCCGTAATTATAACAGAAGGATAGAAAACAGATATGGTGTATTTGTGGTGGAATTGTCAACAGCTCGTCTATATACTTATATGCATTTGTATGTACACAAATTACTGGAACTAAATGTTTGGTTGGTATGTCTCCACATCCCATAAGAACTACGTAGTCATTACCTAGTCAATTGTTTCAGTGTTACTAGTAGGTTTTCAATGACAAGCACATGCTAAATTCCTATAGCGCAAATTATTGTAAAATTAGAGAGTAGTACTGGTGACAAGTCAACAAAAGTATCCGACACCGGCAGACACACAAGTAAATAATAAAACACGCACACATATGCACACACACACATACAAACAGCTCACATATACATACATCCATGCACTGTAAGCACAACTATTCTCTAACATAACAACAAAAGCTGTGCACACAAGTATACATACACACAGAAAATATCAATCTTCCATACACACATACATATCCAAGAAAATCTCAGCATGAAAATCCCTAAAATCCCCCCATTTGTATTAGGGTTGCCATCATTTTTGCATTAATGGGGGCGGACGACATGTTTTTTCCCGGTTTTTAATTCCTAAAACATGTCGCCCGTCCCCATTATCTATCTACTGTTAGGCAAGAAAACTTTGCAAGTAAAACGATATTAGGCACGAAAACTTTGCAAGGCAGAATATTCTTACTAGGGTGCGCCGTCTCGGGAATCACCATGGTGGAGAAATTTCTTAAGCCCGGCCAAACGCCGGCAATGCAGAAATCTTATTAGACGAGCAAAGTTTTTTAGGACGCGCCGTAATGGTAAACACCATAATTATATTTTAAGGTATGTGATGGAAAACGATTTAGACACAAACGCAATCCGAAAACGATAAAAGGTGTATTGTAATTTCTACACTCGTTTTGTCAATACTTTTTAATAATTTTTGCAATAATATTTAATATTTTTTTCCAAATCCGTACTATATTGTTTATATTTTATGTTCTAACTTGGTTTTTAAAAGTGAATAGCTTAAGATTGGCTTAAAAATTATACATTAAATCAATCCGAATTTATCATACCTTTCCAACACGACCGGTTTGAAAACAAACGATTTCCATCACATACCAGATTAAATTATAATTTTGTATTACAATTTCTGAGGACCATAACTCGGAAACTATGCCTCGCCGAAAATTTTCTTAATTAATGTTTTCTTCTTATTTTAAAATTTTCTGTAAGATACGGTATTTTTTTAAATTTTTGGGATACCACTTGGTGATATTCGTTGGAAACCACCGTATAATTACAATATTATACAAGCCTTGTCGCCAATTTTTTTATTTAATTTTTTCTTCTTTTTTTTTAAATTTCTGTAGGGTGGGATACCTTTTGAAATTTCTGGGAAGTGCCGCTAAACTTTATTTGTTCCAAACCTTATTATTTGCTTAGGGTAAAAAAAAATTATTGTTCTCTCTTTGCTTCAGGTTTTATGGTTGGCATAATTTTTCAACCAGGCACAACCCCGCATCATCGACACAAAACCAATATACACACAAGTTAAAAAACAGAATACATATGTTAAAAGAATACAAAAAACACTAATACATACATATCTATGTGTACGTATACATTTTTATGCGAGATGAATTAGTCTCGTGTGTTCTACAAAAGAACAAAAATTGTGCGGGCACAAAAATTACTCCCGTGTGTGACAGCCCATTGACAACCACAAAACAACATAACAACAGGCCCCTTCAAAAAATAAATGAACGCGTTCAAACTGAAGTAGTGTTTCATAATTTCTTGAGCATGTATTTCTTCGAATGCGTTCTGAACGCATGCGACGAACGCATGCAAGCATGCATAAAAAAACGGAATTAAATCATAACATTGACATATTTTCATTATTATTTTTTTTTAATACATACATATTTTCATAAAACAAGTTTTATCTCCAACAAATAACAAGAGTGCAATAGCTCAGTGCTAGAGAGTATGCCTTAACAGTTAGAACAACACGGTTCGTATCCTGGCTGTGAATTTTTTTCCGGTTTGTATTTACGTGAAAAAACGTCATCGAATCATGCGTTCTTGCATGCGTTCTAAGCACTCATTCCAATGTTGAGCATTCTTGCTAAATTTGAACCCATGCTCGTCATTGACACGCCTGTGTTAAAATCATTCGTTCTGCACCTAAGTTGAACCAATTAATTTGCAATAGAACTCATGCATTAACTATATCTTTTGCATGTCTTTTTTTGCTGGGGCGATATACAGAGATGTCACGAGAAAAAAATGTTTAAACTTAATTTCTTTTTATATTTTATTGTCTCAATCGCTGAATAATTTTTGCAAAGAAATGGTAAAAACGAACGAAAGTGCTTAAAACGAATTCCATAATTTGGAAACAAATTTTAATTACTTATACTACTACACAGTAAAAAAAGATACCCTGATGTAATGATTTTTACATAGGGTTGTCATTGCAAGAAGTTCTCTTTTTCGATGCCTGGTCACTGAATTGGAAGCGATATTAAGAAAAATTCAATTTTTTGTGTTGTATGATAATATTTTCATCTAGGAAAAATGGTAAATAGTTGCCTTTTTTAACAATTCGTTTCTTTTTATACGAATTTAAGCCCGAAACAGTGTTTTCATGTAAATTTAAGCAAATAACTTTTAAATTTTAGACTAAAAATAGTTCAAAAATTTCTTTAAAAGAATAATTTTTTTTTTAAATTCTGGTGAATATTTTCTAACACTATGGAGGAGTTACAAGGCTTTGTGTGAATAAAATAAGCTTCTACATGGTTTTTTGCTCAATCTCGGCAAATTAAAAATATCGATTTTTTGGAAGCAATGAAAATGTACTTCCGCTAGAATAACTTCCACTTTTTTTCACTGGGTAATTACACAATCTTCAATATCGTGGTTGGCGTATTTAAAATACGAATACGACTTTTTGGTGATAGATTAAAGAAAAACTGTTGAAGTCTTTTTTAATCTATTAACAAACAGTCGTAGTTGTATTTGAAATACGACAACCACGATAGTGCAACTAAATTTGGACAAATGTTCACATGCTGAAATGTATTTTCATTTTATACTTGGGTTCTCATTCGTTGTATGATTTTTAACCCCCGACAAAAAAGGAGTGTTATTATGAGTTTGTAGTGTGTCTATGTATCTGTACGAGTCCACGTACAGACCAAACGGCTGGACCGATTTTGATTTACTTTTTCTGTTTGAAAGGTGCTTGATCGAAAAGGTTTTCAGCTATATTTTAAGAAAAATGGTCAGGTCTTTTAGAAGATATCACATCTTTTCTAGATGAATTCGTTGGTTTTTAAAATTTTAAAGATTTGTTATTGTAAGTTAAAGTTAAAGATTAATATTTTTGTAGGAAAAATTTAAAATTTACTGTCAAATGTCCGTTGTTAACTTGTTGCGTTTCGCACTATTTTGGGTGCTTTTTGAAAATTTTTTTGCGAAAAATTCCTTAGTTGCATGTTTTTTTTTTAAATTTGGTGCGTTTTTTAATGTTTGGTGACACCAACGCAAATTTAACATAGTAGTGGGTTAAAACGGGAAAATTCTTGTTATGAAACTTACCAACTTCCTTATAAGTGTTAAGTGTTATTAATAGTAATAATGTTTACAAAACATCACAATTTGAAATGAAATCTGTTCTATAGCCCGATGACAACAATAATGATAAAAATATTAGCTTTATTATAATAATAATAATTAGTTTTTGATCTCTTTTTAAAAAGTTTTAAACAGAATTTATAAAATTAATACACAAAAATGTATGATCTTGTACAAGTGAATGCAAACATATGTATGTACATACTAGTGATGCACGAATATTGGTATTCGAATTGTCTAATATTCGGCCATTTTCAGGCGAATACGATTGTATTCGTATTCGTTTAATTCAGGTGGATGCGAACAAGAATGTATTCGTATTCGCCAAATTCAGACGAATACGTCTGAATATGTGGAATATTTTTCCAAAGAAATTAAATAAATAAATGCATAAATCCTAAACGAAATTTAAATAAATGACTAAAAAACTTAGTTTGTACAAATACATTAATTTTTTATAGAAATTTGTGTTTTGTATCATTTTCAAATGTTATTCAATGACGATCATTAAAATTTTGGGTACTTTTTATTAACTTTAAAGTACGCCAACAAGAGTGTGATGTTCTTTTTCATAACAATTTTTTTATATTTCATATTGCATATAATATTCGTAATTGTATTCGCGAATATCGTTTCAAATATTCGTATTGGTATTAGCGAATATTTTTTGAAATATTCGTATTCGTATTCGCGAATATCAAAAATTCACATTCGTTACATCACTAGTACATACTCATATATGTATGTGCCCTTAAGTTGTATGTCATATATTTCTTTGGTCGAGATATTTTGAAAGTTACATTTGAGCAAATCTAAAAATATTTTTGCAACAGTTGTGCTAGTCTCGATTAACATAAGTTTTTTTTAAAGATTTATTTACTATTTCGAATCAAAAATGTGTATGACTTAGACCACTTTCATAATTAAGGGAACATACATATGTATATATATACGTATAACTAAAAATTTTTTTTAGTTTTTGTAACTACCTAGGCAGAAAAAGACAATCAACACGACGTTGCTACGATTGTCTGCGGGTGCAACTAAGATCAGTACAACATTCGTTTACCAAAATTTTAATGTACTCATAACATTAAAATGATAACGCCGAATGACCGTCCTCCGACTCTTGTTTTCAATGTTGTCACAATACTCTAAATACAAATTTATAAGGTCGTCACAATGTAAATTTCTCAACTTAAGTAACATTTTTGTATTTACGGTGTTGAAGCGGTAAAGAATTATTGTAAACGGGGTATTTGAGGAACTAAAGTCAAATTTTTGTATTTACGGTGTTGTAGCGGTATAGAATTATTGTAAACGGGGTATTGGGAAACTAAAGTCAGATTTTTGTAAATACAGTGTTGTAGTTGTACAGCATTATTAAGAACGCGGTATTTATAAACGTTAAGTCTATTTTTGTGTTTACAGTACTGTGGTGGTACAACAATTTTGGAAGAATCGTCATTTTGGATTTGCAGTGTTGTGGTGGTATATATTTTTTGGGCAAAGTCACAATTTCTGCCTGGGTATGTACACACATTACAAAAGACTCTATTTTTATTGCTATATTTTTAATATGAAATTATTAAACTTTAAAAATATTTCAATAAAATGATAAATACCGAACTTTTATTAGTTTTGGGTTGTTACTATTAAGAGTTGATCTCTTTAAAAAGTTTTGTACACAATTTATGAAATAAAAAAAATTATTACCTATGTAGTACAAATGAATATACACAAATTTGTTTAGTTTTTTAGGTTTTATTTTTGTTTAATCCTGAACTGTAAAAGCCTGTTTTATTGTTAAATTTTTAACACAAAACAATGATATACTTTTTATGCAAAATTAATTCCATAAACATTTTAAACTTTAGAAAGAAATTATAAGATTGGTGCGTTTTTTTCTCCATTTTGGAGCAGCTTCTTGTCACAGTTTGTGGCAGTTGCAGCATGACATGAGCCAATTGTAGTTGTTTCTGTTGTTATGGCGGCATGTACTGTTTTTGCTGTGTACACAGAGAAAGAACTGCCTAACGATCTGCCAGTGGAAGATGTTCGCCTCGCCCAGAGGCAAAAAAAAATTTAAAAATGACTTGTTATCCCAGCAACAACAGCTAGATAACAGATCTGCTTAACATCAATACCAGCAGCAGAAAATAGAGGTGGAACATGGGAAAACCGGGACTACAACCCCTAACAATAGAGGAGTACAAGAAGCGCACACAACCAAAGAAAAAAGAACAGATTACGGTCCCATTAGTAAAAAAGATAAAACGCATGTGATAATACCTCTGCCGACTAAAAAGAGAGAAAGCACTTCTCATCCGAGTAGTCAACAGAGTTCCCCTACCAACATGGTCAGACTCTACCAAAATCTGGGTAAGAATTGATGAGCTGGAAAATAATAGGAATGCCAGGTGTCCCAAATGAGGACGATATTTTAAACAATACTCATGTAGAAAAAATGACAGTTCGTGCAATAAGGTGGTCATAACGCATAAAAAAAAGAAAATAATAACCACCAATAATTCAGTAAAATAAATAAATTTTGTAAATATGGGTAAAACAGAATTAAAAATGGAAAAACCCAATGCTAACGTGATTACCAATTTGGAAATCATTGATCATAAGTCACAAATAAATTCACTGTAGATACTAATGCTAATATTAGTAATAATTTCAGCAATAAACTTGTTGCTTAAAATATATTTGTCACATAAAAGAGCTCTAAGAAATAAGTAATTCAATAACGCAAACGATTTGGACAAAGTATAACCAAATTAAGCATTTTGGCTAACTTTTGTTTGTTTTACTAATGGATGGATATTTTAAATAAGGCACGAATTATAAAAGAATATTTTGAATGGTAATATAAGCCTATCAATATTGATAGAACAATTAAAAGTGAAACAATTATTCATCATTTTCAAAAAATTCTTATAAACTTAGAAGAAATAAGAGTTTTATTTAATGTTTATTACAATAGACTGACAGTAGCTCACCAAAGAGCAGCAGACACATTTTTCCTTGACTTAACAAGCAGAATTTCAAAACTAGCCGATAAAAAATCGTTACAAATCGAACTACCAAATTCAGTACACGAAAGTGTAACATTTAGTATTTCTATACCTAAAACTGAATCCACAATGACTTAAACTGTAGTAGACTTTTTAAATACAGCTTCAAAGCTGATTATAGACTTTGATGAAAAATCAGAAAATTTACGCTCCCTTGTTGATTCCTTGTCTCTAGTAGACTCAATAAAAGGTACTCACGAAGCAGTAGCAGTAACACTAATAAAACCAAAGCTGCAAGGAAAATTAATGGCTACATTTTATATGATTAAAAGGACCCAAGAGGAAGAGCTTGCGGGGGATCAGCAATTTTGTTAAAGTCAAGACTCAAGCATTATATTCTTGACAACATTTGTGAAGAACATCTACAAGTAACGAATATTTGTGTCGAAAATTTTTGAACGAAATTTGTCATATTATCAATTTACTCCCCTCCTAGATTCGCAATTACTGAGGATCAATACGAGGATTTCTACAAATCTCTTGGCCATTGTTTCGTAGCAGCTGGAGACTATAATGCAAAACATACTTTCTGGGGTTCGCGTCTTATCACACCTAGAGGACGAGCGTTGTTCAACACAATTTCAAAAATGGGCTTGGACGTCATTTCGAGTAGGGAGCCCACTTACTGGCCTACTGACATACATAAAATTCCGGATGTTATAGATTTTGGCGTCATGAAAAATATTTCTAGGGAATTAATTCACGTTGAAACTTCCCTAAATCTATCGTCCGATCACCCTCCCTGGCGGTCATACCAGCTTGTGTTGTAAATGATGGGATACCAACTGCAACTGCACTTGGCTAATAAGAATTGAAGACACCGAGTATTTTGGGTAGACCCTTGTGTTGGTATTCGGCCATGTTTAACATAAAACTAAAAGTTGTTTAATTCATGCGGTATTGCGCCATTTTCTGTTCTTAACGTTTGGATTCATGTTTTTATTCTTCAATTAAATGCAAAGCCAATTGTATTTGATATTGCAGATATACTTGCTTTTTTTGCGCACTGTTTCGAGATTTTGGGTTTGTTTTTTGTAATAAAAAAATACACTTCTAAACCATTTAATTTTAAACGTGTTTTTTGTTTTCCAACTGTATGGATAAAATATTTCTTAACACAATTGCTTTATCTACATTTTTAACTACCAATTCTTCATTAAAATAACTTTCAACGCCGTCATTTTATAAATTAGCGCGGATATATTCCGGATGCTAAATTGATATTGAAGAACCAATAAAAACAAAAACAAATATTTGCAAAAAATGATGACAAAGTATACCAGAGGTACATAAACATTATGATTACGAAGTTAAAAGAATGCAAAAGAATTAAAAGTATGTTATAGAATATAAAACTGAGCTCAAAGTATTTTTCCTGCACACACATATATATATATTTATATATATATATATATATATATATATATTTGCATATATATATGCAGGAATCATACTATGAGCATATATATGTGTATATGAGGAGCCGCACAACAAAAGGTGGTTTTTTGCTCATTTCAAATTTCTGGGAAATCGAGATTTATCTTTTTCGCCCCTTTAAAAAACTGCATGAACCTGGAAATGCTAACAAGTTTTTTAATTATCTACAGATGCATGTAAAGGTCATAAGTCACCTCATTAAATGTTAAGAATGATATACTTCCATTTTCATTTCGGAAAAAGCACCTTTTGCAAAAAAGAAAGCTAAAAAGCACCTTGTGTCAAGGAAAAAAAGTTTGTTAATAGAAGGAAAAATTACATTGTGTAATGCGAATACACATATATGACGATAAAATTTTGACTGAATGTGGTTAAACCTGATCTAATATATTAAAAAATTTTAAGTTAAGTATATTATTTTTATCAATCGAGTTCACTGAAAATTTTGCATTGAAACTTGCTAGTTTTAGTATGACTGCAACTATTTTTTCAGGAGCACCACCGTATAAAAATATCCTACAAAACAAATTATTCACTATTAGAAATTGAGCATAACATTTTATGAGACCAAAATGTTAAAATAAAATTCTTAATATTTACTTTTTTTGAGAAATTTTACATTTTTGCTTTTTACGGGTTCCCATGTTTAAATTTCTTGTGACAGCTTGCAATTCTTCCATGTTTTAATTATACTATTAAATGTTTTTTTAATAATACTCAGTCATCAAACAATATCTAAATTATTGCAGTTATTATTTAACAGTTATCTTAAATAAAAGAATACATCAAACAAATTGAGAATAACAAAATATGTTATAAAAATAACACTATAACAATACAAAAATAAAGATTAGTTTCAGTTTAACGTCTGATTATTTTTACTTTAACTGTAGTTTGGTTGATACAGGGATGCCAAGTTTCATTAAAGTAAAAAGTGAAACTACACGAAGAAATGCCAAATATTATGGGAAAAGAATCTGTTGTTAAAAAATAAACAAAAAACCACGTTTTGTTAAGCATATATATGTATATATATATATATATATATATATATATATATATATATATATATATATATAAATATATAATATAATAATATATATATATAATAATCTATATATATATATAATCTCTGATATCTCTATATAATCTCTGATATCTCTGCCAATAACTTACTGAAAGAAACTCAACATATGTAAAAATACATTTTATTTAGTCATATATACTTGCATGTTACTATATATGTGTATATTTATATATTCTGTGATATACTGCCAATCACTTAATGAAAAAACTTAACATATGTATGTACATATGTATTTAAAAATACAATAAACAGAGAAGAAATAAATATAATTTGTTTTAACTGAATATAAAATGCATCTTCTGATAAATAACAATATGACGACATTCTATGTCTCAAAAGCATCCCAAGTAACAACTAAAGTAACATCTTCTAAAAATCAACGAATCGCTGCCTCAAATATGCCACTAATGGTTTTTGTGATATTATTTTGGTTCTGCATTTCATTTGCCGGTAAGTATTTAATATACCGTTGTTTTGAACACATACATGAATTTATAATAGTTTCACAACTGAAAAAAAACAAGTTTTTGGAAAATCGTGTTAAGGTTTTCTCTCAGTAGGTGATAATACAAGCTTATTAACTCAAAAAATTCAAATTTAGGACACTAATGAGCAAATGATCGTTATGTATGTATGTATTAAACTTTAACTTTTCTAAAGCCTAATAATTGACTTCTCAAATAAATGTCATTTAGCTAATTACCATTTAAATTTAAGTTGCCCTTAAATGTAGTTTAATTTTTTCAGTAGTTAATTAAAATTCTTATAAAATTACGTTGAAAGTACTGCAGCACTAAATAATTTCCAAATATTATGGAAATCTTTCCAGCAACAGCTGTTTAAAATACAAAAATAAAAAAAGTTACGTTATCAGTGTATACAAATTTAATTGCATAAAAACACGTTTTATGAAACAAACCAAAAAAATACCAGAACGATTTTGCTATTTTTTTTTCTGAAATGAAATTATGTATTGTCTGTATATGTCTTATATAGCATTCGCACATTTATTTAAACCAAATGCAAATCGAATTTAACCAAACGAAAATAAGATTAAACTTAATGCAAATCAATTTAAACTAAGCGCAAAATAGATTAATCCAAACAGAAATTAAATTAAATTAAGCGCAAATTAAATTAAACAAAAAGCAGATTAAATTAAAATTTCTTGGTATACACCTTGATTGTTCGCTTACATGGAAACACCATAATCTTAAACAAATTAAACTTAAATTAAGTCAGATATATTGGCTGATTAGTAGAGATTCAACACTCAGTATAGATTGTATATTTTTAATATACAAGTCGCTTTTGAAGCCAGAATGGTGCTATGGAATACACTTATGGGGCACTGTCTTATCTTCCAATATAGAGAGAATTCAACGAATGCAAAATAAGATTTTAAGATTAATAACATCGGCTCCATGGTACATCAGAAATTAAAATTAACATCGTGATTTAAATATGCCACTAGTGACTGAAGAAATTCTAAAACACGCAGACAAATACTTAACAAAACTCGAGTCTCACCCTAATTCCCTGGCTCGTAACATCTTGAATTTTACTGGTCACATCCGCTTAAAACATGAAACTTTTTGATAATATTTTTGTGATAGTTCTCGTTGTAGCTTAATAGTGAATAGTCGATTAGCAGGATTTTTCTTACATTCTCACTAAACAAACAAAAAATTTTAAGACAAAATATTCGTAGTACATATTATTCGTAATAGGTACATACTGACTTTAATAAATAAGCTTTATGTGCCAATTTTATTGTGAGTTCTGAAGCTCTTAATGAAAACAATAGAAATAATAAATCTAATGAAAGTCTTTTTTTAACGGTAAAGCCAGTGTTTCGTCAGTGATCAACCTCGCATTGTCCAATGCCAAATAAAGATTCATTAATATTGCAGTTGCCTGTACTTCTTCATAAAAGTCAGTAATATCATCCTTTTCAGGCTCGTGTTCATCACTTAATAAAGTTATCACTACAGATAACAGTAGCTCAAAACCTAAGGTACATGTCAGAATGGACAGATACATAACCGTGGTAAAGCGTGGGCGAAGCCCACTAGTCTAGGGATAATAGCGCATCATCTGCCAATCGTCAAAATCGTTTTCCATTTATGCAAGTCACTGACGAAAAGCCCGCTGCATCATCGCCAAAGTCTTTTAAGACACCGCCTATATATTTGTGAGAAAAAAATTCTAACGCCATTA
Organism: Tachina fera; assembly: GCA_905220375.1. Taxonomy (NCBI): domain Eukaryota; kingdom Metazoa; phylum Arthropoda; class Insecta; order Diptera; family Tachinidae; genus Tachina; species Tachina fera. The sequence continues at coordinate 43,660,820 of LR999966.1, forward strand.
TTAAAAAATTAATCTCGGTCATTGGTGAAAACGCATTTCATGTTATTCCAATAAAGCGTGGTAACATTGACGAAACTAAAATTCAAATATACGAAGAAAAAAATTTCCGCAAAATACTGACTGAATTTGAAAAAAATAAAACAAGTTTTTATACGTACCAGCTTAAGAGTGCCAAAGGTATGCAGATCGTATTGAAGGGCATTGACTCTTATGTTATTCCCGAGGAAGTAAGAGATGCACTCATCATACAAGGATTTACAAATTAAAAAATGTTACCAACATAATCAATAGGGACAAGAGCCCCCAGCGTCTATTTTGTGTTGAACTAGAGCCGAGTGATGTACAACTGAAAAAAATCGACACACACCCAATTTATAGCCTAAAATGCCTTTTCTACCGAAAAATCACAGTTGAAGAGCCACATAAGCGATCAGGCCCCGTACAGTGCCATAATTGCCAAGAATATGGCCATACAAAAACACACTGTAAATTGCACACTGTTTGTTTTGATTGCGTCGAATTGCACGGCAATGCTAGTTGCAATAAGCCAAAAGACCAAAGTAATAAAAAATGCAGTACTTGTGGAGGTAATCACACCGCTAACTGCAGAGGTTGTCCTTTGTACTCTTGTCTCAAACAGCCTATGGTGTAAAAACCTAAATTAGCTCCATCTCAATCAGCAAACGGTTACTCCACCACTTTTGAGCAAATGAGGCAACCAGTTACTTCCCGTGTATCGTATGCCGATGCTGCTAAAACAAATTCTATTCCCGCACAAAATGTTTCCCCGCCAAATATTTCAACAAATGCAAACTCAAACTTTAGTTTTAATCGCCTCGAAGCTACCATTGATAATCTGGTGCAAACTATAAATAATTTTACAACAAATTTGTCTAGCATGATGCAAGAAATGCTACGAATGCAGAATAAACTGCTTCAAGCATTAATTAACAAGCCATGAACACGTTTAAAATATGTTTCAGGAACACATCCTTATGGACAAAAAATATTGATATAAGGTTGGTCTCTGAGACACATTTGACTGTGCGAAACTTTTTAAAAATTAATGGCTACACTATATAAGATACAAGATATCCCAGAGGGTGAGCATTTGGTGGATCTGCAATTCTATATGAAGTCAAGACTATAGCGCTTGACAGCGTTAGTGAAGAAGTGTAACAAAGTATATGTAGGAACAACAAAACGGAAACTTGGGACTAGAATATCCGAACATGAAGCAGATATAAATAAAGGAAAGGAGACAACAGCTCTAGCCCAACACGCGAAAGAAACGAAACATAAAATAGATTTTAAAGGAGTGAAAATACTAGACAGAGAAAAGAAAACGAACAAAAAGTATACACTAGAAAGCCTACGGATACAACAACGCATAAAAAAATCTATAAACACCAAAGAAGACAAAGACAACACTAAACTACAATATGCCATTGCAATAACCTGACAAGTTAAGTTCTGTGATATTAGTTTTTAAGTTCGCCTGTGATATTTTCTTTTATTTATTATTATTTAAATTATACACTTAATTGTTCGTGAAGTCCAGTTTTATAATTTATTTAGTAATGCAACTGAAGAATCGTGAGTACAGCATAAAAACTAATATAACATACATAAAACTATAAATAACAAACATTTTGTAATTTGTTGGTAGAGCTTAATAAAAAACATTCTCCTGAAGACGTCGGAAAAAAGCCGACGAAACGTTGAGAAAAACGATGAAGTAAATTGGTTTTATTTGCGTCATAGGAATCAAGAAGTCTGACCACAAATAGCCAACGTGAAACACAATAAAAACATAAACAAACGAAATTGGTCACAAAACATAAACACAATTAATCCAGGGATATTGAACATCTCATGTGTGAAAAAAGAAGAGCTAGAAGGGAATGGTAACAGCACAGATCACCCAACATAAACACATTCATCGTCAAATGGAAATAAAAAATCGTTCAAATGTGCAAATTGTGCTTTAAAAAATGAGACTCTGCTCTAAGTGGCAGCCAAAAGTTAATTGGTATTTGTTATTTATGTGCTGTTGAAAGTCTTTTACTTTTGTTGTAACTTATCATGTTGATAAAACTCGTTTGACTTGGTGGGTTGTAGAGTGTTGAGCCCCAAAACCATATTGACATTTGTGGATTAGATTATTTTCATCCGCATGACCTTTTAGTCTACTAAGAACTATTTTCTCAAATATCTTGGCAATGCAACTTAGCAAGCTGATTGGACGATACTAGTAATAACTCTTGCTTCTTTTAAGGTTTTTATAAAGTATGTATTTTGAATGCAAAATTTATAAATATCCACAAGTTTTTCTATAGCGGAGTTGGGAAGCTTTTTAAGTAATATGTTTCGAACACCGTCTAGTCCCGGTGCTTTCGAATTTTTTAAACCCTTAATATAACTTTGTACTTCTTTTCTATTCGTTAATATATCTAAAATACTGTTTTCAATCAGCAGCTTTAACATTTGCATTTGCGACGTTCTCCGCTATGGACCCGTTAATGTCTTCCAGACAGCTGAGAGTGAGATTTTTCAAAATTTTACCCTTCAAGAAAATTTGACCCTTCGGATCAAAAGTCGGGACATCAAAATTTAGAGGTATGGTTCCTTCGGCAAAGTTTCTTATTTTGATCCCTACAATATGATTTTCCTTATAATTTGAGCGATTTTTTTTGCCTTCATACAAATCGACCCGCACTAATATATATATATATATATATATATATATATATATATATATATATATATATATATATATATGCATATCAGTCGTAAAACAGCTCTGGTCGATTATTTCTTAAGTGCAATTATTTCTTAAGTGCAACCAGGCCACTCTTGTTTATTGGCCTTCGTGAGTTGCACTGGTTGACTAATCTGCCATGGATTACCGTATAGTTTTGCGATTCTTTTGGGGAATTTCCTCAACAACCACGATTCTCCTTCCTATGTGTAGGCATAGGTCGTAAATATCAGTCACAAAAACATTTTTATAAATAATGGTAATAACATTATGGATATATGGTCTCAGTCACCCGTCCATTTTCTGTAAATTTACTTTGTGGAATATGTTCAATAAATAAATAAACAAATATATATTTATATATATATATATATTCTGTGATATCTCTGCCAATAACTTAATGAAAAAACTTAACATATGTAAAAATACATTATATTTAACCATATGTATATACTTGCATATTCATATATGTGTATATTTATATATTCTGTGATATACTGCCAATCACTTAATGAAAATACTTAACATATGTATGGACATTATACTGGTCGCAGTTATTTTTTTTTTTTGGAAATTTTATTAATTGCGCTGCTTTAAATAACAATAATACGGTTTAGTGTAAGAAATCATGTCCTAATTTATCAGTTCAATCCGACGATACTTGTGCCTAGTGGGACCGAAAGTTCCCCATATTATAAAAAAACATCTATTTAATCAGATCTTTACAGTTATACTAGTTGAAAAGCCGATCCCATAGAAAAAAATCAAAAATCGCAACACTCATTTACAGTGAAAGTACTTTTAGTATGCCAAATTTCAGCTTCCTATGTCATGAGATTTTTTTTCTTAATACATGTATTTATTTATTGTATTTTCAAATATGAACTAACAATAAGTATTCAAACCTTAAATCTAAAAAATTATTATTAGGCTCGACCAATGTCGGACATAAACTTAGTGATAGTTATAAATTTAAGAAGTTTATTATTCGACATATTGTCATAATTATATTTTAATTTGAAATTTATTTGCTTGTGGTTTAGCTTGGTCTATATACGTATTTCATTGGCGCTTAAACTAAATCATCAGTAGACTTCAACCACAAATTTTGAACAGTCACAAACCTCTTACTTTATGCACAGACTTTCAAAAACTATATGAGAATTTTTTTTTTTGTATGCATGTTTTTTTTATTTATTGTATCTTCATATATGAACTAACAATAAGTATTCAAATCTAAAATCTAACATATAATTAATAGGCCCGACCAATGTCAGACATAACTAAGTGATAGTTGTAAATAATACATAAGTAGTGATAAGCAAAAAAATTTTTTCAAGCAACTTCATTTGGAGTGTTTAGTATTAGAGCCCTTGTATCTCTCTTTTTTAAGCGGATGTGTCCAGTAAAGTTCAAAATGTTACGAGCAAGCGGATTAGGATGTGACACGAGTTTAGTTAGATATTTGCCTGCGTATTTTGCAATTTCTTCAGTCACTAGTGGCATATTTAAAACACGATGTATATGGAGCAGATGTTATTAACCTTAAAATTTTGTTTTGTCTTCCTTAAATTCTCTCTACATTGAATGCTGAAGCAGTGACCCATAACTGGATACCGTAACACTTTATTGGCTTCACAGGTGACTTGTATATTAAAAGTTTTCAGTCCGGGCTAAGCGTTAAATTTCTGCCAATCAATGTATTTATATTAACTTAAGTCTCATCTCAGTTAGCTTGAAGTCAATATGATGTTTCAATGTAAGCCTTCGATCAAAGTGTATACCAAGGTTTTTCACTTGGGAATGTTGAGGAAAATTTTGATTGTTGATTCGAATGGGGGAACAAGTTTCTCTTCTTAGGGCAAATGTTATATGGACACACTTTTGTTCATTTATCTTAATTCTCCATAAGTTCAACCACATTTCCAATTGTGTAATATATTCTTGTAGATACCAAGAAGCCTCGGGAGGGTTTTCGTACTCATTAAAGCAGTCTGTATCATCGTCAAATGTAGATGTATAGATATTGCTGCTCAAAGGCATATCACAAGTACCACACCGGATGATATAGATTCGAGGACACTCATGAATTCTCCTTCCACAACCGTGGACTTTCGGGTAGTAATGTAACTTTTTAGAAGATTCAGAAAATTTATTGGTAGATATGATATTTTAAAATAAGCTATTCATGCCACACTTTATCAAATGCCTGAAAAACGTCAGGGCTGAATAATACTTTTTTTCTTCAAATTTTCTTTTTATAAATTAAACCAGTCTATGAGTTTGTTCAATGGTGCTACGCTGACTTCTACGACCAAAATTAATGGTCTGGGATGCACCCACTATCAGTTAAAATTGGGGATAATTTTGTCATGAGCAGTTTTTCGAAGAGTTTTGACATAGTTGACAGCAAACTTATTGGCGTATATATCTTAGCTTTAGTGATATCTTTGCCTGGCCTTGGAATCATATTGACTTTTGCAAGCTATCAGAGTTGTGGATAATGCCCCAGTCGTAATATGGCATTAAAAATAAACAGCAGGATTCTTATTGCAATATGTGCCAAGTTCATCAGCATATTGTTACTAATTCCATCAATACCTGAAGCTTTCTTTGGCTTCAGTTCAGCAATTATTTGTACATCACGCATCTTTAACTTTTGAGAGGGTAAAGCACCTACACTCGTGAAACCAGCAAAACCAGTGCATGTATTTGGGGTAAATATGGATTTTAAATGCTCAGCTAATATTTAAAATTTTTCCGTATCGAATCGTGCCCAACCTCCGGTAGATGTGCGCAGAGGTGGCTTAAACTCAGCGGGTGTTTTAAGCTTTCCAGCAGAGTGTCAAAGAGTAATTAGATGTTGGTTTGACATCAAAACCTTGCAAATAATTTTTAAGAGATGAAGTTTTTCAGTTGCAAGCAACTCTTGCAGTCGTTTAGTACATTCTTTAAGTCTAAGTTTATGTTGCCATTCCCTTCTAGCTCTTCTTTTTTCTCTCATAAGAGGTTCAATATCCCTGGATTATATTTTATTGAACCCAGTCTGCGGATGGAAGGTAGTTGCATGTTGAGCAGCCTTTTTAATATTTTTGTTAACATTGGCAATGTTAGTTTCAATATCGTTGGGTGTTCTTAGCGTAATATTTTCCGTGCAATGACTACTAAGATATTTTTTGAATACCAGGCAATTAACACGGTTGATCATGTTCATATATGGGTGTGGTAAGTCACTTTTAAGTGGGTTACAGATTTTAACGGTCGACGCTCGACCTCTAAGTATTGCATTGTAGTCTCCAGCTGCCACAAAACTAGATCCAAGCGATTTGTAGAACTTCTCATACTGGTCTTAGGTAACTGAAAATCTGGGAGGTGCGTAAATTGATGATATCACGAAATTAGAGCAAACATTTTCTACAAAAATATTCATAGCTTGCATATATTCTTCAACTACGTTGTCAAGGATATAGTGCTTGAGTCTTGACTTAATTAGAATTGCATATCCACCGCATGCTCCTTCTCTCGGACCGTTTGTTTCATATATAGTGTAGCCATTAATTGTGAAAAATCTTCTCGAAGTCAAATGAGTCTCAGACACCAACATTATATAAATATTTTTTTCCGTAAGGAAGTGCTCAAGTTCATTTTTATGTTGGCGAATGCCGTTTGCGTTCCAGAAACATATTTTTAACATGTTCATGGCTTGTTAACTAGTGCTTAAAGGAGGGTATTGTGCATTCGTAGCATTTTTTGCATCATGCTTGTCATATTTCTTGTAAAGTTGTTGAAAGTTTGCACAAGATTTTCAATAGTGGCTTCAAGGCGGCTGAAATTAAAGCTTGAGTTAGCATTTGTTGAATTACTTGGTGTGGACACAGCATCGGCATACGATACACGGGAAGTAACTGGTTTGCTCATTTGCGCAAAAGTGGCTGAGGAAGCGTTTGTTGTTTAAACTGGAGCTAATTTAGGTTTTTGCACCATAGCCTGCTTGAAGAAAGAGTACACAGGACAACCTTTGTTATTAGCGGTATGATTACCTCCACAATTACTGCATTTTTTCCCGCTTGATCCTTTGGTACCGTGCAATTCACCGCAGATAGCACATACTATAGGTAAATTGCAGTAAGCTTTTGTATGGCCATATTCTTGGCAATTATGGTCACCTGAACGCTTATTTAACTCTTGAACTGTGATTTTTCGGTAGAAAAGGTATTTTAGGCTATAAATCTTTTTCTTCGCATGTTTGAATTTTAGTTTCTTCAATGTTACCACGCTTTATTGGAATAACATGAAATGCGTTTTCACCAATGGCCGAGACTTATTTTTTAATAAGGGCGTTAGATTTCTCTGAAATATATAGGTGTTGGCTTAAAAGACTTTTGCGATGATGCAGCGGGCTTGACCAACTTATCGGTATGAAATTTTTTTGTATTTTTTTACATAAGAGTGAACCGATTTCGGGGTGAGAGTAGAAGAGATCAAAAAAATAAAAATAACGGCACCCTTATGTATATATTAAAATATCAGTGCTAACTCTTCTAAGGCCCAATAATTGACTCCTCAATTAAATTTCATTAAGCTAATTGCCATTTAAATTTAAGTTTTCCTTAAATGTTGTTTAATTTTTTTTAGTGGTTAATTAAAGTTTTTGTTTAATTTTGCCTTAAACTCTAACAAAATTAGAATAAAGAAAATTTATCTAGCCTGATACATACCAAGTCCAATGGGATAATGGTGGATTTCGTTTGCGGAAATACAAAGGCCACGAGTTTTAATAATGAAGTAATTTACATTACGTTTTAATTTATTTCCAAAAAATTATCTTTACACGTCTTTCTTCTTCGATAGTAATTGAGAGAATGATGTAAAACTTATGAAGACACTTTCGGTCACTTGTTAATACACATTCAAATAATTCACAATGACGCATTGATATGAAAAGAATTATAAAAATAAATTTTAGGTTATTTGTTAGAATAAATTCCAATAATTCACAATAAAGTTCGAAATGGGACCCCTTACAATAAATAATTGATTTCATATGGATCGAGAGCAGTTCAAAAATTTATATAAAAAAAAAGAGTTAAAAAATACATAAAAATAGATTAATTCAAAAATAAAAGTTATATAGTTTACTTCGTTTAAACAGTTGTTATCAAATTACGTTAAAAGTACGGAAGCACTAAAGAATTTCCAAATATTATGGAAATCTTCCTAAATAAAAAAGTTAGGTTATCAGTGTATATAAAATTAGAATTGCATAAAAACACAATTTATGAAACAAACCAAAAAAACACCAGAACGATTTTTGCTAGTTATTTTTTTCTAATATGAAATTATATATTGCCCGTATATGTTATATATAGCATTCGCACATTTATTTGAACCAAATGCAAATAAAATTAAACCAAACGCAAATTAAATTAAACTTAATGCAAATCAATTTGAACTAAACGCAAATCAAATTGAATTAAACGCAAATTAAATTAAACTAAGTGCAAAATAAACTAATCGAAACAGAAATTAAATTAAACTAAGCGCAAATTAAATTAAACAAAAAGTAGATTAAGTTAAAACAATTTGAGAATTTATGAGTACGCATAAAATTATCTCATCCGGTGTACCAAAAGTGAGTATACTAGGATCAGTTTTGTATTTGATTTATACTTGTGATATGACTGTGAGCAGTAATATCCACACTTCTACATTTGCCGATGATATATCCTGCCTTAATATTCCCAAAAACCCCATGAAGCATCCCGATATCTTCAGGAACATATAACACAGCTTGAGCTATGGTTAAACTTTTACAGAATAAAAGTAAACGAACAGAAGTGCGTACAGGGCTGGGCAAAATACATGCCTTGATGTATTTGGAATACAAAATATAAAATACTCTCAAGTTGAGTATTTGAAATACAAAATATTTTCAACTTGCGTATTTGAAATACAAAATACTTTTAAGTTATATATTTAAAATACAAAATACAACTACAAAATACAAATACAAAACAACTTGTGCCATTGGGGTTTAAAAAAAAAGTTTTTTGTGAAAAGGTCTAATGTACATACTTACATAAATCAGATGTGTTCTACAAAGCTAATAGAAGACTAATATTGTAAATTTTTTATTCAGCAAAACAGGTGTTTCCTTTAATAAAAACTAGATTTTTTAATGAGTCATCAGATAAACATTCTCTTGGTGGGGATTGAATAAACCCTGCCAAGGAAAATAATCGTTTTACACGTCCTGAGGAACACAAACTGGTGTTATATTCTATAACACACTTTTATTATTTGGATATCTTTCCAGAATGGCGAGCTCCTTGCTTTTATCATTTAGGATACTGATGAACTCTAACTCCTAATTTGATTTACGAGGTTGATCAATATTATTGTTCTCGAAAATAATAAAATCTTCATCTTCTTTACTGCAACTACTGCTACTTCTGCTGTATCCAGGTATTGCTTCATACTTCTTGTAATTTTTTTCTGAGGCATCTACTGAGAGATTTTGAATTCCTTGCCTCTCGCTTGCTGTGGTGCTTTCTGGCATTAAACACATTTTAAAAGCAGGGTGGGAATATGACACCAATATTGTTTATGTTTGCTTTAGGTGCCAGCATAAAACACTTGTTAAATCTTCTTTCCAAGCCCTCTCTAAGATTTGGTAAAATACAACCTAAATGCCTTGAATTGTTATCTTGCAGTCGATCTAATATGGTTCTTACAGACATATACGTAGGCAAAAGTTTTCCATAATAGCAATTACTTCCTTGAATTTAGTCTATGACTTCTTCTAAGTACTCTAGTTCTATAGCCGAGAACGTGTTAGTCTTATTTAACTTTGCAAACAATTCATTTAATTTTGATTTAGTTTTCATAAATTGTTCCAAAGAATCGGAAAGCGAGTTCCACCTTGAGGGGCATGGATATACTAACTGCTGTCCAAGGCAATCTTTTATAGTTTTAGCTGATTTAAGTCTTCTGGATAAATTCCATAACAAAGTACATCTGGCAATTGCTGAGTAGTGAATTCTACTGGCACGAGAATTTTTTAAAAAAATTATTCATATCTGTTGTTGCTAAAAGACTTAATGTGTGGCTGGCACATCTTAGATGCCACGGCAAATATAGATCTCTACCTTCATCGCCCGGCATGTTTACTGGTAATAATATTTCTTTTAAAATTTCAGAAGCACATGTTGTTTCTAATACACCTTTAAAATTATTAAAAAATTACATATGAGAATACATGCATATATACATACAAGTTATAAATTTATATACATAAATATTATGGGATCAAAATATTTTTAGCTTCATCATTTCCACAAAAATCTAGCTCATAGTCAGTAAAACCAAATGTTTGAAAAGCCTTCACGAAATTGGATCCATTATCAGTAGTGGTTGAAACCACTTGCTCATGTTTCAACTTGAAAGATGACTAGATCTCAAACAGCATTTCAGATATATTGTCATAAGTATGCGCTCCTTTAAAACGGCTAAAGGATAATACACAGCTTTTACATTCCAGTGAAGTTGCAATGATCTGGAATTTAAATAATTTTTGATCAATGCTTAGATTTCTTTATATGCCAACGCACATCATACTATCTGGGGAAGTACGGACACTAATGAAAGAGGTGAGGAACTTTTAGAATTTGTAGTTAGTGCTAACCTTAACATTTGTAATAGAGGTCAAGAACCTACTTTTAAAACAAGGAACAGACAAGAAGTCCTGGATGTTACCTTTACTTCTGATTTGGTAGCCGATAGGATCATGAATTGGCGTGTCCTCTCAGGAACATTCTCTTTCTGATCATAGGTTTATTGACCTTAGTATTAGGGAGTGGGCACCTGAGGTAGAAATCTCCCGTAATATTAGGCAGACAAACTGGCGTCTGTATAGGAGTATTTTTTCTAGACAATTAGGAGCGATTGGAGACTCGTCACTTCTAGAAACTTCTGATTTAGATTGTGAGGTTGGTAACATTACTACAATCTTCAAAAATGCAAAATAGTCGTCTTGCCCTTTGAATAAGCCAAGGGGGAAAAAGAAACCGCCTTGGTGGAATAAAGAGTTACAATTGTGTAGGTGTACATGTAGAAAACTCTTCAATAAGGCTAAATCATCCAGAAATGAACTGGACTGGATAGCTTATAAGGGTAAATTAAAAGAGTATAAAAAGCAGATAAGAATTGCTAACAATACAACATGGAAGAAGTTTTGTGAAAATATTGAAAATATTTCAGAAGCCTTTCGCATTAGAAAAAGTTTGTCCGCTACTCCCTGTACCCTGGGGTACTTGAAGAATCACAATGAGACGTGGACTACATCCAGCGAGGAGTCATTAAGAACCCTGCTGGACACTCATTTTCTGGGTAACTCAGTGTCTGAGATTCAGACATCTGACCCTTACCCTATACCTGCGGAAAATATATCTGACATTGTCAATATGCAGAAATTAAATTGGGCTCTGAAAAGAAAAATCTCTTTCTGTAGGTGAATACACCTTTGTAGCCTTCGTAGATAGTGAGAGGGCTTTTCATAATATATCTCCAGATGCGATAATTGATGCATTGTCGAATCTTGGGGTTGGTGCGGGATTATGTAAGTGGGTTTAAAATCTACTAACTCTCCGTAGGATAACTGCGGTTCTAGGAGCTTCTAGGCAGACCCGCTTTGTAAATAGGGGTACACCATAGGGAGGAGTTCTTTCGCCACTATTGTGGAATCTAGCTCTGAATCCTGTGCTGCTATCTCTGGAATCGCGGGTGTGCATAATCGTGGCTTATGCTGATGATGTTGCAATAGCTGTAAGAGGAAAATTCCTCACAACTTTAAGGGACATCCTACAGGATGGTCTTTCACATTTAACAAAATGTGCTGAGAAACGAAGGCTCGCCGTTAATCCTAATAAAACGGAGCTAGTCCTTTTCTCCAGGAAGTATAAGATACCTGATTTCCGACCTATAACACTTAATAATACGGAGATAAAAGTGTCCAACACTGCAAAATATCTTGGTGTTATTCTTGATTAAAAGCTGAGTTTCAAGGCGAACATTCTAGAGAGAGTGAAAAAAGCAATAATTTCACTATATCTATGCAAAAAATTCATTGACAAGAATTGGGGTCTTACCCCAAAAATTGTACATTGGATCTACACTGCAATAGTACGTGCAATTCTCATGTATGGCATCATCGTGTGGTGGCCATCCCTGGGGAAAAAGATTTATCTATACACCTTACACAAGGTGCAAAGACTTGCATCCTTGTATGTAACCAGTGCTATTTGCACCACTCCTACGGTTGCACTGGGGATGCTTCTTCATTTACTACCATTAGATCTAGTAGGGAAGGAGATGGCAACGTCCTCGACAATTGGTCTTAGATGTACCTCTCTGTGGAACGGAAATGAAACCGGCCACTGCAGAATACTCGATGGTGAATTTAGGGGATAGAGGATTGACCAAACCTCCCCTGCTCTACTAGACAAACGTCTTTATAAAACCTCGATACCATCTACAGAAATGCGGATGAATGGAAATCCTGGTAGAAGAAAAAGTGTTGATTTTTATACGGACGGCTCCAAAACACATGAGGGTATGGGCTATGGGGTCTTTTCGAGAGCTTTAGGTCTTTGTATTGCAAGGCAACTTCCGTATCACTGCAGTGTCTTTCAGACAGAGATCCTTGCTATAAGAGAAGTTGCGAACTGGTTAAAAGGGAATGTCACTTCAACGACTTTAATTAACATGTACACCGATAATCGAGCAGCTATTATGGCCCTCGAATCCCCGCTTCTAAGAACAACAACAGCCCTCGACTGCCGATCATCTCTAAATGAGATGGCCGAGCAGTTTGATATTAGGATCATCTGGTTCGCGGGGCATAGAGGCTTGCAGGGGCTGACGAGGTTGCTAGAATTGGGACAACCTTACAGGTTTCACCGGATTTGGAAAATGTAGGTTTACCTCTACTCTTTTTCAAACTCAGACTTAGGCGCAAGACAGAGGATGAAACAAATAGAAGGTGGGTCACAAGAAATGATTGCATGATCACAAGGCAGTTATGGACTCACCTAAATAGAGAAGGTACGGATTACCTAATTTCAAAGAATAGGAAACAAATCTCGATTCTAGTGTCCGCGTTAACCGGACACTGTCTCATAGGTAGGCATGCACAAAGGCTAAGGGTTGAACACAATGACTTTTGCCGTAGCTGCCAAGATATTGATGAAGAGGAAAGCACAGCACATTTTCTATGTCAATGTCCTTGCAGGTAAGAGAATGGCCACAATGGGCGCTCTTTAATTCAGGGAACTTTCTGACGTTGTCGTTGATAAACTTCAACGTATTAGCAGCTTTATACTGAGCTCTGGATGGTTCGACGGTGAAGACTCCGCATAAGCAGAGTCTCCGTGGTATCACAATGGACCAAAACGGTCTAAGTCAGTCCGGGTTTCTGACTGCCACCCCTACCTAACCTACCTAACCTAGATTTCTTTAAAGCTAATCTGTAAAAATTAAAAAAAACTTTTATATATGTACATACACACATGCGTATGTATCACAAATCCAAATAAAATGTTAAACAATAACTGCCTTATTCATAAAAAATATTTCAGGTTTATTAAGCGCTTATTTGACATATATCTATGGAAAATTTTTCAAATAAACCTGTAATAAACCAAATTTATTTTTTAAGAATGAGACCGTTAATATACAATAAACAAAATGTTACCCAGTATGCTGTTACACGAAGGAAGCTTCTGGACTTTGTTTACCACATCACTCAAAATCGTTACAAGTTTCTCAATAATTTTATTATGAGACATATAAATTTTTCTTCCTAATGTTCTTGACATAACATTTAACTTTTGTGGAACATCAGTGAATATCTTTACGAAATTGGGATAATCAACAGTACTTAACGGTTTCATACTCTGTACGATGTAATTTATTATGTTTTATCAAAGTTTTTTTGGCATTCATTTTCACTTTGCACCTTAAGTTGCGTTTTTTCAGTTCTTCGTTATTTTTTAATATTACCCTTTTTTGGCAGTTCCGGTTTGATTGGCCTTGCAATTTTCATATAAGGTCAGAACATCAGGATGCTTTCTCTGGAAATAAAGTTAAAATAATTGATTATAATGTCCAAAGTAGTTTTAGAACTTATCTTTAAATGGGTCCTGAAGTTGCTAGTAGACTTTAAACTACCTTTTATTGTAGCTTTGCATTTAACACATGATGCCTGAATACTATCTTCTTCACCGGTCATTGCATTTGTATTCACTGTAAAATACATGACTCCAGTTAAAGTTATTGGATACACTTTTGTCACTGTCGCAGACGATCCTGATGGGATTTCGTCCGTCATTATTTTAATATACTTATTATGTATTTAGATTAATGAAATTCTTGAAAAATTATCGAAAACAGTGCAAGCAAAAATAACGGAATTAATATGAAAATGACAAGAGCAAAAAAATCAAAATGCCGTCGTTGACAGTCAACTACTTATGAAAAATTCTACAAACATATCAATCAAAATATAAACATATATGAAGTTTGACAGAAAAAGCTGGTGACGAATGTATGGAAATCTGACATCACCTGATTAGTGCAAAGTGAATTTGCCTGAGACGAAACCATTGACAGCTGAATTGTAGTGTTGCCAAATCTGAAAATTTTAGTGGTAGTAGTTTTTAGCAATTTTAGCTTTTATATGAAAAAATATATGTTTAATTTATTGTAACAGCTAAATGTATTTTGTAAAAATGTATTTTTGAGCCAAATGTATTTGAAATACAAAATACTTCTAGTTTATGTATTTCAAATACAAAATACTTTCAAACCGTGTATTTCAAATACAAGTATTTCAAATACTGCCCAGCCCTGAGTGCGTACAAATAACATTCACCTTATGAAAAGACACTTTTCCCGCCATTAGAATTAACAGTCAAGTTGGTCCTCAGTATTCATATGTAAAATATCTTGGTATACACCTTGAAATTTACATCGTGATTTAAATATACCACTAATGACTGCAAAAATTTCAAAATACGTAGACAAATACTTAACAAAACTCAAGTCTCACTCTAATCCCCTTGCTCGTAACATCTTGAATTTTACTGGACACATCCTCTTACAAAAGAGGGACACTACCGCTCTAATAAAAAAACATTCCAGATAAAACTTCTTGAACATTATTTTGTGCTTAATATGACATTTATGAATTATTAATTATTTTCTATAAGCTTATGCCTGACACAGGTCGGGCCTAATTAATTATATTTATCCTTAAAATTTGAATACTTACTGTTAGTTAATTTTTGAAGATACAATAAATAAATACCAGTAAAAAAAATATTGAAATTAAACGCTCGAAATTCTATGACTTACTCACATTCGTGTGCTTGAGCGCCCCAATAATATTCGACTTATCGTTCACCTCTTTTTACGTTTCGAACGGGAGCCATATACGCTTTGTCAAATATCTCTATTACCACATCAGCGATTTCCCACATTCATCGTCAAATGGAGTAATGGGGACGTTCGACATGTTTTAGGAATTCAAAACCGGGAAAAAACATGTCGTCCGCCCCCATTAATACAAAAATAATGCCACCCCAATACAAATGGGGGGATTTTGGGGATTTTCATGCCAAGATTTTGAGTGTGTGTGTGTGGATGTGTGTGTGTGTGTGTGAGAGTTTGATTCTTTCTATGTATGTATGTACTTGTGTGTACAGCTTTTGTTGTTATTTTAAAGAAAAGTTGTGCTTACAGTAGATGGATGTTTGTATATGTGGGTGTTTGTATGTGTGTATGTATGTGTGTGTGTGTTTATGTATTTAATTGTGTGTCTGCCGCTGTCGGATACTTTTGTTGTAGTGGTAGACAAACATTATACCCATGTAGGAAATATCGATTTTGAAAATGTACTGACTCGCTTTTGACTTGCCACCGGCGTGACCATATTAGCTTATTTTGAGCTAAATTTAGCTTATTTATTTTAGATTTAGCTTTAAAATTTTCATTTAGCTCTTAGCTTATTTTTTAGCTTTTTTAAAAACTCATTCAGCTTTTTTAGGCTTTTTTTTAATTTAAATAAACAAAATATTTTAAAATAAAAATATATTAAAAACATAAACAACTTATAAAAACTAAAGTTTTTTAGCATTTAAATATACATACATATATATAATTTTTTTCATTGGAAAATAGTTTACAAAAGATACAAAATGTAAATTATACGAAGATTTTATAACAGAAATGGAAAATTGAAAAATAGAAGACAATGGCAGAATGGTTAGAGTTACAATGAAAAAAGTTAAATTCATATTAGTGGCCAAAAGACTTTTTGAGTTTTTTGGGTATAAAATTATTTGACTTGAGTTGAGCGTTCATTCAGCGGCATCAATTAACTTAAAATAAAAATTAGAAATACACTTAATCCTGTATGACACTATGTACCGATTTTCGTTGGCCCACCTCAATAAAGTAATAAGCATAAGTACTCAACTAATTCCGGAATAAGTCTAAATGCGTTTATTACCATTCAGTGTGACGTCATTATGTGCTTATATTTCGTCTTTTAGTACATTTTTTTAAATTTTTAAAAACTTTTTAAGATTATTTTGGGAAGTTTTTGTTTTGTTTTTCATTAAATTTAAAATATGATAATAATGAAATAATTTCATTGAAAAATATTCAATATTTCATATGTATGTATAATAAAAAAATATGTTTGTGTAATATTTAATGTTATTTCTTATTGCAATAAGAAACTATTAAAGAGTGATCAAAGGAGTAAAAAATGTTTAGCTTTATTTTCTGGCCTAAAATTTTACTTTTTAGCTTATTTTAGCTTTTTTTCAAACGTGATTTAGCTTAATGTTATTTTAAAATCTGGTCACACTGCTTGCCACCAGTACTACTCTTTAATTATCACCCATACAAACCTTTGTACTATAGACATTTAACATGTGCTTGTTATTGAAAACAATTGACTAGGTAGTGACTACATAGGTGTTATGGAAGCATGGATAAATACCAACCAGCCAGTTAGTTACTGGTACATTTCTATAATTTACGTAAGTACAAATGTATGCATATTGACAAGTTGTTGACAATTCCACCGTATTTGTGTTGATCATATCTGCTTGCTCTCTTTCTTTTATAATGACGGATAGAAAATAACTTATTATACTACAATTGTCTCTAGAATTTTAGTGTTGATATAAAGACACTTGCTCCCAGTATGACTGCAGGGTAGTGACAAGAAATTTGTGTGTATGTAGTAATTGTGATTTGATCGATTTTGATTTGCTGTTGCGAGTTCTCCATGCTATGCGTATGAGTGGTTATTGTATGTACGCATTAATTTTTATTTTCTATTTATATCTCTGGGGAAATAGTCTTATACCTCCAGAGAGTGGCAACCCTGATATCTGTTGTGAATGAAAGTGTGCAGGGAATGCATTTGATAATGTATGTACATTATATGTATATGTTTTTGGACTAATGTACGGGATCGTATGGTGGGGGACGAAGGCATTGTTATGAAACCTTCGGTTATTTAGGAAATGTTGTTTCGTATTTCATGACAGAGGAATTTGAATTTCATAAAATTATCAAATTTCATTATTTATGTATGTTTGTGTTTGTGTATTACGTCATCATCTATTTGTGTGGCCTTGTGTGAGGGAAAAATAGTGATATTTTCTCACGCTAGTACGAGTATACATTGAAATAAATTGTTTGTCATGCCAGACATTTGGTGGTATAAAATATCACAATTTTATTGAAACTTTTCTAATCCTAGTATGTTTTTATACTTACGATTGCTTTATATTTTTTCATGCTTAACTTTGTCTCACGTTAAAGTCTGGACGACTTTTCTACACCCAGAAAAAAACCAACTTAAAATCAGTAAAAACTATGTTGAATTAATAAGACACATTAACGAAGGTTTAGTCATATTAAAATTTATTATTTCAATATGAAAAAATATTAATATACAGTATTCATTTATTAAACTCATTAGTTTTTAGGTATCTGAATATACATTTTCTATTATATTGAAAATTATTGAATTAATGTGAGGCATTCTTATTTTTAAGCAGCATAATTTCCTGGAGTGTATGATCATGCGAATTTATGCTTCATATGTTTTCATGATGTAGATATATAAGTGTGATTGTTAAGATCTAATAAATACTTGAGCATTGACAGCAAATGTGATATGTATACATACATATCTACAAATTAATTTTATGTTTGTATGTACATACACATAAGTGTTTAGCTCAATCTTTGAATACATATTTTTTCGTCATGTCATTTGTTTTTTTTGTTTTTGATATTGGTGTGTATAGATGTGAAATATCGTCAGTTTATTTATTTGAAATTAAAAAAACATGGGTTTAATTTTCATTTGCATTTACTTCAAAGTTTGTGAGAATTTTCTGTTTCAAGTAAAATTGAATTTTTGAAGATACATACTCTATAGTAATAGTAACTATAACAGAAATATTAATTATATTTAATTTACATTTGTTTAGTCAACGTTAGAAATTTTTGGTGGGTGTACATTGCATTGCCTTTTAAAAATGTATAAAAATTTTTAAATGAAACTGATTCAGCACCTCCAGCTTTGGTGATGACAGCTTTTTTTTTGTTAGCCAGTTTGTTTGGTTTTACTTTTTTTTTAATTTTTTTTGATAAACATTTAAAATCAAAGGGGAGTTTTATAATGAAATTGTTATTTTCATAATTGATGAAAACAAACGCTACTTTTTTTCCAATGAAATCATTTGAATTACTTTTGAAACCTTAGTCCTCTATAAAATTAATGTTTATTTTCCATATTGCTTAATTTATAAGACTTTAAAAATTTATCCTTTGGTGGTTATGTATTCTATTTTACGGTTATGAATAAGAATGCAGTAAGCTGAAGTCTTTGCTTACTGTTTCAAATTAACATTTTATTCAATTGGTTCACTATTGAATAAAAGGAGCTTTTTTCTTAAACACTGATGCAGTTAGAAGCGCTGGAGATTCTTTCATATACATATGTAACAGCTTTTTTGGAATTTTAGATACATGTAATATAGAATTGAATAACATTTGTTTTTGATTTTTATGTTAAGAAGTATAGATATGAACGTACTTTTAAATTAGTTAAATCATAATGAATAAACTAATTTTATTTTTTAAAACGTTCAACAGAAAACAAAGTCGTTTTCTAAGAATTTAGATCTACTCTAACAGGAACCGCGTAGACTACAGGAATTAATTAATTATGGATAATTAAATTTAAAAGATGTAATTGTCCCAATTGTGTTGCTTGATACTGATACTAAGCTTACATTATTACGATATATATATTTATTTTATGAAGGCTGATCGTCTTTAGCTTTTATTTGATGTTCTAGAAGATACGATTTTTTCTCATTTTATTAAAGTTCAGCTTATTGTATTCTTATTTTTGATATCTTTAATTTAATTGTCCTTTGTGTGTCTGTTAGCAGACTGTACGTATAAGTTAGTCAGTCACTCTTTATTTTTATATATTTTTCCTTCTAATATGTCCAAAACATTTCGATTTACTACTTGAAATAGAGAACATTTATATAATTTCAACTCTATACATAAAGATAAATATATGAAAGTATGTATGTATAAATTACTTCATATACAAGGAAATACATGTTTAATCATCAACTATTCAAGAAAATCAATCTCAAATAACTCAGTTACCCCCACCAAAAAGCAATTCACCATAAGTATTTGCATAAAGTGTCAGAAACATTGGAATATCTATGTTTGGGAGAATTTTACCTCAAGTGTTTGAACATGAGGTTTACTGGTTGACCCTTGAAGTAATTCATGTTAACGTAAGCTGGATTGTATCGCATGCAGATGCAATGATTTTTCACTTCAAAAAGGTCCTCATCACCATCAACCATACCCTATACAACACAGTCATGAGCTGTATTGATCCAGATACAATTGCTGTCTGCGACTTCATTGTTAAAAAAGATCTCTTCATCATCATCTTACAGCTTTATATTTATTTTTTTACTAGCATGCATGCCTTAGCATGCTTCTATCGATAGTGACGCGAGAGTCCGAAATGTAGTGGTGTTTCAGTTAAAAATCTATACTATTAGAATTTACGAATACACTCTTTTGAATTTTTTACACAGTAGATACATACATATGCACATATGTATTTCATTTGCAAAAATTTTATGACGTGAGGAATTTTTTTAATGATACATGCTTCGACATGCTGTAATTTTTTCGGTAAATTTATTTGATACTCATACATATACAGATATAAAATAACATCTGTTTACATTACATTTTATAATTTATGCATGCTTCAGCATGATTGTTATTGAAGTCCATATTTATTCACTAAATTTGTTTGAGACGCATTTATATACATACATCTACATTCTTAAATGGATATCAAAGTCCAATTTCTTGAGTTTATTTATATTTTCTAAAGATCTGATAGCTATAGAAATGAACATACCCCCATATTCGTATTTTAAAATTTTTTGTTTAGAGCTTTCAAAATGGAAAATCTACATCTTTTACTATAAAAACTGATAATATGATGTGTTGCTGAATATTACACTGTGTTTTACTTCATTTTGAACGCTTAAGTTTTCACAATATTTCATACTTACCAACAAGTTTAGAGAATTACAATACATTAAGTTTTTTTTAATGCATGTTTTTTTATTTCTTGTATCTTCATATATGAACTAACAATAAGTATTCAAATCTTAAATATAAAATATAATTAGTAGGCCCGACCAATGTCAGACATACCTTAGCGATAGTTATTAATAATACCTAAGTAGTGATAAGCAAAAAACGTATTTTCAAGCAGCTTCATTCGGAGTGTTTAGTATTAGAGCCCTTGTATCTCTCTTTTTCAAGCGGATGTGTCCAGCAAAGTTCAAAATATTACGAGCAAGCGGATTAGGATGAAACTTGAGTTTTGTTAGGTATTTGCCTGCGTATTTTACAATTTCTTCAGTCACTAGTGGCATATTTGGAGTTCTCGTTGTACATTCATAGTGAACAGTCGATTTAGCGGAGTTTTTATTTCATACTAAACAAAAAAAATCAAACGAAAAAAATATTCGGAATACATATTGTTTTTGACAAATTAAGCTTCATTTGCGTTGCTAATATTTTTTTACATAGTTATAAATAACAAAAACAAAAAAACCGTAAACAAAAACAACAACAAACAAACAAAGTGCCCTTGAGGAATACTCTATATGAGTACCTCAAAAACAAATAACTTTGAAGTGAGTTCTAATGGCAGAAATGCCTATTTTACTGTGAGCTCTGAAGCTCTTAATGAAAATAATAAAAATAAAAAATCTGATAATAGACTTACTGAGAGCTCTGAAGCTCTTAATGATAACAAATTAAATAAGAAATCAGATAGTAGCCTTTTTTTAACGGCGAGGCCACTTTTTCGTCAGCGATCAACTTCGCTTTGTCCAATGCCAACTAGTGATTCGTTAACATTACCGTTGCCTAGTACTTCTACATTTAACTCAGCGATATCATCCGCTTCGGGCTCGTGGTCATCACTTAACCAAGTTTTTACTGAAGTTAAGAACAGCCCAAAACCCAAGGTCCAAGTGGGAATGGACAGATATATTACAGTGGTAAAGCGCGGACGAAGCCCAAAGTCTTCGAAAATTTCATCTGCTCCAAAAATGTCTAGGGATAACAGCGCATCCTCTATTAACCGCCAAAATCGTTTTCAAATATTACAAGTTGACAACAACGAACCCGATGTATCTACGAACAAAACATTTAAGCCGCCACCTATCTATTTGAGAGAAAAAAATTCAAACGCTATTATAAAAAATTTAATTTTAGTCATTGGTGAGAATAAATTTCACATCGTTCCAATAAAACGTGGAAACATTGATGAAACCAAAATTCAAATTTATGAAGAAAAAGATTTTCGCAAACTGATTACTGAATTTGAAAAAAGTAAGAAAAGTTTCTACACATATCAGCTTAAAAGTGCTAAAGGCATGCAGATCGTATTGAAGGGCATCGATTCCTATGTTGCTCCCGAAGAAATAAAAGATGCACTCGTCCTCCAGGGATTTAAGGTAAAAAATGTATCTAACATAATAAATAGGGAGAAGATTCCTCAGCCTCTATTTCGCGTCGAACTTGAGCCAAACGATATAAAATTGAAAAAAAGCGAGACTCATCCAATTTACAATTTGAAATATCTCTTATACCGAAAAATAACAGTTGAAGAACCACACAAGCGTTCTGGACCCGTACAGTGCCATAATTGTCAAGAATATGGTCACACAAAAACTTACTGCAAGTTACCTTCAGTTTGTGTTATCTGCGGTGAATTGCACGGTACTGCTGGTTGTACTAAGCCTAAAGATTTAGCAGAAAAAAAATGTAGTAATTGTGGAGGTAATCACACCGCTAACTACAGAGGATGTCCTGTCTATTCTTTCGTTAAACAGACTATGGGGCAAAAACCTAAATTAGCTCCAGCACAAACAGCAAACGCTCACTCCGCCACTTTTGCTCATATGAGCCAACCTGTCACTTCACGTATTTCGTATGCCGACGCAGCTAAGACTAGTTCTATTCCCACACAAAATATTCCGCCTCAAAATAATTCAACGAATGCAAACTCAAGCTTTAATTTTAGTCGCCTTGAAACTACTATTGAAAATCTAGTGCTGACTATAAATAATTTTACAACAAATATGACTAGCATGATGCAAGAAATGCTACGAATGCAGTCTACACTGCTTCAAGCATTAGTTAACAAGCCATGAACACGTTAAAAATATGTTTCTGGAACGCAAACGGCATTCGCCAACATAAAAATGAACTTGAGCACTTCCTTACGGAAAAAAATATTGATATAATGTTGGTCTCTGAGACACATTTGACTTCGAGAAGTCTATTTAGGATTAATGGCTACATTTTATATGATTCAAAGGACCCAAGAGGAAGAGCTTGCGGGGGATCAGCAATTTTAATAAAGTCAAGACTCAAGCATTATATTCTTGACAACATTTGTGAAGAACATCTACAAGCAACGAATATTTGTATCGAAAATTTTTGCACAAATTTTGTCATATCATCAATTTACTCTCCTCCTAGATTCGCAATTACTGAGGATAAATACGAGGATTTTTACAAATCTCTTGGCCCTTGTTTCATAGCAGCTGGAGACTATAATGCAAAACATACTTTCTGGGGTTCGCGTCTTATCACACCTAGAGGACGATCGTTGTTCAACACAATTTCAAAAATGGGCTTGGACGTCATTTCGAGTGGAGAGCCCACTTACTGGCCTACTGACATACATAAAATTCCGGATGTTATAGATTTTGGCGTCATGAAAAATATTTCTAGGGAATTAATTCATGTTGAAGCTTCCCTAGATCTATCGTCCGATCACTCTCCCACGATCGTTACAATCTGTAGCCCACTGAGAAGTGCTCTACCTCACCCATATGTGAAAATGGTCAGTCGTGTTAATTGGCTGCGATATTCAAAAAATATCTTAGTACTCATTGCACTGAAAACATTAAGCTTAGAACTCATGACGATATTGAATCTAATATTGCTAATCTTAACGAAAACATTAAGCAGGCAGCTGAACATGCCACTTCCTCCCATCCGCAGACTGGGTTTAACAGAATATATTCTACAGATATTGAACATCTCGTATGTGCAAAAAGAAGAGCTAGAAGAGAGTGGCAACAGCACAGATCACCCCAAAATAAAATTAGATTAAAAGAGTGCACTAAAAGACTCCAAGAACTGCTTGCATATGAAAAAACTGCATCTCTTAAAAACTATCTGGAAAATCTCGACGTAACACCAGCATCTAATTACTCTTTGTGGCGCGCTGCGAAAAAAATTGAAACACCCGTTGAGTTTAAACCACCTCTGCGCACTTCTACCGGAGTTTGGGCCAGGAGTGATATTGAAAAAGGTAACTTGTTTGCAAAGCATTTAAAATCCGTATTTACCCCAAACACATGTACTGGTGTTGTTGATTTCCCGAGTGTAGTTGCGCTACCCCCTCGACCCATAAAATTTAAAATGTGTGATGTACAAAATCTAATTGCTGAACTCAACCCGAAGAAAGCACCGGGTATTGATGGAATTAGTAACCAAATGCTAATAAAATTGCCTAGTATTGCATTTAGAATCATGTTATTCATTTTTAATGCCATTTTACGACTAGAGTATTATCCCCACAGCTGGAAGCTTGCCAAAGTTAAAATGATTCCAAAGCCAGGCAAAGATCTGACCAAGGCAGAATCATACAGGCCAATAAGTCTGCTATCAACAATGTCAAAACTTTTCGAAAAACTGCTCATGTCAAAATTTTCCCCAATTCTAATTAGTAGTGGATGCATCCCAGACCATCAGTTTGGTTTTAGAAGTCAGCATAGCACCATTGAACAAACGCATAGATTGGTTCAATGTATAAGAAGAACATTTGAAGAAAAGAAGTACTGTTCTGCACTGTTTATTGACGTTTCGCAGGCATTTGATAAAGTGTGGCATGACGGCCTAATTTTAAAATTAAAATCATATCTACCAACAAATTTGGTGAATTTATTAGAAAGTTACATCACTACCCGGAAGTTCACGGTTGTGGAAGGAGAATTCATGAGTGTGCCCGAAACTATATCATCCGGTGTGCCACAGGGGAGCATACTGGGGCCAGTTTTGTATTTGATTTATACTTGTGATATGCCACTGAGCAGTAATATCCATACATCTACGTTTGCCGATGATACAGCCTGCCTTAGTATGCACGAAAATCCTCATGAGGCTTCCCGATATCTACAAGAACATATTAGTCAACTGGAACTATGGTTAAAATTATGGAGAATTAAGGTAAACGAGCAAAAGTGTGTTCAGGTAACATTTACCCTGCGAAGAGATACTTGTTCCCCAATTCGAATCAACAATCAAGTTATTCCTCAGCATTCACATGTAAAATACCTTGGTATACACCTTGATCGACGACTTACATGGAAACACCATATTGACTCAAAGCTAGTACAAATGAAACTTAAACTAACTCAGATATATTGGCTGATTGGTCGAAATTCAATACTCAGCCTAGACTGCAAACTCTTATTATACAAGTCGCTTTTGAAGCCAATATGGTGCTACGGAATTCAGTTATGGGGCACTGCTTCAGCTTCTAACGTCGAGAGAATCCAACGAAGGCAAAACAAAATTTTACGTTTGATAACATCGGCTCCATGGTACATCAAAAACTCAAATCTACATCGTGATTTGAATATGCCACAAGTGATTGAAGAAATAGCAAAATATGCAGGCAAATATTTAACAAAACTCGAGTCACATCCTAATCCGCTTGCTCGTAACATCTTGAATTTTACTGGCCACATCCGCTTGAAAAAGAAGGACACAAGGGCTCTTATACTCAACACTCCAGATGGGACTGCTTGAAAATATTTTTTTTTTCTCTTTTTTTGATTATCACTACTTATGTATTATTTATAACTATCACTAATACTTATATTTTAGATTTAAGATTTGAATACTTATTGTTAGTTCATAATTGAAGATACAATAAATAAATAAATGTATTAAAAAAAAAAAAAAAAAAAAAAAAAAAAAACTAGTGGCATATTTAAATCACGATGTATATTTTAATTCTTAATGTACCATGTAGCAGATGTTATTAACCTTAAAATTTTGTTTTGTCTTCGTTGAATTCTCTTTACATTGGAAGCAGTAGCAGTGTCCCATAACTGGATACCATAACACAATATTGGCTTGAAAAGCAACTTGTATATTAAAAGTTTGCAGTGTAGGCTGAGTGTTGAATTTCTGCCAATCAGCCAATGCACCTAAGTTAATTTTAGTTTCGTTTGAGTTAACTTATAGTCAACGTGATGTTTCCATGTAAGCACACTTTATCAAATGCCTGAGAAGCATCAATAAATAAGGCAGAACAATACTTCTTTTCCTTAAATGCTTTTCTGATAAATTGCACCAATGCGTTTGCTCAATGGTGCTATGCTGGCTTCTAAAACAAAATTGATGGGGATGCACCCATTATGAGTTAAACTTGAAGACGATTTTGTCATTAGTAGCTTTTCGAAAAGCTTTGACATTGTTGACAGTAAGTTTATTGGCCTATATGACACAGCCTTGGTAAGATCTTTACCTGGCTTTGTAATCATTTTAACCTTAGCAGGCTTCCAGCAGTGTGGATAATACTCCAGTCGTAAAAAGGCATTAAAAATGAATACCAGGATTTTAATTGCAGTACGAGGTAGCTTAATCAGCATCTGGTTACTAATTCCCTCCATACCGGGAGCTTTTTTCGGGTTGAGGTCGGCAATTAGTTTTTGTACATCACACATCGTAAATTTTAAGGGTCGAGGGGATAGAGCAACTACAAATGTAGCAACGCCGGTACATGTATTTGGTGTAAATATGGATTTTAAGTGCTCAGCAAATATGTTACCTTTTTCAGTTTCGCGTCTTGCCTAACCTTTGGTAGATGTGCCCAGAGGTGGCTTAAACTCAACGGCTGTTTTAAGCCTTTTAGCAGCGCGCTACAAAGAGTAATTAGATGCTGGAGTTACATGAAGACCTTCCAGATAATTTTTAAAAGATGCAATTTTTTCAGATGCAAGCAACTCTTGGAGTCGTTTAGTGCACTCTTTAAATCTGATTTTGTGTTGAGGTGATCTGTACTGTTGCCATTCCCTTCTAGCTCTTCTTTTTTCATGTACGAGATGTTCAACTTCTGTAGAATAAATTTTATTGAACCCAGTATGCGGGATGGAAAGTAGTGGCAGGTTCAGAAGCTTGTTTAATATTCTCGTTAAGATTGGCAATGTTCTAATCGTAATATTTTCCGTGCAATGACTACTAAGATATTTTTATAATCCCAGCCAATTAACACGATTTATCATCTTGACATATGGGTGTGGTAAAGCGCTTCTCAGTGGGCTACAGATTCTAACGATCGTGGGAGAGTGATCGGACGATATATCTAGGGAAGCTTCAACGTGAATTAATTCCCTAGAAATACTTTTTATGACGCCGAAATCTATAAAACCCGGAAATTTTTGTACCTCAGTAGGCCAGTAAGTAGGCTCCCTACTCGAAATAACATCCAAGCGCATTTTTAAAATCGTGTTGAACAACGCCCTACCTCTAGGGGTAATAAGACGCGAACCCCAGTACGTATGCTTAGCATTCTAGCCGCCAGCTGCTACGAAACAAGGTCCAAGAGATTTGTAGAATTTCTCGTATTGGTCCTCAGTGATTGAAAATCTGGGAGGGGAGTAATTTGAAGATGTCACGAAATTTGTACGAAAATTTTCAATGCAGATAGTTGTTGCTCGTAGATGTTCTTCACAAATGTTGTCAAGAATATAGTGCTTGAGTCTTGACTTTATTAGAATTGCAGATCCACTGCATGCTCTCCCTCTAGGGTCCTCTGTATATTATAATAATAGTTTTTTCCGTAAGGAAGTGCTCAAGTTAATTTTTATGTTCGCGAATGCCGTTTGCGTTCCAGAAACATATTTCTAACGTGTTCATGGCTTGTTAACTAATAACTTGTTTATAGTTAGCACCAGATTCTCAATAGTAGCTTCAAGGCGACTAAAGTTAAGGCTTGACTTTACAGTCGGGTTTTTGCACCATAGCCTGCTTGACGAAAGAGTACACAGGACATCGTCTGTAGTTAGCGGTGTGATTACCTCCACAATTACTGCATTTTTTCCCCGCTTGATCTTTTGGTTTAGTACAACTAGCAGTACCGTGCAATTCACCGAAGTAGGTAAGTTGCAGTAAGGTTTTGTACGGCCATATTCTTGGCAATTATAAAAGATATTTTAGGCTACAAATAGGATCAGTCTCGTTTTTTTAACTGTATATCATTCGGCTCCAGTTCAACACGAAATAGGGGTTGGGGTACCTTTTCTCTGTTCATTATGTTAGATACATTCTTTACCTTAAATCCCTGGAGGACAAGTGCATCATTTATTTCTTCAGTAACAAAATAAATACGATCTGCAGGCCCTTAGCGCTCTTAAGCTGGTATGTTTAGAATATTGTTTTAATTGTTTGAAATTCAGAAACCATTTTGTGGAAATCCTTTTCGTCACAAATTTGAATTTTCGTTTCATCGATGTTGCCAAGTTTTATTGCGACAATTTGAAATTTATTCTCACCAATGACCGAAATTAATTTTTTAATGAGGGCATTTGAATTTTTCTGTCTCAAATAGATTGGTGGTGGCTTGTATGTTTTATTCGAGGATACATCGGGTTTGTCTTTCTCATCTTGCAAAGTTTTAAAGTGGTTTTGGCGATTAGTTGAGGATGCGCTGTTATCCCCAGACATCTTTGGAGCGGATGAAATTTTTGAAGAATTCGGGCTTCGCCCACGCTTTACCACGGTTATATATCTGTCCAACCGACTTTCATCTTGGGTTTTGAGCTACTGTTATCTGTAGTGATAACTTTGTTAAGTGATGCATACGAGTTTGAAGGATATGATATTACTGACTTATATGAAGAAGTACTAGGCAACTGTAATGTTAATGAATCACTACTATATGGCATTGGACAAAACGAAGTTGGTCGCTGACGAAAAATTGGCCTTGCCGTTAAAAAAACACCTTCATTAGATTTAGTATTTCTATTTTTTTCATTAAGACCTTCAGAACTCACAGTAAAATAGGCATTTCTGCCGTCAGAACTCACTTCATAATTTTATGTATTTGAGGCACTCATATAGAGTATTCCTCAAGGGCACTTTTTGTGTTTTTTTTGTTTGCGGTTTTTTGTTGTTTAATTGTAATTTATGATTGTTTGTCTGTTTTTGAGGTACTCTTAAAGAGCGTTCCTCAATGTCACTGTTTATGTTTTTTTGTTTGCGTTTTTCTTGTATTTGTTATTTCCACTATGTAAAAAATATTATCAAAGCAATAAAGCTTATTTATTAAAGTCAGTATGTACCTATTACGAATAATATGTACTACGAATATTTTTTTGTAAAATTTTTTGTTTGTTTGGTATGTAAGAAAAATTCCGCTAATCGACTGTTCGCTATGAAGGTACCACGATTAATTATCTTTCCTAAGACCTTTCATTCTTAATCAATTATTCAAAAACAAGACAAACTAGATTTTTCCTTTTTAATTTTATTTTTATATAATTTTAACATTTTATCATCTTCAAATTACTGTATACTGTATTTAGCAGTTTTTTCTCATTTGCTGAGTTAACTTTAATCGCAAAAATTTAAGTGATGAGATACATATACTTTTCTATTTTATTCACTAAGTAAGTCTTTATATATCAATCCACTTATATGAACTATTAATGTTAAATTCTTTTCACATCATTTCTTTTAATAATTCCATTACTTTGGTTTTTTAGAGTGCAGCTTTCATTTTCAACGATACTGTCCATATAAACTTTGAGAATGTGCCAATTACATCCTACAACAATCAATAATTTATATTTTCTGTATTATAGTCCCCAATTTCAACTAAAATAGCATCCCAAATATCATCTATTTCTTTCCATAATATTTCTACAATACACAATCAATTTTAGAGATTGCTTATGGAATTGGCTTACTAAATTTCTTTTTAAATACATTGAGTTATTTTTCAGATTTTTTGGAGTGTTGTGGCCTACTTGATGCCCTTTCAGCTATTTATACTAGCACCTAGTTAATTTTCCAATCTTTTCATTGTCAATTCAATTCAATTTGTCTTTCAAAACATGATTTCATTTTTAGAATGTCTTTTTCAATTTTATAATTCTCTTCTATCTCTAATTTCACATTGTTGTACATCAATTTGCATTTAAACATTCTAGAATATTAATGCCCTAACCCATATTATTAAATTGTCATTTAGTTTGTCGATTTCAGTTTCCAGAAACAATTCTCCGTCCAATTGTTTATTATTATATTATTATTGTATCTTCATTCAGTTTGAGGTTGGTATCACTAAATTTCCATTCACTATTTAAATCTTTATGTGGACCATAGTTTGTATCTAATTTATTTCTTCCTTCTAAGACTGATACGTCAGTATAAGTATCTTTGGAATTGGAAGTCTTTGAGTAAAAATCATCGTCATCATTATTCTCAGTATAAGCATCATTAAATAAGATGAAATTATCAAATTTTGTACCTTCAGTTAGTTTCTTT